>JADKLZ010005243.1:14925579-14933079 GCA_021533235.1 Biomphalaria straminea
TGTCAAAGTAAGAGGTCAAACGAGCAACAACAAGTAAATAGGTCCTTTAGCTATTTTTAGCTCCATTAATAATTTTTTAACGTGAATTCACAAATTCGCTTTACTTGTTTTATAATGCGAAAAATTAGAACCATATTTTAAACTCGAATTATTTATGTATTTTATAGTCAAAGAGAAAACATTTCTAGAGCGTAAATAGTCTGTAATTCTTTTAAAAAAATCCATTATTTTGCAAAAGACCTTTATTTGTGGACAATTGTGGTGGAAAAAAATCATTAGCAAGGTTAGATAGACAAGTGGAGTTTTGTTCTTCGACTTTTTAAAAATTATATTTTATCTTTTCAGTCTGTAGTGTGCTATTGTGTTTGTGATTAAAGATTGTGTTCAACCATAGTCATACAACTGAAGGATGCCAAAGACTTATTTCCCTTACAGCTTGATGGTTAACAGCGTTATAAATGACTATATTTTGTTAAAAATGTGTTTGATTTCTTTTAAAGCTTAATAGCTTAACAGACAAATAATTATAGGGATGTTAAATCGACAGGATGGCGCGGGGATCTGTCGTAAGTAATAAAATGGCTTAATTTAATCATTTTTACACTTTAGAGCGGGTCCTATAAAATTGCGTGTCCTATGAAATGCGGGCCCCACTGCGGTCGCCGGCCCTGGTAAATAGCGGCGTATGCTATGCCGCCGGTAAACTAGAATATATTATTTCGAAAACGGCTCTAACGATTTTCTTTAAAATTTCAACGTATCTGCATGTTTGTGAGAAAAAAATTCTCAACTCATTGGCCACATCAGGAAAACTCGAGTTTGACCGTTATTTCCATATGAAAATGTCTCAATGTTATAAAATTAATTTTGGTTAGAATAATTTATGAATGAAAGTTTTCCATGACGTAAACGGGAAAAACGCTGCTTACGTCACTAGGCTTACCGTAGTTTTAAATAATCAATGGACCTAATTAAACATTGCGCACCATCTTATTGTAGATTGATTTATTATAAAACTATGGAAGGAAAGTAATGAAATTAAATGTACCAATATATGATTAGTTTTTTAATTGCATAGAGCTGGTCTGTCAAGCGTAACTGTCGGACTTGAAGAATTCCCTCTATACAAAGGCCAAGGATACATATTGGAGCCCAACAGAAAATTTGCTGCCGAAGACAGACGCAGACGCAAAAAGAAAATCTTAATCAACCACCGGAGGACAATGGTTATGTGGCAAAATATGTAGGTCACATGTGGGGCTGCGTAGCCACGGGAAATACTGTATTCCTCATTAATCTTCGGATTATTTAACCGAGCGAGTCTCGGCCACCTGATATTAATACATAAAGTGATCTACTTACATAGTCCATGATAATAAATGCACAAATAAGTACACAATAAAATAGTAAATAAATGCACAAATATATATACACAATAAGTAAAATTGTTATCAAACACCACACAATATTAAGTACCACCAAATCCAAAGAAAAGAAGTATGAATGAAAATGCGTAGAGCTCAAACAAGCGTGTTCGTTCCTCTCAGCTCTCCAGAATGACATGAGGTGGACTATGAGATTTTGTCCATATAAAGATAGGAGATTGGCTGGAGCTAATTTCAAATTTGGTAGACTTTTGATAAATAGACCCTCGCTTGAACTTTGATCAAGTTTCCGGTTATATAGACCTAGAGGGTATGCGCAATTGAAAGACCAGGAAATGGTCGGCTTGTGTCCCTTTGTCTTTTCCCAGGTGTTCAAATAAGAAAGGAGGAGGAGACGATCAAATGTGGTTAGCGCCAGACGATCGAGATCATTGTCGTCGAATTGAAAGGCCCTTTCACTTCATGACCAGTCTCTCCCGAAAGGAAAGGGACGGGTCGGCGGTAAGAAGAGTTACCTGGCAATTAGGAGGGGGGGGGAGGTCGACTCCGTCTTTTGCCCACATCGGCCCAGAGAATAGAAACAAAGGCGCAGCGACGGATGTCCGCCAAGATAAGTGACAGGATTCTACTCTCGTCAATAGTCTGGCGTGACACGTGTCAGCTTAAGAAAATAAAATATGACATCGATGCTTAGAGAGGGGGGGTTGGATCGGAGTGGTGGTAATTGTGTGTTTTATCGACAAATGGGCTAAGTTAAGAGAATAAATAATAAAATATTAAAATAAATGTATATAATGCACGGACCTGAGTGATACCTCGAGTGAGCGAAAGAAAATTATCACAGACAGGTCACTTTGAATTGTAGACCCAAGGTAGCAGAATTCGTTTACTGAATTTACCTTGATATCATCAATGAGGATGGCTGGTGGTGCTGTAGAAGGTGGTTCCATAACATTCGTTTTCTTTGTGCTAATGGTTAGGGTAAACTATCACAGGATGACAGGCAAGACGGGACAGCACCTTAGTGGCATGGTGTTTTTCCAGCTTAAGGGTCGCGTTAGCTGTCAATTGGGATCTTAGGATCCCTCCCATAGACGAATGTGGCCCCTGTCGCTATGCTCTACATCAATTGAGCATTTAAGCTTATAACTGGTAACTGCCACTTCCTGTGTTTAGCCGACGACAAAGGCGAAGCTGAAGTGTCCGCTCCAGTTATTGGATTTGGGCTTGAGTAAGTGAGATAATGACTGGGCATTGTTTGTGGTCGGAACGATATCGCCCACACAGCAGTTCCCCCCTTTCCGCGCATCTGATGCGACCAAAAGAATGGAATATTCGATACAGTTTGGGATCAGTAGTGCCACAAGCTCTGCCAGTCTGCAGCACAGTGTGCAGCAATCTGCCAAAGGGTCACCTGCTCAAAAAAGGGCAGACAAGATTACGATTACTGAGAAAACTGTCCTCTTTTAATGTAAGCGAAAAGGCTTTGGCTTTGTTCTATTACGCTCACATGGGCCATGTTTTACAGTTTAATATCACTGCCTGGTATGGCAATCTAAGCACTAAAAAAAAACTCCAGAGAATCCTAAATGCTGCTGGGAAATTCATTGGCGAAAAACAAACACCATTTGGTTAGCTATTTGAGACAAACATCCTTACAGAGTCTAAAAAGATTCTAGAAAGAAAAAGTCACCCTTTGGTCAGGATTTTGTTATCTTACCATCACAAAAGAGATACAAGACACCGATAGCAAAGACAAACAGACACAAAAACTCTTTTGTTCCTCTGGCAATCAAATCATGAAATAGAAAAAAAATCTAATGTAAACTTTTCACATGCCAATTGTGAGTCTGGTGTAAATGCTCATTTTTTTTTAGGTTATAATGTTTTGTTTTGTGTAATGCACAAATTGTGAGACAAATTTCCTTACGGACAATAAAGATAACTAGTCGACCGGCGGCATAGCATACGCCGCTATTTACCAGGGCAGGCCTTAGGCACTGCAACATATGCGACCGCAGTGGGTTCCGCACTTTCATAGGACCCGTGCTAATTTTTTAGGTGTATAAATTATTCAATCAAGTTACATGAAGTTAATTCCTTTTTCCAGTCTATATTTATTTATGTCTATGCTATTTTGTGAATGAAAATAGTGCTATTTGGATACACAATTTTCATTCACACCATGCTGCGCCATAGGATCTTCCCATTTACTTGTTATAAGTGAATTCATAAATAAAAAATACTACAACATGCGTCCACAGTGGGTCCAAAACTTTCTTTGGATCCGTGCTAATTTTTAGGTGTATAAATTATTAAATTGAACCATTTTATAAAACATAACAGTGTAGTGACACAAGATGCGTAGAAGTTGGGTTAATCGGGTTTATCCGTAGTGACATGACGAATAGTTAAGGATTAGGAACAGAAAATAGCTATGGAAATTTATTTAGTTATTCATGGTTTAATTCTGTGTCTGTGTGTTCAAAGAACTCGCGCTTAAAACGTTAGCTACATTGACAGTTAAGTAACAAACTGAACAGCACAACACCAGAACAACAGATTTCCCGCGGCCTCTTGATTTACCAGGAGCCCCCTGGAAATCTCTTGAAATGTTATTAAATGCTATGCCGCCGGTCGAAAAAGTCCTGGAAGTTTCCGGACATTATTAAAACTTTTTAAAGTAAAAAAAAAATGCTATGCTTTTTCGTGAATGAAAATGGTGCGGATTAGGATATACTATTTCCCATTCACACCATACTGCGCCATGGGATCTTCCTATTTGCTTGTTATAAGTAAAGCGAATGCGTGAATTCATGAATGAAAAATACTATGAATGGAGCTAAAAAAAAAATGGCTAATTGACCTTAATTTACACCATGTTAAGAATATAGCTGCACACTTAAAATGCTTTAGAAAAACAAAATTGAATGTTAATTTGATTAAATGACTATAATTAGTGTGTTCATGTGCTAAAGCATGAAACTAACTTTGCGAAGAGTTTAATTGAAGTTTTAGATCTAAATCTATATCTAGGAATAGAGAGATGAGTTACCTTTCGTAATCAGGTCTAATGAACGAATGTGCATAATTAAAGTACTTTCTAAAGGAAACCTGAGAGTATACTCTATCTGTACACTGTTGTTCTAGTTTCAATAGTCTAACGACACAATAATGTGGAAATACTTTTAATGTTATGACAGTAATCTGAGAAGAAGAGAATTATATATTATATAAACACCACTTTCATTTACAAAATAGTGCAGATTGGGATGCACCAATTTCCATTCAGACCGCGTGCTGCGCCATGGGATCTTCTCTATTTACTTGTTGCTTGCATGTTGTTGTTTGACCTTTTACTTAGAGGATTATATATATATAGATTATTATTATTGTTATTCAAAGTTTTCCATCTTCTAGTATACAGTATATTTCATATTTTGCTTACTAGTATTAGTAACAATGAAATAATAAGGGAAGTAAAGGCAGAAAAATAATAAATATTAAAGTAAACTAACTAAGTAGAATAGCATGACATGTTGACTGTTGTTGTTACATATATATAATAACAATTTTGGCAGATGAAATGACTTCCATTAACAAGCAGAGTATACAAATCTTGCATAGATTTCGACCAATAAATAATGACTCTGGGAGGCGTTGAATTCAACTAGACTAAGGAAAGGTAAATTTGACAGTTTTCAAAAGAAAAACTAAAGGCCTATAGGACGAATATGATAGTAAAGAGTGTTTATGGACTAGGTTAGGTACAAAATTAATAAGATTTATGAAAATGATAAATTCTGGGACATGATTGATATCTTTAAGTGAGGATCAGTCGTGCTTTCACATCATTTAATCTGCATAATGACATCATTAATATTTTTTTAAGTGTAAGCACTCTAGTGCAAGTGCTACTCTTCCCTATTGCCTAGCATGAATTAGGATGACATGATTTAATCTGCATAATGACATCATTAATATGATCGCACTCTAATGCAGGTGCTACCTTTCCCTATTGCTTAGCACGAATTAGGATGACATGATTAGCCATGAAAAAAGTTAAACTCTCTAATTATTATGTTTGACTAGATTGACACATTTATCTAACAAATACAGATACGTACAATACTTAACGTTGTCAGGTTTGTCAGTATAAAAATTTATGTTACTTTTTGACGATTGTTATGACATGATTAGAGCGTAGATTTATTTCGGGAATAATTAAGGGATAAGTTTTAATTAGATACGGAAATGACGAATAGTTAGATTAAAAAGTAGAACGCTTATAGTCGACGCTAGGAACAAGTCGATTATTTTTTATTGAGGCTACAGAAAGACACAGATGGATCCCTTCTTGATTATTAAACGTGGTTTATAGTTGAAACGATTGTCGACTTACTCTATTGTTTGTTCGGCCTTCGTTGATGTTTTGAGTTGTGACAGTATACCTCCTGTATACTGCATTTGTTGGATTCAACACCGCGAATAGGCTCGCAACACGATACATTATTTTTTTAAAATGCGTATTGAACGTATAAAATTGTTTTGAAGGACGAGGATTAAGGACGAGTTCAGTATTTCGCGTGACTACGAAAATAAAAAAAAGAGACCTGCGTCATTTGACAGACAAGATTCAAAGATGTTTTGGACAAAACCTTAAAGTTAAATGCATTTTAAGCTAACAAAATACACAAAATACACATTGTCGAGTGATGAAGAGAGATAATATTTCTTACACAGTACAAGTACAATCTTTAAAAAAAAACCGCTAAAGCTATTGTTAATATATTTAAATAGCATCATACACTATTGGATTCTTAATAATTGGAATATCTTAAAAGAAGTCGATTCTGAAACATTCATAAAGATTCGAACAAAAACACAGAACACAGAGACCAAAATTCATACCTTTTCAAGTATACTGGTTTCATCATCATAATAAATCAAATAATCCCCATTAATATGATAAGGAACTCCTTCTGGAAGACGTTGAACAGTTCCACCTTTACTTAATGCCTCGCACACCTTCAAAAGAAGAATGTCAACCCTAACGTTTATTTATGGTTCACTTATATATATATACAGACCCAATAAATCCACAACTGATCACATCTTCACACTAAGATGTATATTAGAAAAATACCATGAATACAACATACCTATCCACTAACTCTTTATAGACTATAAAATAGCTTATAACAGTACCAGAAATAAATATCTATATGACACCCTACAGGATTTTGGAATACCTAACAAGCTGACAAGACTTACACATATGACATTAAACAACTCAAAAAGTAAAGTCGTAATACAAGGAGAACACTCACGGGAATTTATGATTAAACGAGAATTAAGACAAGATGACTCACTTTCTTGCATGCTTTTCAATTCGACACTTGAGAGAGTTATAAGAAAAATACTTATAGACATAAGGTGAACTATTACTAACTACTTCAGAAAAGAAAACACGGGTCCGCAACCAACAGGGACAATATACAGCCAGCCTCTACAATACCTTGCTTATGCCGATGACATTGCCATATTGAGTAAAGAAACCTCTGAAACCACTCGAGCCTTCACACAACTAGAAGAAGCATCTCAACCAGCTGGACTTGAGGTCAATGAAAGTAAAAACAAGTACATCTCAATGACTAGAAACAATCAAACAGAGGGACCATATATCCAAATCAAAGATCACAAATTTGAAAATGTCCAAACTTTCAAATATCTAGGAAGTACAAATGATTTAAAAAATGACCTACTAAGATAAATAAAAGAAAGATTAGCAGAGAGCATTTTATATACCATTTACTCAAGAGCAAAACAATTTCAAGGAAAACCAAGAAAATAATAGACAAAACCATCATAAGACCAGCATCAATGCATGGAATTGAGACCTGGACACCGACTAAAACATCTGAAAATGTACTCAATACTTGGTAACGGAAAATTCTTAGAAACATCTATGGTGCCATACAGGATGAAACAGGGTAGAGGACACGCACTAACCATGAGATGTATCAACTGTATGAGGACCCACCAATAGTGACCGAAATAAAAAAGAACAGAATAGGTTGGGCTGGTCACCTTGAAAGAATTACTGATAACAGGG
>JADKLZ010005243.1:14935579-14943214 GCA_021533235.1 Biomphalaria straminea
TCCGCTCTTTATATAGGGTCCCTGCTGGCCTTCTCGAACAGGACAGAACGCCCCTCGACATTTCTAGGTGGTCAGATGACTATAATTCTCGTGGCGCTACTGAGTTGTGTTCACGCCGTGGAACTCTCCCGAAACGTCTTGTGGAGACGCGTCGCGGCTGATCGTAGTAACTCGTCACGCTTGACCGCTCGTCTGGCCTGGGGCGATTTGCGTCGGCTGACTACCCACACCGCTACTCCCCCGTCCGTGCCACCAACAAGTTTATAACAATATATATATATATAGGCCTTCATATATTTAATCACATTTTTTTAGTGGACACTTCTTTCTAGCGTGCACTGCCAGTGCACATCAATATTTACTGTATAGACATTTTAAGACATGTTTTTGTGTAATTTCTTAGTTTTACTAAAATATTTTATATTTAATAGACAAAAAATAGAAAATACGTCAAGGGGGTTAATGTGTTAAGTAGCGCTTAAACTACTGCCGGACTCTTAATTTGTTTTTAAAGAATGCCACATAAAAATTCGCCTAATTATGTGAATGCATCATAAACAGTATAATTCCTAACCAAATTAAATTTCTATGTTAGAAAAATTGAAATGCTTATGGTGAAAAAAATTGGATGACAGAGAAAGACGGAAAAGAAGAGAATGAGAGAGAGAGAGAGAAAGAGAGAGTGAGAAAGATAGAGGGAGAGAAAGAGAAAGAGAGAGGGAGAGAGAGATATGTGGAAAGGGCAAAACAAAGGGCCGTTTTATTTCACTGATATAATTATTGACGAGGTAAAAAAAATAGTGAGATCGAGGTTAATAAAAAAGGATGTTCCTGCTAAATTAAATAAATATAAATCAAAGAATACAACAAATATGGTTAAATGCAAAACAGTTTTAGTTTAATTTTTTTTATTTTTCTTTGCAAAGAATTTAGAACTTGTAACACACTCTCTCCGTGACTCCATAGTTGCCATAAAACTATTTAATAAAAGTTGTGTTTACTTGTACAAAATTGTGCTATATAATACAGGCCGCATACAGCTATGTGACAAAAAGGATGTCGTGCATTGGGTATAATTGATGTTTTATGTTTAAAGGATTTTCATAAGACAAGATAAGATATCTTTTATTGATACAATCAAATGGAAATTCAGTTTGACTTCTATTGACAACCTCAGCGTAACTATTGTACATACATAAACAATATAGATGAAAAAATTCGAACAACATTCAATCATAAAACTTATACTTATTCACAACCAGCGCTTTATGAATTTGACTTCAATGTACTTCTCGATAACGACAGCTGATCTTGTAACACTCTGACCAAAAGTGGGATAAAGGAGTTTTTAAATTTTTCTGTTTTGATCCTAATGGAAAGGAGACGACCACTTCGTTCAGATCTTATTTAACAGTGGTTTAATGGGTGCGGGTTGTCTTTAAGAATCGAGAGTGATTTGGAAAGGCATCTTTCACGAAAAAGCTCTTCAAGAGATGGTAGCTGTATAATGTATATGAGTGATAAAAGTTGCTTTTTAATTAGTCTTTTTAGTCTAAATCTTTGTGCCACTGAAGTATTACCATACCAGCAGGTGATGGCCAAGTTAATTAGACTGTTGGTGGTTGCACTCGGAGGAATTCCAGCTACCGTCGCCTCAGCGTGGCGCCTCCGTGGAAACGTCCATCTAGGGAAATGGATAGGCTAAGAACGGTAGCACACATAGCTCTCAGTGGGCTACCACATGTATGCTCGAGAGAGGATACATTGCACGTGGTAGGGATGTAAGAAAGGCTCGCTAACCAGTCCGAAACCCCCATCGATTCGTTCCCTAACGGGGGCTATACGGGTGGTGATGGACCCTCGCACGGGTTTGGTGGGACATCATAGGCATATGGAGGGCCCCCCCCGTGGGCTCGGCCTCCGGCCTCGCACGGGAGGGGGCACTCGTGTGGGCTCAAGGAGCCGTGTCCCGCGACCAACCGGGTGTGATACTTGATCACCCAGTTGTGGGGGTCTCCAGACAGAGGGGTCGGTGAAGAGCCAATCTCTCATCCTGGTCATGAGATAACAGCCTTTCTCTGGTCACATGGTTCATTAAAGGGACAAAGTCTCGAACCATTTGGACATCTGACTCAGGTGGTTGCATTGTAGAAAATTTGATTATTGGTAGTTTTAAATTTATATATTGTGATAATTTAGCAGAAATTGTTATAACCTGCAAATGTACATAAAAGCGGATGTCACTTTAGTTTGCGTGATTCTTATTCGTCGATAAAATTAGATTAAGTTAACAATAAATAATATTTATAGAGCAATATTGAACTTACCAAACTTCTATCATCTTGTGGATCAAAACTGTATATTCTGTTTGTGTGACCACGAACTATATCGATCCCATAGGAAGGTCCAATAAACAATTCGTAATATAGAAATCCGTGAAATATAACGTAATCCATATACCTAAAAGTGTTAGATATATAGTATTATTTTATAGTTATGAAAATGTTAATTTTTATTTAAAAACGATCATGACAAATACACTTATTGTTACGTGCAGATGAGACTTTAATAATAGAATAACAGACTTATATAAGGTAGATTATGACATTAATCGTGAGTCACAATCCAGATGAACCACTGGTTTTGTTTTTATTCATGCCTTTTTTTCTATCTTGCTGAGACTTACTGTAAAACTGAACTATTTATCTGCAGCTGTCAGAGCATTAAATTGCCATTGTAATCCTAATTGCTAACAGGCAGTGAATGCCGCATCGTCGGCTAACAACAGCCACTTATCCAGGATACGTCGTCCCTTCAATTTGGCTTTATGACAGTGTAACAAGCCTTCCATCCGATGTACTGTGGATATAAACTCTATCTTCCAGAATTGTTTAGGAGCTATATCAAGTACAAGCTAAAAGTAGATGCAGAATAGTGTTGTGGCCGAAAAACATCCTGCTTTTACCCCTCCCTTGATGGATCATAACCAAAACTAGAGGATGAATTGTCCAACTGTGAAGTTCCTATCATGTAAAGCTGACACTATTTTCAATTGCTTATTTAGACAGCCAATTTTCTCCACTTAAGTATAAGCACATTGCTAAGTAAAGATCAAATTTCTATTACTTTCTACTCAAGACACTCAAGAGAAATTTTATTTGAAAATGAAAAATTATTTTAATGCATGTTTCATTTTTCTAATTTGATTTGATTTGATTGTCACTAACTTTTAAATCGAAGGTGATTTACCACAAGTGAGATTGTCTTTAACTTTCACCAATAACATTGTTGTTTTTCTAAAAATGTTTCACTTTAATTTGTCATTGTAAAAAAATAGGTACAAATTTACCTTTAGTAAATATTATATTTGATTCTATTTCAACAGTTTATTTCAATTCAATTCAGTAATACAAAATTGTAGAAAAAATATATCCTGTGATAGCACTGGGAACAACTTTTAAGCTACTGTTCATTGTTTTAACAGTTTTAAAGTATATATTTATAACTAATTTGAATTTCTTTTCTTTTTTTCTCAGTTACTTATGGATTTTGAGGATCTTACAGCAAATAGAGGAAAAAAAATTATCTGTTTCCACTTAAACAAACAACATGGAAAAGTGCTATTGCACTGAGATGAAGATATATGTCATTAGAATCTCTTGTGTCATTGACTTATAAAAACAAAATGCAACAGCAAATTATCAGTCTACACATTCTAAAATGAGGAAAAGCACTGTAAGCTGCATTTTATTTTTTAAATGCTCTAAAACTGAAATACATCTAAAACATGTTCTTTCTCAAGATAATTAAAACAATGCTGAAGTGTGCATCTAGCATTATACAGCATGCTCAATCAGCTCAGTGCACCCTGGTCAAATCTGATTTGTGGACTTGTGGGAAGAGGGAGCATGCAAACTCAAGCCTGGGTGCCATCCAGTCAAACAACTCACGTTGACATGAATTGACTAAAGAAATCTGTAGCTAAATTATGTTATGGAAGTGAAAACACAGTTTAAGTGATGGACATGAAGATATAACTCACTCCATCTTTTTATAAATCCTATTACAATTACAATGAAGGGATGACATTATGGATAATATTCTAATTGTGTTTTATGAAAAAAGAATACATCAGAAATTTTAATGGCCATTTTCATATTGATAAATGATAATTATATTGATTTACAAACTAATTAAAGTCATACAGACATTAGTAGTTTGTTTTATTGTGATCTGAACAGTACAATATTTATATTAACTTCGTATACTTTTTTTTAATACATTGAGAAACAATAAACAATTTTGTTATATTTAAAATAGAAAATACAGTTTTCCTATTATTTAGTAGAACATCAGAAAAGTATACAAATATTTGATAAATTGAACAAATTTGTTTTGAGCATACTGGCATAATTAATATTTGTTTTTACCATACCAAATTGACATAGTAAGTAGAGATGATATATATGAAAAAAAAACAACTATTAAATTTTTATAGACTCTGTATGAGAATGTGTCTTTAGCTTGACTGAACTAGAAAGTTTGAGTAATCCAATAAGTTTTCAGTTTTATATTATTTAAAAAGACGGTACAATTTTAAAATTCTTTTTAGTAGGCTAGTTGGCTATATACAGATTACATTTAAATTTGTAGTCACAAAAAAATAAAATTTTAATAATTTAGAATCTAACAAGTTTTCCAAGATGTGTAACTTTTTATTAAATGTCTATTATAAATTGAAAAAAATATTTAGAAACAATTTTTCAAATTACTTTGTGAAAAAATATAATTAGTTATAGCAATAATGCTCAAGTCCTCATAAATTGTAGTTTTGAAATCATCATAGGAAGGACATTATATTCATGAGCTTTCAGCTAACAACAAGATACTGGTAGGTATTTAGGAGCACAATCATTCTCCTTCATTTCAGAGGATCACTGGCACTTGACCAATTCTCGTACTGTTGTTGGAATAGAAACAAAATACATTAATTACAACATACATTAATTTCATAACAAGTCACCAATTCAATGTTAGTTACATTTAGTTCCAAACTTCCATATGTTTAAGTGCTTTATGGATAAAATCAATTTTGAAAACATATAACAAAACAGTAATTTATGTTAAAACAACATTTTTACATAATAAATGTTATGAGAATTTATTATGAAAGAAAATAGATGAAAACAAATATTAGAAAAAAAGTTATATCTTTTGTGCTTTTGTACAAATGTTAACTCTAATCATGTATTTTTTTTTTTTTGTAATGCACAATAATAATTATTCTTATCTTATCTTATACAATACAGACGTCACTTCAAAAAAGAAGGTGATTACGTCCTACGCGATGCATTCAGTCATGCATATTAACCAATGACTTAAATTCTGCCAAGTCACTGGTTTTTCTGGCTAGCTCAGGCAATCCATTCCATGCTCTAATAGCGCTCGGGTAGAAGGAGCTTTTGTACAAATTTGTCTGAGCATAAGGGGCGAGGAATGTGCCTTTGCACTTTTTGCTTTGTAAATGATCAAGGCAGTCTGAACTAGTTATAATTGTGCTTCCTTGGCAAGATCTATCGTTAAAACACATTAAAGACAATATTTCTTAATTAAAAAAAAGAAATACTTGGGAGATTTGAAAAAAATTCCAATCCTGGAAAACGGTTAGACACTGCTTTATTTTTTATTGAGATGGCTTTATCTTTATGTGCTCTTTAGTCATGTACTAATTTGATAAGATTAAGAGTATTAAATTTTAAACTGCCCTACTTACTGGAAGTTTCAGTTAAAGAATTTCTGGCATCCATTCTGTTGATAATATCTTAGGAATAGGAAAGCATCAATTCGTCTTGAAATCCACATTTGAGGAAAAAAAATGCTTTTGATGTGAGCAATAAAAAAATTGTTATTTTAAGTCTCTAAATATATATAGTGACCTATGAATCATGTAAATACTTTCTTTAAGCATATTCTCAACTCATCTAACATCATTCCCACAATATATTTAATTAATATTAATATTAATATTTAATTCTCAAGAAAGTATAATTTTAAAGAAATGTTTACTCCAACCATGTATGAAAGGAAGCGTACATAAAAAATACACTATCATGTAAGACAATTCAAAATTAGGTAACTTAGAGGAAAAGAATGGCAATATGCTTTAAAATATAAAATAATTTTTGTGCTATTTATATTAATGTTTTTAAAATCTGTCCAGATTGTGATATAGTAAAGGTTTTTGCTGTTATAAAGAAGACGCTATTGGGAAACAAGAGGGGTCATTTTATATGAATCACTTCCACCTAGTCTAGATGTAGATAGTAAAGGTTTTACTTTCATGACTCTATTGCTTATAAGTCAGAACAATGAAGCTTAACTAAATCTGTAATTCAGCCTATGGGCAGAATGGGCTATATTGCTTTGGTCAGCAGCCAGTCTATGATATGAAAAATCTTAAAAAATCTACTGTTGTTCAGAACCATCTCTGACTTCTGTGCCACTGTAGACCTCATTTAGTGTAAAGAGTGGTATTGGCCTGCACACGAGCCAAAAAAGTTGAAAAAACTTACTGTTAAATGTATTTATACAGCTTCTGGCACTTGGTACAAACTCTTTTGAAAACGATAAGAATATAAATGGAGCATCTGGACAATTCTGGGTTAAACTTAATCCACTGTCATGTAAAAAAATGTTTTAGAAAAACACATTTCAATGTTAATTTTATTAAAATATGAAATGAATAGACAATAATTAGTAAGTTTATGCGTTAAAGCTTAAAACTATCTTTGCAAAGTGAAGTTCTATCATCTTAGAGTGGAATTCAAGTTGTAGATCTAGATCTAGAGAGTGGAGTTACCTTTCGTAATCATGTCTAATGAACGAATGTACGTAAGGATAACTACATTCGCTGATAGAAAGAACGAAATTTCGTAAAAATTCCTTTGAAACACAAATTTGAAGGTTAATTTTATTAAATACTGAAATCAACGGACCTTCTTTTGTATTTTTAAGTGTCAAAGTAAAAAACTATATGTGCAAAGTGTAGTTCTTAAAATTAGATTTAGATCTAAATCCTTTATATCTTTTCTTATGTCAACATTGTAAACAAAGCCTAAATCCATAAATTAGTATAACTGTAATAGAGTTGGTCAATGTTGTGTGTTGTGAACTGATCTGTTCTAGTGTGTCAAAAAGTTATGGTGTCCTGGTCAGCTTGTGTGTGTGTGTACTGTGTTATTGTGAACTGTTTTGTCATTCTTGTTCAATAAAACCTAGAGTCTAGACATGCCTTCTAGTTGTGTTACACTAGGTTACTAAAATTTATTGAACAAGATTTGGTATAATTTCCCTCCAGCTTAGAAGGCAGTATAAGGGCGATCAGTCTTCCTTACAGAGATCTGATGGTATGAGTTTCGAAGATATATTCATATTTAGCTATTTGAGAGATCAGATCATCAATGCGAGGTAAGGGATAAGCATACTTAAGTGTGAACCGATTAACATTTTGGCTGTAGTCCACTACCATAACGGGCAATTTTTTATTTTGTCCTCTACGACTTTAAAACAGAATCAACATTCATTTTAAGTTTGTGTAACAGCAATCAACGAACTGTATATTGTGCAAAAAAAAAA
>JADKLZ010005243.1:14953363-14964990 GCA_021533235.1 Biomphalaria straminea
TTAGTGTTCTGTTTGTTCTATATGTAATTGTACATGGCGATTAAATATCAAGTCTCTTAAGTCCTCCTACAGTCTAGACAGCGTAAAACTATCGTAGGCCTACTATTATTGGCTTGTAAGAAAGTCTTTGAAGTTTTCCCCAATAACGTAGAAATTTGCGTCACTCGATGTTTCGTACTAAAGCCATAATTGAATATACTAATTCCAAAATTAAATGTCTGAACGTACCAATTTACATATAGAACAAACAGAATACTAAAGAAATTTTTCGAATTAGTAGTCTTTATCCAATCGTTCATTTTCGTAATTATAAAAAAAAATCCAAAAATGACTTCGGGTATATGAAATTATTTAACCGAGCAAGGCTCGGCCACCTGATATTATATGTAGACTTAGAAGCAAATGTTTTTATGTTAAAATATGGATTTAAGTCGATCAGCTATTTTGAAAGCTTAATTCATACTATTTTTACATTTACGCATTCGCTTAACTTATAACGCTATTATTCAGTTTAAATGTTTACATAACACTCTCAATTCTCAGTGATACGCAAATAAATACCCGCGGGCCGTGGGTAAAACATGTCTAGTATATATATATATATATATATATATATATATATACATATATATATATATATATAGTAAAGCTAGTAAAGTTCCCCTTTCAGACCTTGTGGTCTATAGGGCAGATGATGTAAAGGTCATCTGATTCTGTAGCCCACGGTTAATGAGTGTGTCATTATATATATTACCTGTTACCTGTGTCCTATCCCTTAGTCTGGTGGACCGTTGGGGCACCAAGCAAGACTTGTGGACCATCTTACTCAATTCCTCTCTATCCTTTGCCCTGATTAAAACCTCGTTCAATGGTAGGCCTGTCCATTCTTTGATGTTGTCTTCCCACCGCTTTCTCTGTCTGCCTCTTTTTCTTTTTCCTGGTACTGTTCCCTGGTGGAAGGTCTTTGCGAGTCCCGAAGATCTTGTTACATGGCCATACATTTTGAGCTTTCGTTTCTTCACAGTATTTAGCAGGTCATCATGGGGTCCGATCGCTGCCGTAACCCTGTCTCTAATCTCTTGATTTGTGATGCGGTCTTTATATATCACATATAAAGACCGCATTATATATATATATATATATATATATATATATATATATATATATATATAATTTTTGTATGTGTCACCGGGCAGCATAAAACACTCATGTGGAACGCGGGTTGTAACTTGACTGCCCGTGGTCTAGTCTATATTTCCATGTGTTTAATCATAATACATTGCTATCAGGTTTTATGGTACGTCTCTACAGTGCTGTTATTTCTTTTTTTTTTCTCTCTCTTGCAATCAGGTGTTAGCTTACGATCTTTTTATAGGTCTGTGAGTCGTCTATACAGCGTTATTATTTCTATTATTTCTATATGTTTTATTTTATTCTCTTTCTCTTCCTATCAGGTTTTAGCTTTCGGCATTAAACCTCCAGCGCCTAGACAACGCAAAAAAAAACTGGCCACCACAAAATCGCTGCCTATAGATGTAGATATGTCATCTAAATGCAAATCATACCACTGAGAGTATATACTTTTATTTTAATTTTTATTGGAGTACCAGGTGACCAAGCCTCACTCGTTTAAATAATTTGTTGTTGAAATATATTTACTTATTTTGAATCAGGTAAAGTCTCCCGATTAAAAAAGTTGCTTTCGTGTTTCTTAGTACTAAATGTCAATGTTCACGGCGATTAGAAAGGAAAGTCCTTTTTTTAAGTCCTCATACAGAAGGCGCATAGGTTGTAATAATCTTTTTTTCAAGCAACGTCTAAATTGTGTAAGAAACGAAAAAATACAATCTAGAAAACCGCAGCTAGCGTCGAGTCGTTTACATTGCAACTTTTGCCTAAAAGTATTGGGTTATTTTTGGTGTTGAAAAAAAGTGTTTGCAATGTTAGGTCTCAAATGGTTACGTTCAGACATCAATATTACACTTAGTTTTTACGTCTTAAGTAAGAAACATAAAGTAATACTTACCCAAACCCCTTATAAAATAAAACGACATAAAGACTAAGAAATATTGCGTTAATATTCGAAAGAAGGATTTATACAAGACGCAGTCAACGAATTCACATACGCTGCCACTTATTTCGTTTTCTCAATAAACATAAAAAAAGAAGTCATATACCAGAATTCACTAAATAAAACCTAATCAGCCCTAAAGATTCCCATAAAAGGAGATGTACGTACACCACTTCACATATTTAAGAAGTATGGTATCAAAAGATGCATCATTTTCACGGGAACGAGTTTACGTACATAAAAATATATATCTACTTATCTATCTATCTATCTATCTATCTATCTATCTATCTATCTATCTATCTATATATATATATATATATATATATATATATATATATATCAATTATCTATCTATCTATCTATCTATATATATATATATAAAGAATTTATTTCCGGTTTCCAGTCTGGTATAATATATAATTCGCTGGTCGTGCCCATTATCTCTCAGAGGTTATTCTCCCTTCATATCATTAGTGATGAATTTGATACAATTAACTCTTTCTCTCCTAACTGACGATACCAACGTTGATAGCACCAGAATGTGGTAAATAATTACGGAGAGAAGGAGTTAAGTCATTAAAAACAAGGCCTATTCACAGCTATGAATGTAAAAATGGTAAAAATTGTTAATGTAAAAAAATATAATGTACATTTTATATGTTCGCAATTTCTTTTCTCTTTCACAAATTAAACCTTTGCAGACACCTCCCGGGCAAATCCCTGTCCCCTTACCAGGGTCAACATTATCAAACAGTGTTATTAAGTTGTGTGCTCTAAAATATTTCCCCCATAAAAGAAAATGATGGTAATGGGAACAATTAAAGAGGATATGTTCCTAGGTGAGACAAGAATCGCATTACTCATAAAGTAGGGGCGCCTCTCTCTTTTTAGCACAAAGGAGTGCGTGATGCAGGTGTGGTCAATTCTCATTCTGGACATGAAATTCTTCCACACCTTGTCAGACCGTTCGATGTGGGACAACTACCTGACACCCGCCACAATATGTCTGAAATTGTTGTGGGTCTCAGCCTCCATCCGATCCTACCAGGGAAGGTGTTCCTTTAAGATCCATAAGCACCAGGTCACGTAGAATGCCATGTTTCCAGGTTATATCTTAGGCCTTTGCTATATCGAAAAATACAGCTATTAGATGTTCTCGTCTAATAAATTCATTCCTGATGAAAGATTCCATCTTTACCAGGTGGTTAGTTGTTTTTTGCTCATGCCGGAATCAGCACTGGTAGCTCGATATTTTTTTTCTCGCAAGTAACCAGATACACCTATTAATTATCAACATTTACATGGTTTTGCAGATGCAGCTTGTTAGTGCTATTGGACGATAGTTAGCTGGGTCAGATCCATCTCTTCCCGGTTTATGTATTGGTATATGTGTGGCTTTCCTCCATTTGTTTAGGAAAGCTACTGTTTGCCATATACAGTTATACATTTTTAACAGGGTTGTAAATGGAAGCTCCGGAAGATGCAAGAGGAATCAATAATGGATTTCATCTTCTCATGGCACTGTGTCGTGTGATTTGTCCAGCGAGTCCTTCAGTTCTTTAAGCGAGAACGGTTTGTTACAGTCTTCATTGTTTTCTAATCGGAAATCAATGAAGTGTTTTTCCTCACAGATTTTACATTTTTAGAATTCTGCGTGTATTGTGAAGTGGTCGATTTATCTGCTATTGAGAATACAAGGCAGTCAGGTATATCTCTGGGGGACGTAACATTTACTTTTAATTCTTTCCCCTTGACCCAAACCGCTCTAGCAGACGTTTTGGCATCCAAATTGCCAACAAAATTTCTTCAGAAATTCCTTAATGCTGACCGTATGTTTTGTCTAGCCTTCGCTCTAGCTACCCTGGAGGTTAGAGGTACATATATCCTAGCAATATCAAGTCGATTGCTAGCTAATGTATCTGCTGCACTCAGCTGGATATTTTCTGTGATATCATAGGAGCATCTTTTATGGAATCGTTCCCAATCGGCTTTATTCAGCTTCAACCGATGAGGTTGTTCCAATGATGATTGAATAGTGATCGGTTTCCCATATATCATTGTTTACTGACCATTTAATATTGTCCAGAATACCACGGACGGCCTTTTAGTGTACTTTGGAGTTCTATAATCTCAAGGGAATACTATTATTCACAAGTATACAGAATCTACAGAATCTAACTCCGCATCTTTAGTAGTCCTGCTCTATGTGCTGTAGTTTCAGAAACTGATGTTTCTAAGTTTCCCAGAAATGTTTTCGGTAAGCAGACAGCTAGAGGAGTCTCCGAGTCCATCGGTAGCTCTATTTCTTCATAATTGGCATTGATGCCTTTACAATTCCACAGCACAATACTAAAATCTATGGCTTATTTTAAATTTATATTTTGAGCTATTATTCCTTTAGAAGTCCATTGAGGGTTTCACTTCCCTTTATTGCTATTTCTTCCTACCTAACTTCAGGTATCTTATTGTATAATTTGGTTTCTTCCCTCAGGGATTTGGTCAACTCCTAATTTAGTAGAGTTTGAGATGTATGGCTGGGTTCTTTGAGTAGCACAAGAGTAAGACTTGTCTTCGGGTTCTGCCAGAGTCATGGTTTTCTCGTGTTGCTCAGTCTCCATGCCCTCAATAAGTCAGCAGAGAGTATTTTTTCTTCAGCAGGACCTTAACTCTAGGGTTTTTTAGAACAATATAGAACAGCGCATTAGTAGTTGGGAATTAGACAAACATGTCACTGAAAATTAAAATTACATATGGCTCTTCCTTGATGTTAAGTGTAAATGTTATGTAAAAATGCTTCCTAGTAGCGGGTATAACTAAAAGTTTTCCAGAGATATAACAGACGCTTGTTAGTTAAGATTGTTTAAATAAATATTAATTAATAGTTAATAATAATATTAACGACTTTCTATGCGACTCTTAGTTAGAATTAGGCCATTGATCATTGATTGAATGTGCGCTGCTTACACGTTCATCTAGTGGTAAGGTTGTCCTTATTTATAATTACTGGGTTATTAAATATAATCTATATGATCATTAGTGCAATTATGAGTGTAAAAGAAAACGAATAAACGAATACGATAATTACAGGAAAAGTCAAATAAAAGTGTTAACAGGTAGTAGTAAACTCACAAGCCATCTCCAACATACAAACAAAAAACAGTTTTAAAATCTAACATCCACAACAGTGCAGCACACCAATCATGTAGCATATTGCAAAATAATCAAATATTAATCATATGTCATTATTAAATTTTGACGACACGTCTAAACTCACATTAAGTATCACTCGGGTCTAGGAATTAATTTATTATATTTAACGTTTTAATACTTAATTTTCAAAACTAAAAATACCACCACCACTCCCCTCTGCTCCATCATCCCCCACCTATTACTAACCGCTGGATAGTCATAAGTGCTGAGCCGAAGGCTCTTCGAGCACTAAGTTTGAAAAAAAACCTGTCTGACTTCTATCCGAGAACAAAAGACCAAACAGTAAAAAAAAACAAACCTGCGGGCAACAGGCCGGTCTGGGAGGGACCCGAGTCAAAGACTATAGGGCATTGCTATTTCCGATACCAATGACACTCCGACACATGGACTAGAAATCATGGCCGAAGGCCAGGTGGCACCGGGGGCCACCCCCATGTTCCTTCATTGTACCAAGCTAACTGTGCGGGATTTGCCATTGATGAGACAGTCCCTTGAGGAACAGCGCATGGATTTGGTGACGGTCCGTGGGAGCTTTCTCACAACCCCCGCCAGTGCAATGGGCAGACTCTCGTCTTTCCCTTAGGCACCCCCACGGGGGGTCCTATTTGTTACTTTTTCGCCTAGCTCACCTCCCCTAGTGAGCCGTTTCCACGCCGGCGCCACGTTGAGGCAAAGTAACTTGCGCGGCGCCTATTACTAACCTGAAAATTTACATGACTTTTTTTTTACAAATGCCAAAATTGAGCATGTCATTTCGTTCAGATTTGTATATCAATTAAATACCACCACATTTTAATTTGGTACAATACATTTTTGTATATAGCACTATTAAGTCCGTCAGTTGTATCAGTTACCCACACCTTAGTTATGTGCCTGTTAGTGCTGTATATGTGCAAATGTGCAAATATAAAATCCCATAGACCTCATAAAACGGCCCCAAAACAACTCCATTTGTCACATAAATCTTACGTTTGATTTGGGAAAAATGTTAAACCTCTATTTGATACATATCAGTGTCGAAACTATAACAGACACAAAATAGAGCAGTGAGATTCATAACAAATCAATATTCACATTTGACTAGAGTAACACCTTTGGTAAAATCACTAAATTTACAAAGCCTTCAGGACAGAAGACTCAAAAGTAAAGTAGCACTTATACATAAAACACTGAACCATAATCTTCAAATTCAAAAAAAAAAAAAAAACGCAATAAAATACTCAGAAAGACACAAAAAGACACATTCCTCGTCCCATATGCTAGGACAAATTTGTACAAAAGCTCCTTCTACCCTAGCACTAATAGAACATGGAATGGATTGCCTGAGCTAGCCAGGAAAACCATTGACTTGGCAGAATTTAAGTCATTGGTTAATATGCATGACTAAATGCATAAAGCGTAGGACGTAATCATCTTCTTTTTTGAAGTAACGTCTGTATTGTATAAGATAAGATAAGAAACAAGGTCATATAAATTTTAAGTCATAAGATTTAGGACAATTCATGACCCTTTTTAGACGAAATAAGTTCATGGTGGGAAGCGTGGTGGAGAGACTAAGTGCACTTGATCTTGGCTTGCTACCTAGAAGAAGGATCGAGTTTCGACACTCGACTCGGGCAGAGTTGTGTTTACTCAGCGCCTAAAGGCAGCACGGAAAATCAACTCCTAGATACCCTTTCTGCCCCACTGGTCCACAAATGAGATTGGACCAAAGCGCTCTGTGCATGATATAAGCATGAAAGTAGCGCTATATAAAAGCTTTAATAATAATACTAATGGTGACCTATAAGTTTTATGGAAAAAAACACTTTCCATTCGGGAAAGCCCTTCCACTGATTATAATCTAGTTTGAACTAATCACATACATAAGTCTAGAAAATAGATGTCACTTTTTGGAATTGAACAGACAATTATCAGGAGCTAATTATACTGCATGGAAATCATCCGGGGCTCTATTTACTATATAACCGACTACATTAGCATGCAATATACATAGACTAAAAAAATAAGAATCATAAGTCACTTGAAGATACCAGTTAATGATGGCTTAAAGACAATGATCTTTTACCGTACACAAATATCGCTTTATCTTATTTCAGGTACATCATTTCAGTTCGTGAGGGACATGTATATAAATATAATTTAAGAAGTACTACCCTTGTCACTACGATTAGAAAAAAAACTTATATATATATATATATATATATATATATCTTTAACAATTTAAAGATTGAAAGATGTCTAAAAAGATCTCGGAAATAGTTTTTTCTTGCCAAGAATGGCTGGTGACATAAAGCATTATAGGCCTACTTTAATCCGCATAATATACCAATGTTTAATTCTGAGACTTGTGAATGTTTATAAATCGCTGACGGTAGTCTAATTAGTCTGTGTGGAATATTAAAGTAACTATGTGTAGTTTATCGCCTTGAAAATACAACAGTTGCAAGAAAACTAAAAGCTTATTTTGCTAGATATGGGATCTCAACTGCATTGGTCAGTATAGTCAGCTATAATTGGGGTTTTTCAGCTCCTTGACTGTCAGACTACATAACCCCATATTAGATGGCAAAGGCAAATCAGCAGTTAAGATATTAAAACATTATGTCTTGAAAATGAAGTGAATCGCTTTTGGCATTGCTTAATTGTCGAAGCACCAATAAAAAAACTAAAATAGTAAATCAAAGGAGAATCATATCAATGTTACCTATTCTGAATATCTCACATTTCTGATCCTCAGAAGCATAAAAAGCAATAAAATAAAATGGAGAAGATCAGCAATTTACTTTAACTCTTATTCATACGTTTCACCTCAAATTGCTAATGGTGAAGAGGTTAGAGTACAGTCAAGGGCGCTTGGCCATGAGAGTTGCCAAAATGGATTTTTAACTCGTCGGTTACAACAACGCTTATATGAAGGTGAATCGGGTGGAGGAGTGTGTCAACAAATTCCAGTTTTACGGCCTGCTGATGCGAGAGCGCATAAATATTTAGTTGCATTCGATCCTGATAGACCTGCACCTCTGGATGCACCCAGCACAGATAAAAGTCTGGCTAGGAGACCTGAGAGCCATGCACAAAATCAGTCACTTGACTCGACAACATATACATTAGGCAGGGCCGGATTAAGCCAATTTGGTGCCCTATGCACAAACCCACATGGGTGCCCCCTTCTGCCCGGACCCCCGATCCTCCACTGACAGCTGGTATGTTCAATATTATGCAAAAAAAAAACTAACAAAGACAAACGATTATTAATATATGTTTGTACTACTGTCACTCATACAAAACCTACAATAAAGTATTTCTGTATTATATGATTTTTAGGCGTATTTTCTTTTTTTAAAATTTATTCGCTTCTATTTTTGTATTTTTATTTTCTTCTTTTTATATTTAAATTTCCTTTTTTTTTGTAAGCGTTTTTTCTTTGTATTAAACATAAAATTTTATTATGAAATACATTTGAAACATAGAAAATTTAATAAATCACACAAAATCCTTTTTTTCAACAGCATCCACACAATTTTTTTTCAACGTGGTATAATAACTGAGAAAGTCAGAGAGAGCACACATTTACATTTTTTTTTCTAGATTTACGTTTGGCAAAGTTTTTGAGTACATCATCAAAGTTAAATTTGCGTAACAAGCCCGCCTCAATCATCAGCAGAGACAAGGAATCAAGCCTTTCTTGTTTCATTGCTGATCTACTTGAATTTTTTGTACGTTTCAACTGAGAAAAAGAGCGCTCAATTGAACAGTTCGTTAAAAAATATTCGCAAGGCGATTTCTACATTTGGAAAAGCACACTCGATGTTGTCTCTAACTATTAGGTACTTAGTAGATTTCTGCTTGACTGAACGTGTTGTTCTCAGATTTTGATTTACGAAACTTGTGGCGAATATATGAGTGGAACTGTTGTAGTTCAGTATATAAGGTATTGTTCAGATCTTCAGGATAAGCATTAATTTTAATGCTTTATAACACTGCAATGTTTGTGGTACATCGAACAAACAAGAAAATCGAACTACTATATCATTATATACCTGCGCTCCTCTACTCATCTCTGCCTCAAATTAGTCAACAATCGAGTAGAAAGTAGATATACCAAATTTGTCTCTGGCATTTAGTGAGACCTCAGGGGCATTACCATCAATGACCACTGTCTTTCGTTAACGATTACGGGTCAAAGTTGCCTTATATTCCACACCTGGTGTTAGTTCTTTTGCAGCTTCTTCAAATCTTTCAAATTCATTCCTAGATTCATGTAAGTGATCTGCTAGTGAGGAATACAAATAAGCACACTTTATCAAATTCACATGCTCATTTTGTAGAGCTTGACTGACCCTATGAAAATGTTGTAACACTTCTTCCAAAAGACAAGCATGAAAGCAAAGTCTAATTCTTGCATCTTCTTTGCAATGTTTTCTGCTTCTCTTCTGGTGTCCCCCTTCTGTGACTGGTCTTTTTGTAAACATTCTAACGCTTCTACAATCTGAGGATGAGACTTAACAATAGCTTCAGTTGCAACAGCATGTGCCTCCCAGCCATTTAATGTCACGTCGACAAATTAGCACTATTCACAATTGTTTTCACTAGCAGACCAAAACGGAAGTGAATTTGTCGCTACGCATTAGTGCGTTACGTAGCACAAACAATAGCACAAAATCAAATGCCTCGAAGAAAAATAGCTAAAAATTGGATGGGGATATTTTAACCCCAGGTTGTGGGACCAAGGTTAAATAATGTGCGATTCAATATTACATTGGCGTTTGCTAATGTCATGACGATTTCTCGCGGCTGCCGGGACAATATACATATTTTTTTTGCGGACTTGTGGTGCCCCCGAAACGCTTGGTGCCCTAGGCACGTGCCTTGTTTGCCTAATGGTTAATCCAGGCCTGACATTAGGCCGAGTTAAAAATCAACAAGAACTATTAATTATGTTTATGTCTTACCTTAAACAAGGAAAAATATTAAACTTTTGTGTATTTATGTTTATATAGAAAAAACCCACATTCGAACACAATAGAAAAAATGTGATCTGTGCAAACTGCTCTGCACAAATTGTTCTTTTTACTAACGGCAGCTAAAGTACTTAAAAGCCGCATTATATTTATTTAATTATTTACAGATAGAATTAATGGTTTAAAAAAATAGAAAGATTTAATAAGAATCCATAATTTATTTTAAAAAAGGATAATGCTTTAATCAGTGGCGTAGCAAGAACCTGTAAGCCAGGTAAAAGAAAAAGATGGAATTTTATTTTAGTATTTTCAGATAATATTCTATGATGTTTCACTTTTTAATAGTAAGAGAGCCCTTTGTTTAATGAAATAACTAGTTTATATAAATAATTGTTTTATTATACGAGACAGATTACAAATTTGCCGATAAACAAAATGATTTCTGTGCCTAATTCGATGCAAATATTTTGTTAGCAATCAAAAAGAAATTTTTAACATTCTTACTAAGGAAAAAAAAAGAAACCTAAGACATTTTTGTAACTCAATATGAAAAGACTTTTACTATTTAGAAAAATAAATGAATAGAAAAATTCTGCGTCCGATAAGATAAGTAGATTATTGTCAACCATTATGCAGAACAAAGATTTTTTTTTTATATTCAGCTACATCTTTATTTATTAAAACAAATACTTCCAAAATGTTATTTTCACAGGCAATATTATTATTTCACTTACATAAGCTAATACTTTTAACAAGCAATATTGTCATAACATTAAATACTGGTGAATATTTTAAGGATGAAAATATTCTGAAGAGTAATATATGACCACATATATCTCGATCAGTAGATCAAATATCTATTTTAATAGTTTGCTTATTGTTTTCCTGCCCTTAAAAAAGCATTATCTTTATATTAGCTAGTACTAAGTCAATACCTGAGCTGGTTATAAAAGTCCGATTGATGTGAATGCTATACTGTCGAATACGAAAAAAAAAATGACGCATTGACCAGAAAGATATGAGGAAGACGGAGAAAAAGATGCAGAAATAGAATAATCTGTACATAGAGGAGAGCACCTGGCTGCATGCGGCGTCGGAACGAGACAGCTGGAGGTCACTCACAAAGGCCGCGGGATACACATTTGAGATCAAAAGAAAATCTGCCGCCGAGAACAAACGCAGACGACGAAAAGAAAATCTAAACCGACCACCTGCGGACAATGGTTTTGCTTGCCCTGGATGTGGCAAAATATGTAGGTCACAGCTAGGACTGCACAGCCACGGGAAACACTGTATTCCTCACTAATCTTCGGACTCGAAGACAAGCCTATTATATATATATATATATATAAATATATATATATATATATATATATATA
>JADKLZ010005243.1:14965090-14980153 GCA_021533235.1 Biomphalaria straminea
TATATATATATATATATATATATATATATATATATATATAATTATCTACCTCGCAAAACCATGTGGTATACGCACGCACGATGACTCTCTAGCCCTCGATAAAAAGGCATGGAAGATAACTCTTTTATTTCTGCAAGTCGGAACATAGTTATCCTACGTAACTTTCGCGGCGAGAGAGAGTGCGGCTCAGAAGTAACGCACGCACTTCGATTCTCTAACCCTCCTCTGATTTTATCGCTCTTCATGCATTCGAGCCGTAAGCCCAAATCCATCCCAACTGGACAACTGTGTCTTTCATCAAGTGCTCATTCGTCACTAAATACTGTCGTATACTACGCCGCGGGTCTGCTTGTTGAAAGATTTACCAGAGAGAGAGGGAGAGAAGATAGAGAAATAAATGGAAAGCATATAGAGAAAGAAACAAAGAAAGAGAAAAGAGCAGAGACGGAAAAAGAGAGAATTGAGAAAGAAAAAAAAAACAGAAACAAAGAGTGAGACAAAGAGAAAGACAGTGAAAGAAATAGAAAGAAACGGAAAAAGGAAGAAAAATAAAAATAAAATAGCGACAAAAAGAATATTATTTTTTAATTTGACTAGTGAAGGTCGCGGCATTAGATCATATGCCACAAAAGAGCCTAAATATGTACTAAAAGCTCAACACTTCAATAGACTACTGGGCGCGATTGATATCATTTACATAGACTCCGACAGACAATTTCTAATTCGTTCAATTTCAACGGATACTGTTCGATGTGATTAGGGTAAATTTGATTCCGTTCAAAACAAAACTGATTAGAAACTATCAGATCAGGCCCAACAATAATAAATCTGATACAATGACATTAGATTAGATTAGTTGATCAGATCCAATCAAATTCAGTATAATTGGTTTTGATTATCATTTTATCCGGATCTTATTTAATAAGATTAATTATGATCCTAATCCAATCCAATTAAGATTCGATTCGATTAATAAGTTCCGATGTGATCTGATTATTTCTCATTAGATCAGATTCCATCAGATTTGTAGCGAATCTGATTTTATGAGGTTCTATATGATTTAACCCTTAAAGTGCTGAGCTGTTTTAAAATAAAAACATATCCCATACAAATTACAATTCTGATGTTTATAGGCTAAACCAATTCACGCGTTTTACGGGTTAACCTTACCTATCAAAGTGAATTGGATCCGTTTCTGATTTGAACAGATATGATTTAAGTAAATCTAATGTTTTTAAACCCCAACTAATCTGATGAAATTCGGATCCTGTTCTGTAATTAAACAAATAATTCAATATTTTTTTATATGGGTAAAGGCACTAACTTGGCCTCACAAATAACGTAGTTTATTTGTGTATTTTTTTATAAAGATGACAAGTTAATTATATTGATTAGACACTAACACCTGTTATACAAAATACAAATTAAAAACGATTTGCACTCCTATGTACTATGTATCCCCCAGATCTTCTAAAAGAATGCAAAACTACACTAATCGAACCTCCACACGAGCTGTTTTGCAAATATTGTCAAGAAGGTGCTTTGCCACAGGATCTTGCTGGATGCAAAGATCATCACCCTGTACAAGAACAGAGGCGACAGAAGCGACTAAAGGGGAATCTCTCTTCAGAGCATTGTAGGCAAAGTCTTTGCTAGAGTAATACTCCTAGACATAAATATAGACTGGCCGATAAAAGAGTTTTATGAAATGAAAATTTGTGACTTCAATTTTGTGTACTTTATTTATGCCTATGAGTTTTGTTTAATCTCTGTGACAGAAGATTTGCAATTTTCATAGACATATATAGACTGGAAAAAGGAAGTAACTTTATGTAACTTGAAAAAATGTATATACATTATATTCGGATTTCCGAAATCTGACAATTTGCACGATCTTTAGTCTTAAAGATTAAACAAAACTACACTTCCTCATTATTTACGCAGCATGGTGTGAAAGAAAAATGGTGTATCCAAATCCGCACTATTTTCATTCACAGAATGGCATAGATAGCATAAATAAATATACACTGGAAAAAAGAAGTAAAGGATTCAGTCCTTAACTTTGAATTAGTGAAACTAGGGATTTTTTCAGCAGAATGTCCAAATAAGCTAAAATAAAAAAAAAAACAGTTTCAGAACAAAAAATAAACATTATGATTAATTGACATTACAGTCATGCTAAGAGATAAAAAAAACACAATAGTGAAAATATTGCAATACTTATATAGGTTATGGCTGAAATAGATATGAATACTTAACTTTTATACTGCTCATGCTGTATAGTATAGTACACTAATTTGCAAATCACAAATGTTCCCTTCATAAAAATATCTTATTGGCCAGTCTATACTTATTTATGTCTATGGCAATTTTTCAAATTTTTCAGAATTCGGAAATCTGAATACAAAATATATATACATGTTTTCAAGTTACATAAAGTTATTCCCATTTTCAAGTCAATATTTCTTTATGTCTATGGTAATACTTTTCCAGAATTATAGAGCGGCTTTCGCTCAGGGAGATCCACAATATACATGATTTTCTCCATCCGTCAACTTCAGGAAAAGTGCAGAGAGAAAAGAATGCCTTTGTACATAGCATTCATCGTATTTTTAGACAGTTTGCCATAGGACGCACTTGCTTTGGCGATTCGAAGGTCGATTTCTGTGACAATTAGGTTAAAGATGGTGGCCGTTAAAGTGTCTATGGGGTTTTGAGATTGTGAGGATCTTAACTTGCACATAGACTTACAGGAACGGTGTTATGAATGCAGGCAACAAATAATGTTACGTAAAATATATGTACAGTTTTTTTCATAGAGAAAAATAAGTAAGGGTAAAATGCTGTACGGTGTTAGGGTTAACTATTTACATAAAATGAGACTATCATCATAAGATATGAGCACCAAGTGGTCTGAGTGTCATTAGGTTGGTTACTTAGCTTTAAGTCCTGTGCTGCTCTGACGAGACTGGTGTGGCTTATGCTGACACTGTCTGCGGGTGGGCTGGCGTGATTGATCCAAGCGCACGGGGCAGTCCAACAATACGTAGCTGCAGTGACGGGTCTCTAGCTAGCGATTGTTGGTCGGACTCTTGTGGGTATTAGGTAAGGCTGGTATCTTCAGATCTGGTGTCCGCAGTCTGGTATCAGCGATTCGTAGATAGGGATTCAAGTAAGAGTTGCCTATAGATAAAAGCACCAACCCGAATTAAGAAAGTAAGTATGAGATAGTCCAGAGCTCAAACAGAGATGTGAATCTTTCCTCTCAGCTCCTCAGAATGAGAATAAGACTAGGATAAGAAATCCCGCCTCTTTTACACGCGTGCATCCGGAGGCGGGGCCTCCAACGTGTCTAGACTGTCCGTCTTGCGTAGACAAAGAGATCCCTGCTTAATCTGGCCGCATGTTTTCGGTGTGTCGATAAGATTTGAAAGACCAGCAAATATGGGCGTCTCGCGTCTCCAAGGCGTTCAGACGATGAGGAGGGTTTGTCTATACAAAGAGATTATACGCGCGAGACGATCGAGATAGCCATTGTTGTCGAGTTGGAAGGGTCCCTTTGAAGTGACCAGTCCCTTTCGACAGGGGAGGGTGAGGAAGGTGTCACTTGGTGAAATGGAGGGGGTGAGGGGCGAACTCCGTCCATTGACCTCGCACAGAATGTTTGTCCAGATAAGAAAGGGGAGTTTACTCCTGTCGATAGACTGGCTAGACATGTATTAGATTAAGAAAGTGCAATGTGACATCGATGCCTAGAGAAAAAGGAAGATGGTGGTACTTGTGCTTTTTAGCTATATGGGCTAAGTTAAGCGGATGAAGATAGGATAATAAAATACATTAATTAAATGCCTAGATCCGAGTGATACCTAGAGGGGGCGAAATTTAATTTCTATCACAATTTCATTTTCGATCTTTCCGTTTCTAGAAAGAGAGAGAGTGTGTGTGTGTGCTGTCAAGATATGCGAATCTGTCCACTATATTATGTCCATTTATGTTCTATGTGTTGCATGAGCCAATTTAGTAGGATGCGTGCGAGGATTTTTCTAGCAATAGGGAGAATAAATATTCCTCTGTGATTGCCGCAGATTTGGCGGTTACCTTTTCGCTTGTATAGATGGGCAATTGTGGCTTCTTTAAAGTCTTGTGGTATTGACTCTTGTTCCAACAAAATTAAGAATAGCAATAGCTCACGTTTTTTTGTAGACCTCTGCGGAAATGGTTTCAGCTCCTAGGGCTGTCAGCACATATTGTTAATTAGCATTAATAGGTATACTTTACGGAAACCTACAGTATATTTTTTCAATCTTTTTGTTCTTTGTAATTATTTTGTTTCATAATAAAAGAGGACGTTATTAATGTAATGATATACTTATCGACCTATAAATAATTCAAAAATCAAATACTACTTCTGTAAATTTTTTTTCTCTCAGAGGAGGTCCTTTAATTTGGTTAGCTTTAATGATTATTATAATTTATCTTTTATTCTCATCTTATAAACACATACACTACTTCAAAATAGAGGATGATTAGGTCCTACGCATGACCCTTGGTAAATTTAGTCAGTCATGCTTGTTAATGACTTAAACTCTACTAAGTAGTTTTTTTTACTTCCAATTCTATGCTCTAAAAGTAAAAGCGAAGAATGAGTATTTGTAAAGATTAGTCTTATGGAACAAGAAATGTGCATTTATGTTTGTGTCTTTCTGGGTATTTTATTAGGTTTGGTTTTTTGTATTTAAAGATTATGGTTCAATGCATAAGTATAGATGTCACTTTATTTTTTTATAGTCTTCTATCCTAAATTGTCTCTAAAGAAAAATATTTTACTATGCGTATTTACTGTATGTATTGTGGGGTAGGGGTGTTATAATGCAGGCAGACGAAAATATTATAACTGATGTGTCTAAGCAATGTCTGTGGATACTCTACAATGGAAGGTATTAAATGTATTGCAGAATTGATATCAGTTCGTCTATTATACACTTGTAAATGGTCTTAAGTATTTATAAGCTTGAACTATACTTTATCAATTGATTATATATCTCTATCTATATATTACGCCTAATAAAAATTACAATGACATCCAAGTACAATTTGGTGCCACTTTAACGAAGGTCCTCCTGGCGGGTGGGAAGAGCTTTCAGAAATTGTCAGTGACAAATTTTTGTTCAAACATCTTGCCGCCAAATTCGCCGTACGGGGCGGGAGAGTCTAAGTCAGTAAGAATAGCACATAACTTTTTCGAAATAAAACTATAAAATAGCAGGATAATGCACCGCAGATACATCAGAATATGCATTTTGTTGGCTTTCATTACCAGAAATAGTTCTGCATTACATTTGAAACCTTATATTGTAGGGTGTTCACAGACAATGCTTAGACCCATCTACGCTGGGGAAGCGCACAAAGCAGACAAAGGCGGGGAGTCTACAATTTTTTCACTTACTCCAGGAAGAACATATTCTAGGGCACAATAAACGCCTTCCAAAAAGAATGAAGGGTCAGAATGTAATAAGGATTAATTATGTTATAAATGTTTTCTTACCCCCTGTCACCATTGGATATATGATAATATCACCAAAGGAATATCTTCTGACACCAATTGTTACTGATGTTTTACTGACACCAAAATGTTACTGCGTTGGGACATATATGTAGGCGTGGTGGTGACATTGGGTTCCTGTCATAATTAACATTGTAGACTTTCTCAGGACAAATACATCATACTTCCAGAGACTTTCTCGTAAATGAGGAAATTAAATCCTTGTATACGACACAAATAATACGTTTAACATTTACAACAACATCACATAGTGAATGTGATACACAAATAAAGAATATGAGTCGTAATCCTTTATATAACACTTGGCGAACAAAGTAATAAATTAACTGGTACAATTCTTAATGATAATTTCATAGTCGCTGCTTACACTAGCAGTCTTACAAAACTCTTTCAACTGACTGTTCTCAAGTAACTAATTTATCTGACTCTATTAAAAGACTGCTACCATCTGTCTGTAGTGACTGCTTACAAGTAATTAAGGGCAACATGGGTTGCGAATAACACTCACAACATTAAATTGTGGTTTCTAAACTATGGCACAAACATTGAGGTGGTGACCTCCCCCACACCGAAAAAAATACTGGCTACACCCTTGTATATATAAACATTTTTTGAACAAATATAATTACTTACAATAAAATATTGCTACTAATCGATAGGTGGCGTAGCATACGCCATTATTTTGCAGGGCCATTATTTAGGCCACTGCAACCTATGCGACCGCAGTTGTCCCCCGAAGTTTTATAGGACCCGTGCTAATTTTTGGTTTAAAAATAAATATATTTAATCATTTTATAACTAATATATTAATAACAGATTTCCAGCGGCTCCTGTCGATTTAACAGGAGGTCATGGAAATCTCCTGAAAATGCAAAATATAAATATACGAAAAAGTCCTGGAAATATCAGGAAATTATTAAAAATATTTTGAGAAACTCCTTCAAATCTCCTGAAATATATATATATATATGGTCATTTCGGGGTGTCATACAATAAGGAAAACACCAATCCTACGCGCGATGAAAAAACGGCATTATGCAATATCCGCAATTCAAGGAATCTAGTGAAAGAAGCTTCAAATCAGGGGCCTAGCTAGGGGCTAGGAGGCCGGGGAGGGGTAGACCTCTTTGGGGCCCCTGGCATTTTGGCATCCGACATATGACATGACATAATGTATGCAAAAATATATAAGCCCAAGATCAAATTGGTTCAGTATATCAGTAAACTTAAACAAATATATATCATTAAGACTCTTTTAATAAATAATAACGTTGTTTGTTAGCTAAATAATGCACACGTGACAAATCTCAATTCATATCGCTTCATGTCGTGCATTCTGTGCTGCAAAGACATCTATAACACCATCTACATCGATACTTTCTAGTATTTGTGACTTCACTGACATTAAAGCCATGATAAGCCTTTGGAAGTGAAAATGGAAGTGGCCTGAGTTAGCGGTATTCGGAGAAGGTTGCAAGGTTTGAGCACACGTTGTTACCATTTGAAGCCCGTTTCCGCAATATGTCTATTGCGGGTCGTTTTACTGGTTTGTTGATCAAAACTGCTCGTACATCAATGACATCATTAAACAACCGATTTGCCATTTATTTCATCATACAAACAGGAAAAGTAACACAGTTTATCATAAGCGTGTCATCATCCAACAGGTGTCTTGGTTCAAGAAGAAACCCAGGGGTATCCATTTTTTCCAGCCTTTGTAATCTGTCCTTCATCCCCATTTGAAATCTGTCCAGCACTTCTGTCGCAACACGTTTGAAATACAGTTCTATTGACAGTCCGACATTAGAACTCAACTTCCCATTAAAGTCTTTTCTTTCTTCTGGTTGTTTTGATTACAGGGAATCCATAGTATTCATTACCTTCTTTTGCTATTTCGTTGGATTGGGTGATCAGTTTCGTCAGTTTCTCGTCATTTTGCAGAAAGCATGCTCGAGTACAGAAATACTCCGATAAGCATCACAACTGCTGATTAGTAGAAGACTCAGGGACATTAATCCAACTGATCCAAAACTATTGAAACCATCGATAACTGAAAATGCAGAGACATTACTCAACGAACGACAGATGAAAAGCAAAGTAAAATACGATGCAAAAGCAAGACTACCTAAAGATTACTCTTTCGGAGAGAAAGTGAGAGTTCGTCTAGAACAAACATGGCAGAAAGTAGTTCTCATAAAAAAACATTCCTCACCCAAATCTTACATCATAAACAAACAATGGGAAAACATACAGAAGAAATCAACGCTTTTTGAACAAGGGTTTCGATCACGATATCCTTGGGTACTATGATACCGATAAAGGCAACGAACAGTAAACTGTTAGAACAAACAAAACAGACAGTTATAGACCAACGTCTAGAGAACCTGCTATGCCAGTCAGGACAACCAGAAGTGGTCGAATTGTTTATATTCCTAGTAGATATCAGTTTAAGTACTTTAATAGAAAGGAAGGATGTGATAATAACTTGATATGGAAGGATCTCTGGGGTTAATTTGGAAAAAAAAGTTGAACAATTCATTTTTGCTTTTTGATTTATTCCTAACAGACGTATTCGCTAGCCAGACAGACAGCCACTCATTGTGGCTGCGTTATCATAGGCTTAACCAATGCATCACGCTATTTTGTAGCCCCACACTGGTCAACCCGAATAATGGACAATTCTAGCATTATTAAGAATAATAATTATTAAGAATACGCTGTATATCATACAGTTTTATTCGTGGCCAGTAGCGGTCTTAGGGAGTGGTAAGGGGCAGCCGCCCCAGGCCCCGCGCTTGAGGGGGCCCCGCTATCGGAGATTTTATTAAACTTGATCACCACATATTTTCCTAATACAATCCGATTGGATGTGATGTTTTGTATACGAAATAAAAAAGTTGGATTGGTTGCTTCCGTCTATTTGTTTTTTCCCAATAGGCTATGAACATGGGAGTAATTTTTAAACTTTTGTTTAAAGTTGAAAGAATTTTCTTTATGCAGAACAATTAAAATACAGTATATATATCACTTAGCGCGACCAATAGTAAGCCCACAATGGCTACGCAATGTTTTATGTTTTGTAACAAAAAGGAAGGCCAACAGCGTTAAGGCACACATACTGTCTTGTTATTGTTACAGTGTTGGAGACGGATGAGCCGGTTAGCGTGATGTGGTACGGTATATAGAGTTTAATATACGGGGCCCCACACATGACACACGCACAGGGCCCCACGCACTGTTCGTGGCAACAAAGAGAGTAATATTCTTAGTTTTTGATACAAGCATGTTTGATCTCTTTTGAAAGTAAAATAAATCGGCAACAAATCTATTAAAGATTTGCATTTTAGAATGTAAAAATAACTTTAACTTTTCTCTTTCTGAAAAAATATTTAAAAACGTACTGATACTTGACACTATTTGTCAATCAAATATATTAATTTATGTATTTACAAACAAATTTCGGAACCCTAAGTGGGGGCGCGGGGGGATTTTCAAAAGCTCCTCCCCTCCTCCCCCTACTCTACGCCACTGCTTCAAACTTATGAAGAATTACTTGAGATCAACAATTCTCGTAGATAGATTGAAACATTTGGTAATTTAGAGTGATCTATGTAGAAAACATAATTATTATGATATACTGTATGATTTCGCTACACGCAATATTGTAAATTAATTCTGTACGTAGTAAACATTGAACAAAATGCATAAACGAATTTATTTTTAAATACAAACTCCTAATTTTCACCTATTATCCTCTTTCTTACCAAAATTGGCCTCGCAAGATCCGTTTCGCATATGGCTCCACTATGGCTCTGCTATTTACACACACACACACACACACATATATATAGTGGACAGGCAGTCATACCCTCTTTTCGAGGGTGGCTTGGCCCACTCTTGGTCCCCACTCGGTACCCAACTCTCTCCTGTGGCTCCCAAAAGCTGTAGCATGCGCAGCGGCCACACCCCGGAAACGGCTTTGACTGGCCGGCTAAACCAGGCAGAGGGTATCTGACGTGCCCATGGCACTTAGTACACTGAGGTTTTTGTCAAACCTAGCATGTGAAGTCTGGACTTGGCGGCCTGTGCGAAACGTGAAAAACTCGGCAAATCGGACAGAAAGGCATATACCAGCACAGTGCTGTGGAGCACTTAAGAGCAGGACAAGACACGCAGGAAGTCTCTGGTCATCCACTGCACCCAAACTTGTCCCCGGACGTCTTGACCAAATCTTGCTTCCGGAAAAGGATGGGCTATAGGGCGAGAGAGTGAGGTCGACGTGTTGCGCGAATCCTCCTCACTATAATCCAAATTCCAGCGCAAGTCACTTGTCATCCCCCCCCCAACACAACCAAACCAAAGCCCTGTGGCGACAGGCAAGCAGCGAAGCGGTAGGTGTGGGCACACTGGAAGCCGTAGCTGCAACCCTGCACACAGGCGGCTCAGGCCATATGGTCGTTCACCACTGACACAGAGCAGCAGTGGAGTCCGGCAGCCCCCTGAGCGGCTGAGCAGCCCTATTTAGGAGTGCACTGCTCACCTCCATAGCATGAGGACAGGGCTAGAAAAGGTGCCCCAAAAATTGCCTGCTCTAAACTATCCTAGCCAGCCTACCGCAGTTGGCGGGAACCCTACTCAAGCGGTCGAAATCAAAAGAAAAAGACGAGGATAGTTCCTCTTAACATAGGCGCATGGAATGTGCGCACACTTCTAGACAATGACACTTCTGACAGGCCACAAAGACGAACTGCACTAGTAGCCGCGGAGCTCCACCGATATAATATCGACATAGCAGCACTAAGCGAGACTCGACTTGCGGATGAAGGTGAACTATGTGAAAGAGGTTCTGGATACACTTTTTTCTGGAGCGGTAGAAGCACTGAAGTACGACGTGAATCTGGAGTCGGCTTTGCCATAAAGACATCATTATTACCTAAACTAGTCGGGCCTCCCAAAGGAATTAGTGACAGACTAATGATCTTAAAGCTGCCTTTACTAAACGGGAAGAAACACATTTCCATTGTTAGCTGTTACGCACCCACCATGACTAACCCAGATGACGTCATAGCAAAGTTCTACGAAGAACTAAACTCCACCATACGTGATATTCCAAAAACAGAAAAGCTACTCATTCTCGGTGACTTCAATGCAAGAGTCGGCTCTGACCATCACATCTGGAAAGGAGTCTTAGGCAAATTTGGGATAGGGCAATGCAACAGCAACGGATTATTACTACTCCAGACCTGTGCTGAACACAAGCTGCTCATATCAAACACAATATTCAGTCTTCCAATGAGAAAGCGAACCTCCTGGATGCATCCCCGCTCAAGACACTGGCACCTCATAGATTACGTCATCACCAGACAATCTGACCGTCAGGACATACGTGTCACCAAATCTTGCTGTGGTGCAGAGTGTGGAACAGACCACCGCCTCATCATCACAAAGCTCAACATTCGTATTCAACCTAAGAGACGTCCGCAAAAATCTAAACCCCTAAAAAGGCTAAACACTGCCAGCCTAGCGGATGACAAAACTGAAAAGTCGTTCGCAGATGCGATAGAGAACTGCCTCAAGTCCACCTCTCTAATTGAATCGAATGTAGATAAAAGCTGGGAATGTTTCAAAGAAGCTATCCATAGCACAGCCTTAAGCATACTCGGACCTATGGAGAGAAAGCATCAGGACTGGTTTGATGAAAACAGTACTGAGATCAAAAAACTGTTAGATGAAAAGCACAAGCTCCATAAACTGTATCTGAACAACCCAAATTCCCAGTCCACTAAAGATGCATTCACCAACATCCGCAAAAATGTGCAAAAACAGTTACGCCAAATGCAAGATACCTGGCTTAGCAAGAAAGTGGAAAAAATACAGGAATTTGCCGACAAGCACGACATGAAGAACTTCTTCCATGCCATAAACGAAATCTATGGACCCACAAAGTCAGGCTCATCTCCTCTATTAAATGCTGATGGGACAATCCTATTGACAGATAAGGAAGAAATCCTAAAACGCTGGGCCGAGCACTTCGAAAAGGTTCTCAATACACCTTCCATCATAAATGAAGCGGCCATAGACAGGCTACAGCAAGTACCTATAAATGAAAAAATGGATGACCCTCCCACGCTAAAGGAAACCGATCTTGCCATTCAACAGCTTGCAAGCGGAAAAGCCCCAGGAGCTGACTCCATTCCCGCAGAGGTCTACAAAAAAGGTGGACTACCCCTGATCGAAAGACTTCATGAGCTATTTTTAATTATGTGGGAAAATGAGTCAATACCACAAGACTTTAAAGATGCCACAATTGTTCATCTATACAAGCGAAAAGGAAACCGCCAAATCTGCGACAACCATAGAGGGATATCTCTTCTTTCTATTGCTGGGAAAATCCTTGCACGCATCCTACTAAATCGGCTCATGCAACACATAGAACATGGTCTACTACCAGAAAGTCAGTGCGGCTTCAGAAAAGAGCGTGGAACCATTGACATGATCTTTGCGGCAAGGCAGCTCCAGGAAAAATGCCAAGAACAAAATGCTGACCTCTTCTCAATATATGTCGACCTAACGAAGGCATTCGACACTGTCAGCAGGGAAGGTCTCTGGAAGATTATGTCAAAGTATGGCTGTCCACGAAAATTCATTACCATGGTGAGACTATTCCACGATGGCATGAAGGCCCGTGTCCAAGAAAGTGGTGAACCATCAGAGCCCTTCGAAGTATCAAACGGGGTAAAACAAGGCTGTGTCCTAGCACCTACACTGTTCAGTATCATGTTCTCCGCTATGCTGACAGATGCATTCACGGATAGAGAAAACAAAGGAATAAATATAACATACAGATTTGATGGTGGCCTATTCAACCCGAGGCGGCTCAAAGCAAAATCAAAAACAAATTCAGCAGTAATCAGAGACTTGCTATTTGCTGACGACTGCGCCCTAAATGCCTGCTCTGAAGACGATCTACAAAGCATCGTCAGTGACTTCTCAAGAGCATGCTCAGACTTTGGCCTTACCATTAACACAAATAAGACTGAAGTCTTATATTTACCTGCTCCTGGGAAAGCCTACTCGGATCCAAGCATCACTATAAATGGACACGATATAAAGGCAGTGGACAAATTCACATATCTTGGCAGCACACTCTCCAGAAATGGAAATATTGATAACGAAATCAACCTTCGCATCGCCAAGGCCAGTGCATCATATGGCAGACTATCAAACAATGTTTGGAACAGACGTGGTATCACCACAAACACTAAGCTAGGGGTCTACCGAGCCGTCATCCTACCTACATTGCTCTATGCCTCAGAAACATGGACAGTATACAGAAGACATGCCAAGAAACTAAATCACTTTCACATGACATGTCTAAGAAAAATACTAAATGTCAAATGGCAAGACAGAATGCCAGATACTGAAGTCCTTCAAAGAGCTGGTTTGAAAAGCATCCACACAATCCTGATGCAGTCCCAGCTGCGATGGGCAGGACACGTGTGCAGGATGGAGGACCACCGCATCCCAAAACGTCTCATGTATGGCCAATTAAGAGAAGGCAAGCGCTCGCAAGGTGGTCAAAAAAAGCGCTACAAAGACACCCTCAAAGCTTCTCTAAAGGAGTTCAACATTGACCCAGGCACCTGGGAGACAGAGGCACATGACAGAGCTTCATGGCGCCGCGCTGTGAGATCCGGCGCACAGGTTGCTGAGGAAAAAAGAACAACGCTTGCGGAAGAAAAACGCCAGAGAAGGAAAGCAAGGCAAACGACACTAGCTCCAGCTGGAATTACCTGCCCAGAGTGCGGCCGAACATTCCGAGCTCGCATAGGTCTCACCAGCCACATGAGGAGGCACAAAGCCCCAGTGCAAAGCCCACAGCCCACTGGATGACAAAGTGGTCATCATCGAATCACGATGGACGAACATCATATACATATATTAGATAACTTAAATTAGTACCTAGTCCAAACATCATGCTGGACAAAGGGGGATGGGAGCGGGCAGGTTTTGATAAATTTAAATGACAGTCAAGCGCGCAGCCAGTCATCCGTTGTGCTTGCTTCTCGGCCAAACTCTTGAGGGAAAGAGAGGATAATATAAATATAGTTTTTACCATACATTGTCCTTTTATTGCGTAGTTTTTTGTTTGAAAGCCAACTTTGTGATCCAGGTAACATGGCCTACAACAGTTCCCATGCATTATTCTACAATATTTTTACATTCTATTTATATGATTATTAAATGTAAAAAAGTTTTTTTATTACTTTTTTTTTACTTTTTCATTTTTGTGTGTGTATAAGATTTCTTTACTTATTTGTAACGTGCCAGCATAGATACAATTGCTATTAATATAAACGAAATAACTTTCAAAATATAAACGTTCTGTATAAAGTTTAAGGAAAACATAATTTTGTCCACGTTATTTTCTTAGTTAACTTTTGAGTTGAGTATTATAATTCTTTTTTTATTTACTTGATCTTTTTACTAGGGGTTTAAATCTATGTTCTCTTTTGAATAACATTTCGAACATATTATATAAAATAATAGACATTTTTTTTGTAAATATCGTTTTTATATGTTTGTGTTTTTAATGCTTGAAGAATAAAGACTTCTTTATTTTTTTAATTCTCAGCAATAGAAGATTCATTTGTATTTCTTAGGATGTGTGTAGTTCTACTTTTCATTGTAGTTTAAACATAGACATTGAGTTTGTATTAGAAAATAAATTCGCTTATGCATTTTATTCAATGTTTACAGACGTCGTTAACACATTTCTTAATTTATATTCTAACTTGCTTTTAATAAACTTTTCAACAAACTTAGACAACTGTATTACTTTTCTTATTTTTTTTTTAATTATAACAAAAAAAAAAAACCTGCGAAATAAGTGAGGAAACAAAATTCAAATAGGAACAAAAATCTTTAGTCAGAAATAATCAGCAAGTACGCAAAACGATGCAATTGGCCAGCGCTAACAACTAAGTATTTAGAATAAACACTTATTAAAAGACATTGTCTTCATTTCTAGACGTAGGTTTAATGTTAACAACTTGTTAACAGATGTAGGTAAATGTGATGTTCTCAAAAGTGCCAGATTTAACTTAATGAAAAACCAGAGAAATATTTTTTGGATGCTCCTACGCTCTCCATCTTTTAGAAGACTTGAATGAAAAATATCGTTTCGAGAAATGATAGATAAAAGTATAATGAGAGAGCGTGTTGTTGTATAACATTTTATCTTATTTGTTTAGTACTAGTATGCTTATTTTTAAAGTGTTAATTCGTTCCTCAAGTTTTGATTTCCCCTACCCGCCTTTTTGAGTGGGAGGCCCTTGGGAAGACCTGTATTTCATTGTCGTAAATCTGGCTATGAGTATTTTTGTCTATATTTTTTTTCTTACACTTCCTGCTCTTACCATCAGGCTCGCGTTCTTTTTGTTAACAAAAATCTTCAATAAAAGTATAGATCAAGGTATTTTAAAATGAAATATATATAT
>JADKLZ010005243.1:14983916-15005080 GCA_021533235.1 Biomphalaria straminea
TTCACACATTTGGTGTACGAACTTATTACTTGTGTTAATAATGTATACTAATTATTTATATTTCTACCTATTCTTAGAATATTTCGCCCTCCCCCCTCTAGTATGTTGGCCGATATGGTGAGGTGGGGAGGGGGCGATGGATATTTTTATGGATGCATATTAGGCTATTAGAATATTTTTCAACATTATTCAAAAGGTACTTTCTTAATAGAATGAATGATGAGCTTTAGGTCAGGAGAATGCGTTTCTTCGGTGGAGAATGCAAGAAAACGTTTTTTGGCGTCAAGGCTTCTCCCGAACCTCATTGGTAAAAAATGACCTGTAAATGTCAAGGAGAATGCGTTACTGCATCAAAGTATGCAAGAAAACGCTTTTGGCCTCGGGGCTTCGCCCCGAAATCTACTGATGATTAATGAGCTGTATATGTCAGGAGAATGCGTGACTGCAGTGAAGTATGCAAGAAAACGCTTTTGGCGTCGGGGCTTCGCCCCGAATTCTACTGATAAATAATGAGCGGTAGATGTCAGGATAATGCGTTTCTGCAGTGACGAATGCAAGAAAACGCTTTTGGCGTCGGGGCTTCGGCCCAAACCCCATTGATAAATAGGGAGTTGTAAATTTCAGGAGAATAGGTTACTGCAGTGAAATTGCAAGAAAACGCTTTTTTCGTCGGGGCTTCGCCCCGAAATCTATTGATAAACCCAACTAAAAAATAATGAGCTGTAGCTGTCAGGAGAATGCGTTTCTACAGTTAAAAATGAAAGAAAACGTTTCTAGCGTCGGGGCTTTGCCCCGAATCCCACTGGCGACATTTACAGCCCTCCCTCTCAGTCCCCCAGCTTGCCTTAGGACTGTTTTTTTTTTTTTTGAACAGGTTCAAAAACACTGCTTTTTTATTCTCGTATATATATACTATATATAATTATGCTGTACGCACGTTTATGCATAGGGTTAGGGTTTACTGGGCGTTAGGGTTAGGGTTTGGAAAAAAATCGCCCCCCCCCCCCACGCCAAAGTTCTGGATCCGCCAGTGGGTAGATGCAGGTAGATAAGAACTCCAAAAATGATGGGCTTAGCGAGACCAATAGTTATTGAAGGAGTAGATACTGCACTTTGACGTTTCAATTTGTGGACTGTTTAGACTACTTGAGCGTTGCCACGTTACAGGTCTAACGTTATGAACTGTGACGTGTCAACGCTCGACTTGTTACCACGTTACAGATCAGTGCAGGGCCGGTCGTAGGCCACTGCAGCCTATGCGGTCGCAGTGGGCCCCGCGCTTTCATAGGCCCCGCGCTAATTCAAGTTGTAATTATTAAATTGCAAAATATATACGAAAAATTCCAAGAAATCTCTTGAATTTATTTAAATCTCATGAAAACTCTTTAAAATCTCTAGTGAAATAGGCAAAATTGTCCTTTGTGGGTGTCATTCGTTGCGGAAAACGCCAATCCTACGAGTGCTAAAAGATATGCTAGGACAAATCTGTACAAAAGCTCTTTCTTCCCTAGTGCCATTAGAGCATGAAGTGGGTTGCCTTAGCTAGCCAGGAAAGCCAGTGACTTGGCAGAATTTAAGTCACTGATAAATATGCATGACTGAATGCATGACGCGTAGGACGTAATCATCTTCTTTTTTCAAGTCACGTCTGTATTATATAAGATAAGATAAGAAAGGCATTGGCAATCAGTTTCGCAGAAGGCCCCGCAATTGCTAGGACCGGCCCTGGGTCAGTGTTCAGGCCTACTATAACCATTGGTCTCGGGTTCAGACGTGCTTGAGCATAATCTTTAATATGGATTGGCGACCTATTCGATGGAAGGATAAAAGAGACAAAATAAAAGGGGACTCATAATATAAGAAAAAAAATCGTGTCAGCTGTGGACTCTCGTTTTATTTGATGAATTTAAAAGTGTTTAAATATACACATGTACCAATTATTTCAACAGTAAAGTATCTGGTATAGATATACGATTTGAATATCAAGGACTGTAGTTTGATTAGAATAAACAATTGCAAGTGGTGTTTGTAGACAGCAGACGCAAATCGTCTGGATAGTGAGAAACGTTACAATATTAACGAATCTCAGTATTCGGGCTCTCTAAAATTACACCACATGACAAGACCAACTCAAAGAATTTGATAACTCAGGTCTGCAAAAGAACGTTAAACTTTAATGTTCAATAAATAAAGACAATACCATTTGGCAACTCGTAACACTGACTGTTCTGCCTATGACATCTGAACCGCTGTATCAATTCTGTACTGTTCTAGAAACGGAATCCTTATCGCTCCTGGTTAATCGCACGATCACATCTCTCGTGGCTGTCTTGAGTAGTACTCACTCCAGATATTTCTTCAAACTTCGCCAGAAATCGCAGTTGACCGTCATGGCTCGTCACGGTTGACCGCTCGTTTAGCGCTGACCTGAAGCGATTTGCGTCAGCTGACTGACTACTCAAACACCACTACCTTCATCTGTCTCACCACCATTTTTATAACAATAAAAATCCTCTTCAATACATTTGGCAAGTACCTCTCACGCTCTATACAACATAGACTCTTCTGCCACACAGTTTGCAGTTATATATAGTAATAAGTTAAGGGAGGCAACTCATAGATATACATATTTATTCAAGTGAAACATCACAAATAAATAGAAAAAAATCTACCTTGAGCACAGCCTCTTCATAAGTTTTATACTTATCTTCATTCTATGGTCAACATCCTTCTCCTTCGCAAATTTGCAGGTGTCATCTCAGCTACACCGTTGCATGTAGCTCCATTCGAGACGACGCCCTTACAGATTTTGCTACATGCCAGTGTGCAGTTATCAAGATCTGAGTTTCCCTTGAATGTATTGGCAGATAGAAAGAGGCTTTTTAGGTCCATAGCAACAGGCTTGGACGCAGACCCAATGTTGTCTAGATCTGTCCGATTCCTTGAGGTACTCTTTTGCAGGTATATCAGGAACAAAAGTCAGGCACATAACAGACTTCTCTTGTTTCGTCATTTGTCTCATTCTTTTCAATTCGGTACATCCCGTTGAGATCGTGGAAGCAATCATTGTCACGTTTCTCGTCTTGAAAGCTCCACCGGCAAGACTTGCTAACTTCACAGACTCCAATCCCCAGCGTCTCCGTTACCACTGTTTGTGCAGCCACATTGCTGACCATGAAACTTCTTCACCTTCTAGTCTACAGGCAACTTCTCCTTCACCAAAGTGTCTATTCCTCCTTTCGCTTGCAAACATTTTAATGTATTGATCAACTTGTCCTTCCACTAATAATACACTTTTATCTACTTTGTTCACCATCCTGTTTGTTTGTTCACGCATTGCATCAATATCGTCCCGAATCTTACCAAGAGGCTCAACAATATCCGGCACAATTTCAAATAGATAGGTCTCCGGATCTTCTTTTTCATCGATCAGTGCTTGCCTGAGACGAGCTGTAAGTACCTTCTTGCCACCACCAAGCTTCAGATATCGGTAAAGAAGTTCCTGCTTAAGCTCTTTAATTAAATGCTGGTCTAGGGGTTTCAATGATGCCATTGAGATCAAATCCTACCTTCTCTCGTTGAGTCGCGCATTATCCCAATTATGACATCAATGTAAAAGCTTAAGGGAGGCAACTAAAAGATATGCAGGTTTATTCACTGAGTACATCACCAATATGTAGAACAACATTTTTCTTGAGCAAAGCCTCGTCATAAATTCCAGACTTGGGTGAGTTTGCTATCTTATCTCTAATGACATCCTTTCAGTCTAGTCTCAAATAATGCGCAACTTCTCTTTGGACGGGGCTGTGTATTGCAGAGTTTTTAACTATATATATATATATATATATAGAGAGAAAGAGAGAGAGAGAGAGAGATAAAAAGATAGATGTACCTACAATCGTAGCGAGGCAAGATTATCAGCTAGGATATATACCTACCTTTAAGACGATATTCATATTACTATTTAAAACACAAGAAATACCACATGACACGTCTAAATATAAGGATGTTTCTTATTATTTTATAATTAAAAATTACCTGCACAATTCGTACATGGCTCGGATAAGGGGAAATTTTCCTTTTCCACAGTTGCCTTTTTTGTAGTCATCTCCAGAAAGGTCACTAATATAAACTCCAACAAAGCCGTTCCTTTTTACATATCTAACCTGAAAAAACAATATAAGTTATCTTAAGTTGATGAAACAAACTTTTTTTAAGGTACTAGACAAAAAAAAAAGTAAATGAAGTACGTAATACTTCAACATACACATTTTTCTAACACTTCTTCCATCAACTGAAGTTGAAGGAGTCAATACCGTGGCGAGCCAACCATAATCACAGCCATCTATTTATGTTTTTGCTTTTTTGTACCTGCACCTATCGAGTGCGCCTAAACTAAATATGTTTCTTTTAATTGCCGGGATGTTCTTGTTGTTGTGATAAGACCATTTAGAAGATGACCTTCTATCTCTAAACTAACACTAGCCAAGGGTTTTGAATTGCCTCCGTATAATTTTAACAATATGTATATTTCATGAAGTCTGTAAATAAAAATATTTTGACTGAGCAGAAATATTTCTCTATATAGTTATAGGTAATTATTTTTATCTTTATGGTATTCAGGGTGTTCAAACCAACCCTTCTTTTTGCCCTAAAATTAAACCTCCCAGATTTTAAAGCTCCTCTCTAACATATTGTATCTCATTTTTACACTTCTTCTCTTTCCTACTGTCCCTGGACACTACGATTTGCACTTTAGAATTATGTTTCTCTTCCTCCTCCTCAAAAAAAAAAGTTAGTTAGGGTTACATACAATCTCTAAATTGTCTTTGGCTTATTAATTAAATATTAAAATTTTAAATAGGCAATATTTTATATCTGCCCCACCGCTAAGAACTGTCTCTCTCTCTATTCCTGTCCTATTTTCTCTTTCATTAACCTTCTATCTCTTTCCTTCTATCGTCCTCTCTTCTTGCTGCTACATGTGAATTCTGTGTTATTAAACATTTGCAGTTAACCCTAATAAGAGCCCTGCAACCATTTGAGAAATACCGTAAATTGAATACAAAAGCTCAAATATTAGCTTGGGCACAACTACGCCATCTAGGGTCAACACCCCACCTTCAAGCAGAGAGACCTTAAGATTTTTGTAAGTGTTATTTTGCGTTATATTTACAAAGCTTATATTACTAATAATTACTTTACACTGTTTTGTCTGATTATATTTGTAAATGTTATTTTTCACAGTCAATCTCTGATCAAGATAAAACTCCTCAATCATTTCCTGTTTCTGACAAAACAGAAATAAATATTATTTTTTTTTAAATATTGATAATCAATTATTTTGTATGGTATCGAACAAGGGAAAGAACTTCTACTTACTGGATGTGGTGGCATAAATTGAATTAGTCCGCTTCGTATACTTTTATACTTTGTGCAGAGAAGTAAGTATGATTTAAAGAATTGAAACTAGCAATAAATAAGTATAAGACCTTCTATTTTGATAAACACTAAGCTTGCACATTGGTTGCTACACTGGCACGAGAAGGCTTGAGTAGAGATGGGAATCGAATTTTATAAAGATTGTGTTCTGTTTGGCCAGTTTGGAGTTTAATTATGGATAGGTTATATGATGATTATGGTTCGGGTCCGGTTCGATCCAAAGTTTAATGAAAATAAACTGCTTGAATAGTTCATTAAAAAATAACTTTTAAAATAATACACCATTTTTTACAACTATTCACTATTAATAGCAACAAACACACCGGTGGGAATGGGATATTTATTAAGAGAGATTACTATTTAGCATGTTTTTAACACATTCATGCAAACGGTTTTAGATTTTTTGTAAAATGTTTCATGCTAAGTACTACATTTACACGTAAGAGAAAAAAATCTATTTAATATGCTTATAGATTAAACATAATAAAAAATAACAATTGATATGCACAAAATACTAAAGTAAAGGAAATTATATTTCCTCTAGGTTTTGAATAAGAGATGATTGACCATTACAATACAATCATATCAATTAGATATTCATTGTAAGACATCAGTTAGGCAATGTTCACATCTAACTTTGCATTCACTTTAATATATCCTTTGGTCTGCTGAACCGCTGGGGTACCACATAAGATCGATCTACCTTCTTACTCCATTCTTGTCTGTCATTATCCTTTAATAGAATTTCATTCTGATATTATTTCTGAAAATATTTAACCTGACTTTTTACCTTCCTGGTTGGACCACTTCGGGCGCCGATTTTGTGTTTGTGTTTCCTCACCAACTGTCTTTGTTTCTTTGAGTATTGCATTTCATTAACACATAAATATGAAATGGTACGCTAATATTAAACAGAAAAGATGCACATACAAGATGTAAAGGATATGGTTAGATACTGTAACGATTTTGGTTGCGTCCCTTTTAGAGTATGTTCTAGAAACCAGGTCAAGTCAGTGCGCTGTCCAGCGTAAACAAGTTAATTTTAGACTAGCCAATCATAGGAAGGGGTTAAGGGAAACAATTATACACGTCAGCTTCCAGAAGGTCAACGTTACTAAATTAGTTATCAGAGAATTTTCTATGCTTCTGGAAGATACGATTTGAAAAAGTATAAATAAGGGGAAAAGGAGTTAGTCGGGGTCCTCGCACAGTAACGGTATTTGAAGAGCAGTAGTCCTCGCATAGTAGTAGTTTTATGTAGCGATGGTCCGTTGTTTAATCTTCTCTTTATAAAGAAATAGTAGTAGAAGTTATTGTTAAGAAGTTGTGTTTATATAAGTGAAGTTTTATTCTATATTGAAGTAAAGATTGCAGAAGTGTTTGTTCAAGAAAGTAGAAGGTGTATTAAAGTTGTTTTTGTAGAAAACATAGAGTTTCTTTCTTCATTGAATTCAAGTTATCAAGTCAATATTATTAACAATCCTCGGCGTGTGACAGAGAAAGTAACGTCACAGATACAGCAGTATACTTTTTCAAATTTTAAAATATTTATTAAATTATTTCGCTGAAAAAACTTTAAAAAAAATTCTTACAAGAATATTGTTAATCTTGATTCATTTCAGTTCGGTTCAATTCGTACCAATCGGCTTTAAATTCTGGTTCGATTTGGTGTGGTCGTAAGTGAGGTTTAAGTTCTGTTCGTTTTTTTTTTTTTTTTTTTTGTTGCCCTAGGTTTGAGCCTTCGAGTACGAATTAAAGTCGTTTAACTTTTTAAAAGATTCTATCTAGATAGTTCTCTTGCCCGAAGTACAGTTTGGGACGGCTTGTCTTATCACGGTCTTGGAAAATACGGACAAACCAGGTGCCAAGCATGAGTTCAAGTTTTTTTTTTTTTTTAATTGTTATTTCTTCTTGAGATTAAGATTCGACAAAATACAATCTTACTCTCATGTAAATACAATCCAACTTAAAAACAACAATCTACATCATATCGTTCATTAATAAATAAACGAATATTTGCAAAGAAAAGGAAAATGTGTGTAAAAATTTAACGAAGATAATCAAAATCAATTTAAAATTATCTTAAAATTAAACACATACCCCAAACATTTAGCAGACAGTCTAGGGCAGGATTGGGCAAATTACGGCACGCGGGCCACATGTGGCCCGCCGAAGTGTTTTATGCGGCCCGTGAATACCTAAATAAATCATTATAAATATCTATAGAAATTATTGAAACTTTTGATTCTTATCATTTGTAATGGAGAGGTTAAAGAAACATTGTCTCTAAATGTCTTTCTAAAGAGTTTTGAAAAAAAAATGTATTGCAATACTATATAAATTCAGTAAAAGACAAAAGTCCTGGCCGATATTTATTCAATGCTATGGAGAACTGTGTTGAAAGAGTTGGGTTGGCTTGCACAAGATGGCAAGGGTAACAACTGATGGAGCTTTGGCTGAGAAAAACAACTTTGGTAATACAATAAAGAAAATATTACAACCATAAACTAGTAACTGGAAAGTGTACACATAGCTACATTAAATTTACATAATTGTAAAACGTAAAGAGTATGATATGTTTTACAAGATAAGGGGCCGTATCTATAGTGGCATAGTCAAAGTACGTACTTGGTAAGGTCCATTTTAGTTAAATGGCTCGCACAGGAACTACAGTTTGATATTACAGAAAAGGAATAGCGAAACGTGTTCTCAATGTAATTGTTCGAAGTACACTAAGCCTTTAATAAATTGCAAATTTTGTTCCCTTTATTTTTTATATTCTTATTTATTCGGGGCCACCAAATTTACTTCGCCTATGGTCTCCAATTATCCAAGGCCGGTCCCGACTGGCAGTTCCGAAATTTATGTGAAGATTCGGAATCAAACATTTTGATATTCGGTAACACAGTTGTATTCACTGGCCAATCATTAGATCAATATGGAATTTAAAGGAAGAAATTGTTAGGTTTCTTGATGGACATTAACTGTAACATTTTCTTAGTATCTCTAATGAAGAGTTGAAGACAGGCTTCATGTTTATCATTGGAAGCATTGTAATTTGTTGTTTGCACATGAAATTTATATGCATCTTAAATCTTTTCAAACAAAGCATTTGTATATGTATATGCCCGCCTAGTCCCCAAATTTCATTTATGCGGCCCTCGGTTGAAAAAGGTTGCCCAGCCCTGGTCTGGGGGAAAATACTTGAACTACGTAATATATATCATTATAAGGAGCAGATAATTTAAAAATGAAAACAAGGTACAATACATCTTTGTATGCGTGATTCATTCTGTTGGAAAACATGTCCCACAAACTCCATGCGACGCTGTCACAAAATCAGTGAATGGTAATAATTCTGTTAAGCGTAACATTTTCTTGTTTTAGACTAGATTTCTTTAACTGACTCCCAAAATGAATCTAAGGGATTTTTGTTGAGCCACATTTAGTCTTCTTTCAATTTTTGATAGATGGATTCCATGAACAAGTATAATATACAAATCATACCTAGATTTAGACCAAAAAATAATGGCTCTGGGATGCTCGGTTTTCAGACTGCCAGCCTAGATCTTAGTATATAATCAATCAGAATTATCTAATTTGAATAATATTTACCCCAGTCTGTAGCCTTAAGATTCATTATGAAATTTGTACAACCAAGTTGACATCTATCTGCGATAAATTCTTTCCTTTAAGTGGGAGTGTGAAGAGGGAGGAGGGCTATTGCTATTGTGCCTGTTACTTTGGGGTTTAAACAAAACCAATCGTCGTTATCGCTATAACAATAGGTCTCGGTTTTCAAATGTTAATAAACTAAAAATAGGATGTTTTATTATTATAATGAAAGTAATTATATTGAAAATATGTTTAGTTCTATTTCTGTATATTAATAAAAAAGAAATGTGTAACCCTGGTAGAAAAATCTATTATGTGAGTGTAAGTGTGTGTTAAAAAGTTCTATATTCACTTTTTTTTTTTTTGAAAATTTTTCTCTTTCAATTACGTATTCTGCTGGTAGCAGAGGCAAATTTGTAGAGTTTTTTACTGTGAATAATACCTTGATAATTGTTAATAAAACAATGAATCAGGCTTCCTTACAACTTACCCCCGCCCTTTTTACACAAGCACATCTTAAGGGCTAGGGTAGATGGGGTTAGGATCACTATGTTTTTTGTCGTGACTCTCTGACACGACTATTTATTTATCAATCTTTTGCTTTATAGTTGATAGTCAGGCGTGGGGGCTCTTTTAGCCACTTTAATTAATTACCTTCAAAGTTGACCTTAATTTACTAAGGATTTAATATTTTGCCGAATTTTACCTTAGACATAGCGGGATAACATGTATAAAATATTTTTTATAGTATTAACAATCGATCTAAAGGGCTGGTGGCGGAGGTGACCGGAGGAATGCTACCGTCGCCTCAGTGGGACACTCCGGTGGAAACGTCCGCCCGGGAAAGTGGATAGGCGAAGAACGGTAGCAAACATAGCTCTTCATGGGCTACCACACGTACGCTCTAGCGATGGTACATTATACGTGGTAGGGATGTAAAAAAAGGCTCGCTAAACCAGTCCGAAACCCCCACCTGCCCGTTTCCCAAAGTTCCGTGTGATGGGCCTCTCACGGTTACGATGGGACAGGATAGGCATAAGGATGTCCCCCACGTGGGGCTTAAGCTCCCAGCCACACATGAAAGGAAGAATTCACGAAGTGTTCAGGAGAACGTGCCAAGACGGGTGTAAATACATGATCACCAAGTCGGTGGAGGTTACCTGACAGACAGATCGGTAAGAGCCAATTTCTCATCCTGGCCACTAGATAAAAGCCTTTCTCGGGTCACATGGTTCATAAAATAGGCGTGCACCCTCGAATCATTTTGACATCTGTAAGAGGTGGCGGAGGTGAATAAGTAAACTATGAATCATCTTTACATCCCCTCCACTGAATCCTGTCATATCTTTATTATATGTGATTTTTCCCGCTATCTCGTGATTGCTCCTATTTTCCGCTTTGTCAGCTATACTTTTGTATCATGAAAATGCTGTAAAAAGTTATTATAGTATACATTTATTGTCGATATTTTTTATAACGTTACAAAAAGACCTCAGTCTAAGGAAAAAGTATACGTTTAAACGTTTTGATTATTTTCAAAATTTAGGTCGCTATTTAAGAGTGCCTAATTTTCCGTTACATAATTTCCGCCTTGTCAAAAAGTGCTTAATTTTCCGGTGCCTAATTTTCCGGGTGCCTAAATATACGGTGCCTAAATTTCATAGATTCACGTAAGTCTTACATTGTAACTAACAACCTACATTAATTCCCTTTTCATTTTAATAAGTCAATGAAAATACCTGTATTTACAGTATCAGTTGCCTGAATTTTTGCTTTCTGTCAGTAAGTTTCAAATGTGTGCAAGTGTTGACTCAACTTAAACTCCAACCATACCTCATAAAACGACTACAAAATTCAAAACAACAATGCTAGTCACAGACGGAAAGTCCCGTCCATCATACATTTATGCTGATTCTGTGATTGGATAATACGTTCTATTAAACTTGACAAAGAAGAGGTAGCTTCTGTCTATGTAGAATTTGACAGGGGTCAAATGGAAAAGTGAAGTCGTAGAGAATGGAGAAGGTTGTAGTACAGAGTTTTTATGAACAAGGTTGATAAAAAAATGATAATTAATAAAATGGACAAGTGCTGAGACCTGAGTGATATCTTGTGGTCATCTGATTCTCTGGCCTACGGTTAATGAGGGTGTCAAGTTGGTAGCACAACAACCAACCGCCTTTACTTTTTCCCAAACTAATGTCAGATACCCATTAGAGCTGGGTGGACTCAGAGGCCCCCAAGGATCCTGAAATAAAAATACGTTTTCACCGAGATTCGAACCCGGGACCCCAGGTTCATAATCCAAGCCCTTTACCGCTCAGCCATAGCGCCCCCTAACTATATCCTAAATTGAGCATAAGATATTCTGTCACATCATGTAATCTCCATAATGACAATTAGTTATTTTAAAGTGAAAATACTCTATAGCAAGTGCCCCTTTTTCCTACTGCCTTTAGAGCATGGAATGGGATACAACAATTATTAGAAACAAACAAGAGTTAAAGTGTTTAATTAACACGTATGAATAGATTGACAAATTGTTTATACTAACACACAGATAATACATAATGTCACTTTTGTCGCTTACAAGATTGGTGTAATTTTTGACATAGCATTCCTTTTTTAAAACTCTGCGTATTGAGATTGTTTTGAAGGACGAGGATTAAGGATGAGTACAGTATTTCACGTGACTTAGAAAACACAAAAGCGACCTTCGTTAATTAGGCGGATAAGATACAAAGATCTTTTTTGACAAAAACCTAAAATTTAAGTGCAATTTACACTAACAAAATACACATAAACGGGCTATGCCAAGAGATAATATGTCTGACAACAGCTCAAGTACAATTTTAATTTAAAGAAAACAACTAATGCTATTGTTCATACATTTATAAAGCATCAGATATTATTGGATTTATAATAATTGGAATATATAAAAAGTAGTCGATTCTAAAGAATTTATAGCTATCTGAACAAAAACACTGGACCTCAGTTATTCCAGATACACAAATTCATACCTTTTCAAGTACACTGGTTTCATCATCAAAATAAATCAAATAATCTCCATCAATATGATAAGGAACTCCTTCTTGAAGACGTTGAACAGTTCCACCTTTACTTATTGCCTCACACACCTTTAAAAGAAGATATTCAACCCTAATAATTATGATTAACTTGCAGATACCATACACAACATAAGCAGAAAGAAGGCTGAAAATGTAGCTCCGCCTGGTGATTTTATACGCCCAACCTGCAACCGCAGCTGTGTATCAAGTATTGGCCTCTTTAGCCATACAAGAAGTTGCAAAGGAAAAAGATCGTCTCACGAGACGTAAAATTCCACAGATATATGTGTGTGTGTGTGTGTGTGTGTGTTTATGTGTGCATGGGCGTAAACATTTTTTTTTCGGGGTGGGGTTTAAGGGGGATTTTTTTCTCATTTCATTCCCGGTTACTTCACCCCAGGTCACTTCATTCATTTATTCATTGTTTCATTATGCTGTAAAGTAAAAGAACTTAATTGCAATCCTTCATTTTATCTAATATATAAATATGATTATGAAAAATGCTTTCGGGTAATTTTTTAGAAGTTATTAATGTGTTTATAGTGTTTCCCTTCCACTTTACATTCTTGATGAGATATATAATTATATATTGTAAATCTGGGTAGTTACTTAGCTATAGCGCTTCTATTGAATGTGGGGGATGTAACATAATAATATTATCCTGAGCTTGACGTAATAATCAAATGCTAAGGTGTGGTGGAAATAGTGGAAATCTTTTGAGAGATAAGAACGATTAGAATAGTTATGACCATGCCGCTGATAGATTATCATCAAAGGCCAAGGTGTTGTTGAAGTAGTGGTAATCATTTAAGAATGTTGGTCGATTAGGTGGGGTCGGGAGGGGCAATGGCATCATTCCCACCCCCCAAACTTTCGAGTTGGGGGGAGATCCAATTTATTTAAGGAAATCACAGCTTGCTAACAGAATAAATTTAATATCTATATGATTAAAACTTGTTATTGATGTTATAACCGATCTTCATATTATGACGTTTGTGACTTCTCTTCCCACTTAAACCCTATGAGCGGGGGGCGGTCCTACTTTTATGGGGAAATCTTAGTTTGTGAACAAAACTAGATGAATTAAAACGTAATTTTTATATTATGTCGCTTCCATTCTGGTATCTTTGCCGATTCGGTAGGGTAAGGGGGGCGATTGCATCTACTACCCTCCCCACTCTAGCCCTCTGAGTGGGATGGCGGTCCTAGTTTTATAGAGAAATCATAGTTTGTGAACAAAATTAGTTGAATATCTATAAAATACAAGCTTTGTATTGATATGTGAAACTATTGTATATTATGTCGCATCACACTCTAATTTCAAATTTTATTAATAGTAAATATAAAATGAAAAAATGGTTAACCCAGGTGGGAGGGGCGATTTAGCCGCGATACATGTAATCGCCTTTCGCCCATCGGACAAACCAATACTTTTTCTTTGCGCATTAAAGTTGAGAAATTACAAAATTAGAAAAAAAAACTGTCACTAATATAATTTACTAGTCGACCGGCGGCATAGCGATTGCATCTGGGAAGCGTGGTCGAGAGGCTAAGTGCGGTTTGAGCTTGGCTTGCTTGGCTACCTAGAAGGGGGCTCGAGGTTCGACACCCGACTCGGGCAGAGTTGTGTTTACTGAGCGCCCAAAGGCAGCACGGGAAACCAGCTCCTAGATACCCCCTCCCCCACTGGTCCACAAATGAGATTGGACCAAAGCGCTCTGAGTATGCTATAAGCATGGAAGTAGCGCTATATAAAAGCTATAATAATAATAGCATACGCCGTTATTTTGAAGGGCAGGCCTTAGGCACTGCAACATTTGCGACCACAGTGGGTCCCGCACTTTCTTTGGACCCGTGCTAATTTTTAGGTGTATAAATTATTAAATTAAACCATTTTATAACATATAACAGATTTCCCGAGGCCTCTTGATTTACCAGGAGCCCCTGGAAATCTCCTGAAATTTCAAAATATAGGCCTACGAAAAAGTCATGGAAATCTTCGGAAATTATTAAAATCGTTTGTAAAGTAAAAGTAAAGTAAAATAAAATCCGGAAATATATAGGTAGAAATTAAACATGGAAGAGAGATTAAAAGGGGTAAGCTAGAAGAAGGATATGAACCGTGATATGAAGCCAGCGAAATTATTATTCTGTGTATTGTCGTTCTGGCTTGAACTTTTGAACTTTGAGAACTATATACACCACTTTCATTCACAAAATGCTCCTCTATGCTATGCTATTTTGTGAATGAAAATAGTGCTGATTTGGATACATCATTTTCCATTCGCACCATGCTGCGCCACGGGATCATCCCATTTACTTGTTATAAGTAAAGCGAATGCATGAATTCATGAATGAAAAATTATATGAATGGAGCTAAAAAAATGGCTAATTGACCTTAATTTACGCAATGTTAAGAATAGTGTTGCACTCATGTAATAATGTTTTAGAAAAACAAATTTGAATGTTAATTTGATTAAAATATGAAATGAATGGACTATAATTACTATGTTCATGTGCTAAAGCATAAAACTATATTTGCGAAGAGAAGTTCTATAATCTTCTTAGAGTTGAATTCGAGTTTTAGATCTAGATCTAGGAATAGAGAGATGAGTTATCTTTCGTATTCATGTCTAATGAACGAATGTGTGTAATTAAAGTACTTTCTACAGTGAAACCTGAGAGTATACTCTATCTGTGTATTGTTGTTCTAGTTTCAATAGTCTAACGACACACTAATGTGGAAATACTTTTAATATTATGACAATAATCTGAGAAGAAGAGATAATTATATAAACACCACTTTCATTCACAAAATAGTGCGGATTGAAATGCACCAATTTCCATTCACACCGCGTGCTGCGCCATGGGATCTTTCCAATTACTTGTTGTTGCTCGTTTGATCTTTTACTTTGAGGATTATATATATAGATATATGCTATAAATTAAATTGTTAGATCGTGTCGCCCCTTTACTATTCTTTAATGCCTAATTTAATCATTAGCAGACATTATAAAAAGGAACAGGGATTAATCATTTTCACTCTACCGCCCTTCCCCTTTCCAGAGGAAACATAATGTTTTAAAATAGAATAGTCAAATATGGCTACAAATTTATGTATTTTCACATGAAATTATCATTTTTTTTTTAAAGAAAGACTTTGCTTTGAAAAATTTAGAATTCATACGAAATTTTTTTAGCATAAGAGTCACGATTGTATTGAGTTCAAAACCAAAATATTTTTTTTCTAGTCTCCTTTTTTCATCCTTTACTCACTCTGATATTTTTCTAGTTAAATAAATGTGGAACTATAGCTCAAAATGTATGTTTGAATCCTACAAATGCGAAAAAAAATTAGGGAAGAATCTAATTGGTACACTTATTTTCTCCTCCCAGTTCAATTTTGTTTTGTTTAGAACTTTGAATTATAGTTCTGTAACAAACAAAAAATTACAAACATTAATGTATAAATAGCTGTAGATGTTTTTGCAGTGAAAAATGCAAGAAAACGATTTTGGCGTCGGGGCTCCGCCCTGAACCCTACTATGTAGTCTAACAACGCTTCCCTAGACCCATAAGCTATTAAGAGAAAGGCCTCAACATGACTGTTCTTTTTGTTTGTGTTTTTTTATTTTTTTATTCTCTCTCTCTCTCTCACACACACACACATCCACACAAACGCACACACACACACACACACTTCCCTCACTTCAGTGCCGACACTAGGGTGGGGGAGGCGGGGGGAGAATTTGAAAATTCCCCTGTCCCCCCATTTGAGGGGGCCCCAAATGAGTGGGGTTTTTTTTACATTAAAAACTAAAGAGCTTCATATCCCGTCTGTCCAAATGCTGTGTGAAGCGTCTAGTGTGGTAGCTAACTTATTGCCACCTCTGGCTAGCAACATTTCTAGTACATTTTATAAAAATATTTGACATAGTGATACTGAAAATTCACAGATGATTGTCCTTCTTTGTTAGCAGTGGCGTCACTAGGGGGTGCGGGGGATGCGGTCCGCACCGGGTGACACCCGATAGGGTGTGAAACCCGAGTGAAAAATATGCGCTTCCCCCCCCCCCCCCCCCAAAAAAAAAAAAAAAAAAAAAAAAAAACTTTAAAATGTGACATAAGTTAGATCATAAAGCATATGAATGGTTGAATAAACTTTTTCTTAATGGGGAAAAAAAATCAATAGCAAGATTTTCTAGTTTGATAATTAGTGGACATTTCCACAATGAGAAACTCGTGAAGAGTGAAGAACATTTATCAGAAGTTCAAATTTGGAACTATTAGGCAGCCCAAAAAAATGGTCGGGGAAGTCATTTCCTATGATTGTCGTATAGATTGACTTGAAGATTGCTTACTATCGCATTGTTTCTAGCAAAATAAAAGTTGGTATAAGGTGGCGAATTGAAGAAAACCTTTCACTACTTCTTCTTCTTCGTTCTCATTGTTATGTTGGGGGGTTCAGATCACTACACCAATATCTGAGATGAACTGCGCAGTGGTTTCCAAGTCAGGGAGCTCTCCATATAGTTTTCTTTCTATTGGGCCAGTGTCTTAGTCGGGCCTCTTGGTAAAGAGCGCAGTCTTGGAGGACGTGGTCTGCATTCTCTGATGACACTCCACATGGGCAAATATCACTGGTTCCAATTTTGAGCTTCCGGTACATGTGTTGTCGCATTCTGTTGTGTCCGGTCCTAAGTCGAAAGATTACACGTTGATCTTGTCGGGATAGCTTATAGTAAGCATCATTTTTCTTGTGATTTGGATGTGAGCTTGTCCATTTCTCATTTATTTTATTTATAATTAATTTCTTCATTTCTTCCGGGTAGAGTGCAGAGTTCATTTGTAAGCCACTTCTTCCATCCTTGGCGAGTGAGTCAGCCTTCTCGTTTCCCTTTAGTTGAATATGAGCTGGCACCCACTGAACAACAGTCTTTTTGCTGTTGTTGTTGAGTTTTTTCAGTGCTGCTCTGAGGTTTTCAACACAATAGAATCCAGAGTTCTGCAAGCCTTGAAGGGTTGTCTTCGCATCAGTCAGCAAGACAATCTGACTGTGTGGGGAACTTGGATGATTAGCTAGCATAGTAGCAGCTAGTGTTAGTGCTTCCCTTTCTGCTCTGTGGCTGTCAGAGAATTCTCCAGTTACAATGAATTTTTCTAGCATTTTTCCATCTGGCCAATTGATGAGAATTCCAGCTCCTCCATTTGTGGTGGCTTTATGGGATGATCCATCTGTGTAAACTCGGATCCACTGATCGTAAGGTAATTGGTTTGAAGAAAACAGTTCACTATTTCCTTGAGCTCTGTTGGTCTGTAGTCAGATTTTCTTTTTATGTTTTCAATATGGTCCCTTATAGTAGGAAGAGGGCTTTCGTCCCAGGGTTGAGATTCATTATGTTGTATCGAGGATTTTAGGGTTACTTTTTCGAGTTGGTGTTTCTTTTTTAGGTTAACAGATTCCTGTATGAAATTGGTCCTTTTGAGACGCTTTTAGTGCCAGTTTTGTTGATTTTGGTTTTGAGTGGGTGCCTTTCTAAGATTTCCAATTTGGTAAATTGGGAGAGGATTTTTATTTCTCTTCTTTCATCTAGAGAGATCAGGGCAGCAGTTTCCTCCATAGCTCTTGTGGGTGTTATTTTCATTGCTCCTGTCATTATCCTTAGCCTAATATTTTGAACCTTGTCTATTTTTCTTAGGTTGGTTTGAGCTGCTGAGCCCCATGCTGTGGCACCATATTCTAATACAGGTCTTACATAACTGGTATAGGTCTTTTTCAGGATGTTGTGGTTAGCTCCCCAATCTGTGCCAGCTAATTTTTTCACTAAATATTGGATTTTTTTTCTTAAGAATGTGGAAATGTTATTCAAATATGACCCAGTACTTTCCAAGCTTATATCCAAACAGAGAGTTTGTAAATGTTTAAGCAAACCACCTAAGAGATACACTTATCAGAGATCAGAGACATGAATGTTGCAAGGTATTCTGATATCTTTTATTACAGCACACCTAGCATAGATTTCTGAAGTTGTAAGATATACAGTAGCAATGATAATGATGAAATGACAGAAACCATATAGGATATTTTTCTTGAAGTGGACCAAAAGCTGATGGTATCAATTCTGATAATTTATAACATATGCTAATAGATCGATATGATGAGCTCAATGGGATCGTAATGCAGCAACAATGTTAAGAATTCATGAAGAAGTGCAGGCAGCATTAATGAAGAAAAGAAACTTAACTAACAGCGTTTACTGTGTGGTCAAAATACTTAGTCAGAGAGTGGATTTTTCTCTACATTTTCTCAGTTTTCCAGAAAAAGGTTTTCTTTCTTTGCCGCTATTACCAATCGATGGGTGATTTTAATTAATGATAGAGTGTCATATGAACAACTCGCTGGTGTACTCATCGTGTTGTTGTTAGACCCATGAAAGAACAATTCGATGAAAGTGTAACGGCGAAAATCTTGCCGTTTCTCCAAAAATAAAAAACACTAGAGGCGCAGCGCAAAGACCATTATAGTTTTGGTATTTTTTTTACTTTCTTGTTTGAAGAACAACTAAACTAAACTAAACATAAGACTACCTTCAAATTTAAGTGCTATTTGTTGGCAAATTGGTGGCTAAGCTAGAGCGCTTTAAAATTTACTGTAAGAAATTTGTGAAACGTTAGCTCAAAAAAGTTATTGAGATAACTTTTCTCTAATCAAACAAGCATGTTATTGCAACAGAAAATAAGTTTTAACAGTACGAAAATGTCAGGAAAGTAATCTTAAGATGTCCGATTCACTATTCAAATAGAGAACAAGAGGTTATACTGGTACAGACGACAAGATATTTGAACATAAATACCTAAACTAGAACATTAGAATGCAGCAAAGTTTTGAAGGACGTAGCGTTATGTGAAAGAAGCTTTTCAAAACTAAAGCTTATTAACAATTATTAATAACTTTTGAAAAACGAATTATGAATCAAACAATTCTGTCTATTGAAAACGAAGTCTCAAAAGATATTGAGTTTAAAGCTATTTATAAGTTTTCAAATTTGAAATCCTGAAAAGGAAATTCATCGTAAACTTTTAAATATTTAAAAAAATATTTTGTTTTCACGTTTCATAAATTTGCTTTTTTTAGTTAGTCTTCCTCAGGAAACTAGCACTACATGCGGCTATAATGTTTTAAAGGTTTGCATTAAGAGTTGTTTAGTGTTTATTTAGGAAAGCATATCAAGTTGATGTTTAATTTGTTTCTAATTAAAAAATCGTAGATGTTAATGTATGTAATAATTAACCATGATATGTCAGATAAAATAATATATTCGATACTTGTCTTAACGTTGTGTAGCAGAATGAACGAACTGTATTATTGCGCAAAAAAGAAGTAAACGACGATAGTTTTTTTTTTAATTGGGAAGAATAAATGGAACGCTGAAGCAGGGGGGTGAAACCCTGATCTTACCGCACCGGGTGACACCCACTCTAGTGACGCCACTGTTTGTTAGTATATTATAACATTGTCTACCTTACATTTATGCAATTGCTTTAGAATTGGTGTATTTTGATGAAAAAATCGCTTTCATATCTCTTCTAGTTTTCGAAATCTGAGTAAGACAGACGGATAGACGGACATACGGACATTATGCACTAACCTAGTAGCGGCTTTTCCCCTTATGGGGGCCGCTAAAAAGTACCGAACTACATTTATAGCGAGCAGTTTTAATATATCCTCATTGTTTTTATCATAACTTTGGCTAAGAACTAGTAAATTGGAGATTACACATGTAAATTCATACGATTTCTATTCTAGATACAGTAGACACTATGTGAAGATCTATATCTAGTTCTAGATCTAGACTTAGTCTACACCAGGGGTCTCAAACTCATATCAGCATGTGGGCCGCAGTGGAAAGTATCAACCAGTCAGCGGGCCGCACAGCATCAAATTTTACGAACACTACTGTCACTGCAGTTTAATGCTAAAATAATTTTTTTTATAATTATTAATTACATTTAGTGTAGTTAATTACATGCACAGGCAGTTAAGTTTACTAAAATAAGTTGACGTTGTCTCTGTCACTAATAAAAAAGCAGAAACTGTAGTTTCCAAAAAATAAGAAAACACTATAATTACTAGGCCTACTGCAGATGGCTCGTCACTCATGTTTCTGTCCACTCAGCTGAGAGCGTTTGGCAGAGACCATCGACGTTAGGCCTGAAGTCGCGTGTAGTGGCAAGCCGCAAGGTTGCTCTCAGAAGCTAATCAGTCAGTCTTGATCGTAATGCTGTTTTTTTTTATCTTCATTCTGGACAAAAACTGCTCGCAAACGTACGTACTCCAAAACATCGCTAGAATTCTAGCAGCTGCGCAGAATAAGTTTGGAAACATCTTTCATAGAAATGTGGAACGCTAAAATCAGCGTATTTTTGCTTCACAACAGTGTCACACTGCAGGTCCAGTATTTCCAACAGGACTGCGAACGTAGTGTCAACATGAAAAAAACTGTAGTTCGAGAGTAGTTAATTGCTGAAAGCGAATTTCAAAATCTTCCACTGTTCTGGAGAGGATGTCTACGTAGTCGTAGGCGCTGTGGTTCAACCGTTGTGCTCTGTAAATAAGAGAAATGAGCCAGGTTTTCATCTGCCAGCTGAGTGGCCCACAAAGTCAGCTTGCATCTGAATGATTTTATGCGGTCAAACGTCACGGTAATCAGCTGCTTTGTGCCCTGTAATTGTGAATTAAGTCTGGTGCGTAATGTCAGTAAAAGAGCGAGATCCGACAAAAACATTGTGCCACTGAGCTGAGGTATGTCTCTGTCTTTCATTGCCATGAACAATTCTGTTTCCCGTCTCAGTTAAAAAATCTCTGCAGCACTTTTCCACGACTCAAACATCTGACTTCCGTATGATGCAGGAACTCTGCGTATTCCGTTTCTAAATCAGCTAGAAATGACACAAACTGTCTGTGGTTGAGACTCCGTGCACGTAAGATGTTCACCTTCTTCACGACAACATCCACCACCTTCTTCACGACAACATCCA
>JADKLZ010005243.1:15013017-15039819 GCA_021533235.1 Biomphalaria straminea
TCTATCTATCTATCTATCTATCTATCTATCTATCTATCTATCTATCTTCTTATCTATCTATCTATCTACCCATCTGTCTGTATCTATTTATCTATCTATCTACCTATCCCTATATATCAATCTATATGTATTTTTCTTTGACTATTCTCAAGTTCCTAACTTTAAAAAAAAATCCTTACATTTTGTTACAATTTAATATTAACACATTCAAAACTTTTTAACACTTTACTTTAGAAAGTGCATACAAGTCTTAAGCATGTTGGTGACGTTGGGAGAAAGAAAGGGCCATGCTCTTTGTATATCAAAATAAAAATAGGGCAGAAGGTTATATGCCTATAGTGTGGGCAAAGGGAATCACTTCCTGAGAGCTTTTTTCGATGTCTTCTGAAATATTTTGTATACAAATATAATTTGATTGAAATTTTGAATTAAGAAAACAAAAACTATCACGAAACTATAATTTAACAAACAATTATTTCACACATATCTAATTACTTTTTTTATTTATTTATATTTCAAATAAATTACAGGAAACTTCCACTCCTATTTTATCAAATGTTATTACCGTGTTATGGATACAATTTGTTCTCTAATCATATAGTCAATTTCTTAGTTTATTAACTAAATGGAATATTTGCTTTGAAAAGTTAGGCATTGATGTAAGAAAATGTATTGGCAATTCCACCGATGGTGTGTCTAATATGTAAGGTCAATACAATGGATTCTTGGCTTGGTTAATAAATAAATAATAATACAGTTTCTCGGGCTAGATTCATATATGGTGTCATATCTATGTCTTAAATTTGATAATGAGTGACGTCATTAAACAGCGGTTGAAGTTATTACTTTATTTGGGGTTTAAACACATTAGAAGAATTTCTTAGGTAATGTTATATGTGTTGTGAGCTTGGCGTGAATTTAGCAAATTGAAATACTTATCCGTAATTGGTGAAACCCTTTGGTGGGCAAAGGACAGAGCTCTTACTTCTTCTTCTTCTTCTTCTAACCAGCTTTTTACTGCTGAGCTGTCAGCTCTTTTGCAGACTGTGCCAAGGAAAAATACTGTGCTGTTTTTTTCAGTTGCTCAGCACTGCCATAAAGGGTGTTGGTTATGTTGGGCTGTAGTGGTAGTAGGGTCTGCCTAAGGTGGATTAGGAGGGGGCATTCAAAAAGGATATGGTTTACAGTTTCATAAGGGTGGGAGCAGTGTCTACAAAGTGGGAGTTGTGTGGGATTTATTTTATTGAGATGATAATTTAAATGTGGTGTATGTCCTGTTCTTAGTTGGAAGATTGTACATTGCTCTTTGCGGGGGAGGAAGTTAATACTGTCCAGTTTGTTAGGCATGTTCATTTCTTTGTACATGGCTCTGCCTGTGTTTCCTGTAGCCCATTGGTTAAGCCACTCCTCTTTGTAGTTGTTGATTAGCATTGACCTTAGGGTGAGGTAGTTGACAGGTCTATCTGGTTGTTCCATAGATGATCCTGCCTTTGAGAGCTTATCTGCCCTTTCATTTCCCATGACACCAATGTGTCCAGGGATCCACTGTAATATGATGTTGATGTTTAAATTGGTCATCATCTGGTGTATTATCATTTTTAGTGTTGTCAACTCTCTTGGGCTTTTTGTGGTGCTGCTGTTAAGTGCTTGAAGAGTGGATTGTGAGTCTGTAAAGACAACAATATCTGATGGTGCTTGTATTCCTTCATGTAATTTATTTTCGACTGTCTGCAAGGCTATGGTAATTGCCTCAATTTCAGCTTGGAAGTTTGAGCAGTAGTCGCCACAGGGTGCACTTATTTCAAAGTGTATGTTTTTGGGGAAGACCAGGAAGGCACCAAGACCGGCATTGATGGTGGCTTTGAAGGCTGATCCGTCTGTGTATATATGGATGGTTGTTTTTGGATAGCTTTCAATTGTTTCAAGCGTGCCTACTTTGAGCTCGAGTGGATTTGATTCTTTTGTCAGAGTATTATTTATTAGATGTGTTTTAATTGTTGGTTGTTTATAGTTAAGTCCAGGAGTTATGTTTGGGAATCTGGTGATTTTTTCTCTGTTATTGGGTAGATGGTGTTTTAAGGCTAGTTCGTCAGTAATTTGAATCAGTGTTCTTTGCTTTTTTTTATTGTTTTTCCTATTTCTCTGTGTTAATAATTTATTTGGATGGTCATCCTCCAACCTTCTGTATCTCTCAATGGCTTCTAAAGCTGCTCTGTTGCGCCTTAACTTAAGAGGTTCAATATTTGAGTCTATTTCACAGGCAGCTGTGGGAGTGGTTCTCATACCTCCACTGACCAGACGCAAGGCTTGGTTTTGGACTGCGTCCAAAGCTGACTGATAGGTTTTGTTGGCAGCTACTTGTATGGAGAGGCAGTTATCCATGACAGATCTGACATATCCAGTGTATAACTGTCTTAAGGTTTTCTTTTCAGCTCCCCAGGATGTTCCTGCTAGGTGTTTCATTATGTTTAATCTCTGAGATGCCTTTTCTTTTAAATCAGCCATAAAGTGTTTTAGAGACAGTCTTTGGTCTAATTTTACACCAAGATAAGTTGGATTTTCTTCTTTATTTATTGGCTGTGAGTCTATTTTTAGGATGTAGTTTCTTTTTGCTATTTTGTTACTGTGGCTAAAGATTGAATAAACTGACTTTTCTTTGTTTATTTCCATTTTCCATAATTTTGAAAACGTGGAGATAGTTGTGAGGGCTCTGTTTAATTTGGATCTAGTCAGCACTGGATATTTCTCTGTTGTCCAAATTAGGAGATCATCTGCGTAAAGTGCCTTATTGACTGAAATGAGGTCTGGGAGGTCATTCATGAAGATTAGAAAGAGTGTACAGCTAAGGGCTGAACCTTGCGGTAGGCCTTCTTCCAAACTTTTTTTACTAGAGATGGCGCCTTCAAATCGGGTTTGGATGGTTCTGTTTTTTAGGAAAGCCCTGATCCAGCTGTACATTTTTCCATGGATGCCCATTTTTTTCATCTTCAAAAATAGACCTTTTCTCCACACTCTATCATAGGCTTGTTGCAAATCTATAAATACTGCTGTAGTGTGTTTGTTTTCGTGGAACCCTTCTATTGTGTCCTGGATAAAGCGAAAGAGGTGGTCTTCTGTTCTACTTGCTTTCCTGAAGCCAGCTTGTGCGTTGTGGAGTGAGCAAGTGCTTTCTAGCCACCAATAAAGTCTGTTATTAATCATTTTTTCTGCCATTTTGCCAATGTTTGATGTTAAAGATATTGGTCTATAGCTTTTAGGGTCTCCTGGTGGCTTATTTTTCTTGAGGATGGGTATTATGTTTGCGTTTCTCCATTCCTGTGGTATGTCTCCTGTTCTCCATGTATAGTTGATAAGATTGAGTATGCAGTTTTGGGCCTGCCATCCTAGTCCCCGGATCATTTCATTTGTTATTTTATCTGGTCCAGGGGATTTTCTTAACCTAAGGTTTTTTTGGGCAGTTTTGAGCTCATATAGAGTGAAGGGAGCGTCAAAGATATGACAGCTGACAGTTGGAGCTTGTTCTTCTCTTTTTAGGATATTGCTAAAAGCCTGGTCCAGTTGTTTTCTTGGTTTTGTCTTATTTATGCTAGCAAAGTATTTGTTGAAGGTTTCTGCCTTTTTTAGATTTTCTGTAATTAAGTCATCAGTGTCTTTTAATGGTTGGGGGTTAGTAATTTGCTTTTTTCCTGCTAGCCGATGCAGAAGGGTCCAGGCCTTTCGACCATCCTTGTTTAGGTCTAATTTTTCACATGTTGTGGTCCAGTTTTTCTTTTTTTCTATTTTAATTTTGTATCTAATTTGACCTGTTAATTTATTGTAAATTGTCTTGTTCTCTCTAGTGGGGTTTATTTCTACAGTCTTCCTGGCATTGTTTCTCTCTTTTACTAAATTGTTCAGTTCTGGTGTCCAAAAAGGTTTGTATTTTCTGACTTGACCTCGAGGAATGTGTTTTTTTGCTGCTGCTAAGATGTTAGAGACTATAGTTGCATAGGTTGTGTTCACATCTGCCTCGATTATGCTTGATAGTCTTGAGTCTGTCTCTTGTGAAAAAGCTGCCCAGTTTGCTTTTTTATAGTTCCATCTAGTTGTTTTTCTGTGTTGGTATCTACCTGGTGTTCCAATATTGAGGAGTATAGGCCTGTGGTCACTACCAATGTCTTCAAGAACTGTAAGTTTAGAAGAGTTGATAATATCTGTAGAGATAAAGGTTAGGTCAGGTCTGCTAGTTGTGTTGTGTGCTCTATGAAGGAATGTTGGAGGTGATGTTTTATTTTGCAGAAGTTGGAGGTTAGAGGCATTTGTTATATCCTCTATTTCTTTGCCACGTTTGTTGTAGTGTGGGTAGCCTAGGGATGGTGTGTGTGCGTTAAAGTCACTAGCTATTATTGTCCTTGTGTAGTGTGGTAGTTTTATGTCTATTTCTGCTGTTGAAGATGGTGGGCAGTAGAAGTTTTTGATAGTATATTTGGTTCCTCCTCTCCAAAGAAGTATTTCTTGCATGTCTATGTCGGTATTGTTCTGTACATGTTTTACTGTTGCTTGGGTGTCGTTTCTAATGAGGGTCATAATTCCCTGACATTTGGTGCAGAGGCATCTGTACTGTGTGTAGCCTGTAATATTTATTTTTTTCTTGGGCAGTAGTGTTTCTTGTAGTATCGCTATGTGAATATCTTGTTTCTTGATTATGTGTTGGAGTTCTGTTATCTTGTTTTGTAGGCCTAAGATGTTGAGTTGCAAGAGGTTTAAATGTTTGCTGTTTGTCTGTTTTTTATTTCCGGTAGCTGACTTATCGCAGGCTGTCCCGGAAGAAACTGCCATGCGCAGACCTTTTACGAGGCGACGTCTGAGCTCGTATGAATTTTTCTTAATTTTTCTTGGCATTTGATGTAGGCTGGGTGTTCCCTCAGGCTTTTTATATATTTTCCCCGCTTTTTAAGGGAGTTTTTTAGCTCTTACTAAAATACTTGGAAACTTCTTCATCCAACATTCCAATCACGGCAATCAAGAAACACAAATTATCGATTTTTTTTGTACATTGACATGCTACAGACATTTGATGATATTTCTAAATCAAACAAATTCAATAATGATGTCCAATGCAGAGCAAAAGCTCTGTTAGATTCATTGACAAGTTTTGAATTTATTCTAACGGCACAATTATTTATGAAAATATTTGAACACACAACGTCATTATCTGAATATTTGCAAACAATTGGAATGGATATACTACGAGCCTACAAGATGGTTCAAGACAGTATCAATAAATTAAGCAAAGTAGATAAAAATTTTGATTCTATTTTTCAAGCAGCTACAACTTTCTTAAAATTTGCAAACAGTGAACTAGAAAAAGAAAGCTCGACATTGAAGTGCAGACTTTTTTGAAAGAAAAAAGAATTATAGCCAACCAACCACTTGAAAATGCAAAAGATAAATTTCGTGTAAATGTTCACAATATGGTTATGGATCAAATAATTAATAGTTTAAAATAGAAATTCTCTGAGCATGGTAGTCTTTTCGCTGATTTATCTTGTTTAGATCCAAGAAATTTTGCAGAAATTCTGAAAAGATTGCTTAGTGATGCACTGCAGCACCTGAGTGGGTTGTCCAGTGATGCCCTGCAGCACCTGAGTGGGTTGCTCAAAAAAGTTGACGATACTGTAACAAAAGATCAGCTTCAAACTGAATTTTTGGATTTTGCAAAGAATTGGAAAAATGTTCAAACAACTCTTGAAGATAAATATAATTAGAGCTTTGAAATGTAGGTATCAGATTCTGTATCACACAACATTCAACAGTCTGAATCAGTAGAATTACCAGGCAACATCCACAGAAATAAATGCAAATCTTGCAAAAAATTTATTGTTTGTTGTTATTTTGTTCTCCAGAAGTTTAATCTGCATAGTCTTGCTTATTCAAATTTGTATCTGGCTTACAAATTAGTTTTGACATTATCCTCATCACAAGTTGCTTGTGAGAGGTTGTTTTCAAAATTAAAATACATTTTGAACAGATTAAGAAATTTGCTTTACAATCATCATGCTGATGTCTTGAGATAAGGACCTTCTTCCAAGAATCAATAACAATGAAATCATTGATGTTTTAGCATCGACTAGTGAAACGATAAAGAAGCTGTTGTACTAAATAATAGTAGATTTAAATTTTAGACTCTAGTGTTTCTTATGTTTAGGTTGTTAAAACTAGGAGTTATTTAACTGTTTAATATTGTTTTGTATAATTACGAATTTGAACAAGTAATATATAAAAATATTCTTACAACTTAAAGTAGTGTTTTTGAACTTTAAAATGTCATTAGTATTATTATTAATATATATATATATATATATATATATATATATATATATATATATATATAGGAAATAATTATAGAAACTAAAGAAAATTATATAAAAATTAAATTAAATAAAAAAATAAGTTGTAATATTTAATTATTGAAAAAATGTATTTGAAACTAATGATGAAGTGGGCCGTCGCAATTACCAAATTTCCCGGGCCGGTTTTTTAAACCAGTCCGACCCTGGTACTGATAGACCTAAATCTAAATTTAGTCTTTATTATAAATTAAATCCATCAATGTTGACACTATTTGCCAATCAAATATATTAATTTATGTATTTACAAACAAATTTTTTCGGACACCTGTTTGACCCTCTCATAAGTGGGGGCCCGGGGGGGGGGCTTTTAAAAAGCTACCCCCCCCTCTTTGCTACGCCACTGAGTAGCTGCTAGGAATACAATATCTTCCTAAAATTGTCTTCAATTTTTTATTGAAATCATATTTGATACTAAAAAGCTGTCTTTTATTTTTAAGACTTCTCTATTCTGCTTATATTAGGAAATGCTAAAATCTTCATCAACTCAATGTTTAAATTACAAAATAGTAATAAAATTCAAGTAGATGGATAACCTCTAAAAAGTCAGCGTAGTGTTTTCTATCGTAATCCTCGGGTTCAGTAGTTCCTATGCCTGATGCCAATTCTAATGCCAATCCATCAAAACCATTGTTACGTAAACTCTGTATCATAGATTGTATTAAGCTGTTTCTTTTAGACGGCGTTCGGTACATTTCATAAAACTTTTCTTCGCCAACATAGCTAAAAAAGTTCAGCACAAACTTTAATTTTGAGTTTTGTCTCTTAGCGGTTGACATCCAAGAATATCTGGGAAAACAATAACAATAAAAACAATAAAAAATCTTTGTAATTTTTTAATGATAGCTTTTATATAGCGCCACGTATATGCTTATAGCATGCTCATAGCGCTAAGGTCCAATTTCATTTGTACCAATGGGGGTAACTGGGAGAAGGTTTTTCGTGCTGCAAGTAGGCGCTCAGTAAACACAACTTTGCTTGAGTCAGGTGTCGAACCTCGAGCCCCTTTCATAGGTAGCCAAGACAAGCCAAGTTCAAGCGTACTTAGCGCCTCGACATATTGGTCTTTCATGTATAGACATTTGTGTAACGAACTACGACCCCTCAATACAGAACTGACCAGTGAAGTATATACCCCCCTTTCCCCCACTTATTAACACCGCACAGTCCCCTCTACACCAGATTCACCTGTGTAAAACTACCCCCCCCCCCTTGACCAGTAGACGTCTTCACACTTATCCAGTTCCGACCGTCCGCTACTGACCACAAACACACACACGCATCAATCACTTGTGACTCAACAATGGCCTTGGGCGAGCAACCACGCAATACTTTCTCCCCCCCCCCTCTTACCTCGATCTGGCACCCCGCGCATTCCAAATGACGCGCGAAACATTAGATACAGACTTGCGCCCGCTTCCGTTCAAATTCTTCATGCCCACTCTCGGCATCGGACAAAGGTCAAATCTTGTAATTACAACGTGGTTCCATCCATCCCCCTCCCTTTACTCACTCACTAGTCAGGTGAGTGTTCGCCTAAGAAACCTATTGGTCCAATTCAAACGATTGAGCAATCTAATTGAAACTTAATGACAATTGGTTTAATCACAACGCTACACGTGGGCCTCAACCCTATAAAAGCCAGAGACAAGAGCCGCACGACAATGCCTCTCTGCCTCACACTTAGCGAGAAGTCAAAGTACTCTCGACTTAATTAAATTCGGTTAGAAGTTCCAGAATTATCGGGTGAGTCAAAATAACTTTATTATTAAAACTTAGTGTGTCTTCGCCTGTGACATTTTGCCCATGAATCATTACCATGTTAGCACTTGTTTATTTCCAAATATTACATGTGTAAATTCCTATAAATATGATTTTCTTTTACTTGCTTCTCAATATTGCACGCGTGAATTTCTATGAATATTTCTCTTTTATTGATTGATGTTAACTATACTTGTAACAGTGGACATCCATCCTTCATTTTGTCCACTTACTTATTTGATTACTTATTCATGTGTATATTTACCTGGACTGTACAAGTCTAGATTATTTCATTGCATGCATGCCTACGTATGCGCGCACATCCATACACATAATCATGCTTATCTTCTATGTACCCGATGAAATGTTAACATACGCCATTAGGCCAGAGTACCAGTTTACTTGCCTACCGTGAATCATTTCACACATGCCCCCCCTTTCCTCCACGGCAGTTCTAGTTACTTACGGGCTTATGAGGTCACAACAGGGGACGCAACCCCGTAAAATGTTCCCCCTGCTTCCTTCCTCAGTTATGTCCCCAACTGTATACCTGTATGTGCATGCTGAATTACTATTATCGTCATATTGATTACGTCCTCAGTTATGCCTTTGCTTATACACCTATATTGCATCTTGTATTATTGTTATTATATTTGCACAACAAATGTTATTAGACTTTCTATAATGTCATTGCCATGTATCTTAGCTAGCCCGATGGAGACGCTCCTACCAAGGAGGCGCCTCTCGCCAATCAGCCTGTATGGTTTAAAAATCTAGGCTCATCTCACATCTCTTCTCACAGCCTCCTATACCAGGGTTTGCTGTCTGACGACACATCTCAGCAACTCTCCACACTTCCAGTCGATGGTAAACCATCCATCACCCTAGACAAGAACTGAAGGCATTCCAGGCTGAAGCATCAATCCAGTCTGCAACTATCAGAGGGACAAGTCCACCGCGTGGCATCCTCCTCTTTACCACCTCAGCGCCTGCCCACTTGCAGGACGTCAATTGACTGACAATCAGTACACCTGAGACTCAACTCATCCCAAGTTCACATACAGATAAGTGAGAACAGCCGAGCTAGCAAACCATACTCGAGTTACATGAGCAAACATCCAAGTGATGATTTTATCCTAGAACTTATCATAAAGCATTAGATCATTGTGTACATCCTCGACTTTTTATTCATTATTTGTATCTCTTATTTTGGCATATTCTTCTCCTGTCTACTACATTACGCATACAACGACATAAACAATGGTGTGTTTCTCCATACAAGATCCTCTGGAATTCAATGTTTCAAGGCTGCGGGCTAAAACCAAGGTCAGGAGGTTACTCATCAGGGAACTCCTGTATGCTGATGATGCAGCTATTGTGGCTGATTCTGATACCTAGCTACAGTTCCTAGTTGACAAACTATCTGCTGCTTGCCAGAAGTTCGGCTTAAACATCAGTCAGAGCAAGTCTAAGATACTTGTACAAAACACTAGTGCTGCACATGAAATAAGCATTAATGGCCAACCACTAGAGATTGTAGACAACTTTTGTAACCTTGGCTCCATCATATTCAACAACACTCTACTGGATACTGACATTAACAACAGGATAGCCAAGGCAATGGCTATCATGTCATGGTTGCAGAAAAGAGTCTGGGACAACATATTGCTGACTAACAGTACTAAAGCTCTAGTCTACCGGACCTGTGTATTGAGCACCTTGCTATACGGAAGTGAAACGTGGTCAACCTACTCATGGCAGGAAAACAAAAAGCTGAATGTCTTCCACCTTGAGAGGCTCAAAGTGAACTGGACACTCCGAGTCAGAAACCCCATTGTTAATAAACATGCTGAGAGCTACTCCCTTAGAGCACGTGAGAGGAAGCGAGCAGTGAATCTTAAGGTTGCCTTATCTCCGTACAAGGACAACCCTAATGCCTTACGCGCACCAGTATTTTCTCCAACACTTTGTTCCAATCGTCCTTCATGCAAGACCCGGCATTCGTGCAGAATGTGGTCTACGGTCTCATCGTCTTCCATGCAATGGCGGCACCTCGTATCAAAGTTCTCTCTGCACCGCCCGAAATACGCGCCTATCGGACAGTGCCCTGTGCGGAACTGAGCAAGAATCGCTTGCTCTGCTCGACCCAAACGCCACCATGCATCCTTTCGGTCTGGTCTATTCATTGCTCTATGAAGCTCACGTCCCTTATCCGAAGAATCCCAGCTATGATACCAACTTGCCAACAAATTCTTGTCGGCGAGGGCCCGTGCAGTTACATAACTGCACGTTTCATTATCCTCCTGCACATTCGCTAAAACCGAGGTTTTCGCGAGGTGGTCTGCCAACGTATGGCAGGCCAACCCGCAATGGGCGGGCACCCATTGCAAAGTGACATTCGCACCGAATCGTTGGAGACTCTCTCCGACCGTGAGTACGTCCCAAACCCTTCTGACACCGTCGTCAAGCCTCTCTTGGACCTCAAGAGCGGAGTCCGTGAAGAGAACTACGTCACTCGGTAACGCAGTTCCCTCTCCACCTTCCGTTCAACCCAGACAAGTGCCTGGAATATCCCCTCTAGCTCAGCCTCGAGGCGGCTTTTTCCTGGACAAGGGCCCATGAGCTCGTATCTTTCGGGATTGCCAGCGAGTCGAACTACAGCACCGTACCCAGCTTTCATAGTTCCCCAAAAACAAGTGGCCTCTACTGCTAACACATAAACTGAACGATAAATTGAGAATGTTCATGGTACAAATGAGACATATTCACAGCACAGACTATGACTACGTCAAACATGAGATTTTGAAACAAGCTGAGCTGACAGAAGAAGCTTGTCGCACAAAGTGGCACGAGTTACGTCCGAAATCAGACGACATAAAGGAGTTTTATGTAAACCTTCAAAGAACTTTTGAGAATTGGATAAATGCAGCCCAAACTCCTATGACTGTTGAAGGTATTATCGACCTTATCATGAGGGATCGAATTTACAGCATCCTATCAGAAGAAGCTTTGAAGGACATCATCCTACGAAAACCGACCACCGGTACAACAAAGGAGACACTTGATTGCATAGACCAATATAAAGATGCAAACAAAAGGGCATCTGAAACTGTAAAAAAAAATTCAAAAAGTCACCATTAAGTATACCCCTTATGTAGTTGCCGCATCCTCCGGACCATTTACTGGTCAGAGAAAAAACCCCGGGGCTAATTTGTTCTGTTATAGGTGAAGAAAGACAGGCCATCTTTCTTATGATTGTAGATCGAGACAAAACAACGACCAGTACTACTACACATCTGGTAGAAATAGATGGGCCTCAAACCAGAACCAACAAACACGCCCAAGACAGTACCAATCACAAGGAAGTAGGTCTCCATCGCCCCCCACAGCTCAATACGCTCAAGAATACAGAAGACAATACCAACCACAATATAGAAGACACCCCAATACTGAAGCAGCACTACAACCGTACATGCAAGAACATAGAGCACAACACCAGCCGCAAGAAAATAGGTCTCCTTCACCACAAACTCGTAGAAATTGACTATATGTAGTTCAGAAGTGTAGCCCCGACCACGTAGACTGTGAACACTGTAGGGGTATGTTAGACGAGACTAATGTTTATTTTGCTTGCCAAAGTGGGTTTATAAATTTGGCTGAAAATAAGAACACGCTAAGAGAGAAATCTGTATGCAAAGTAAATAAAGAGTCGGGGTTACTAGATGATAAGGTCGTTTCTATCCTCAGGGACACAGGTTTTAGTATTATTGGAGTCAGAAAGAGTCTAGTAAGAGAAGATCAAACTATTAGGACCATTATACATTAAAACCAGTAGACGAACAACCATTTAAATACCCTCTAGCCCAGGGGTCTCAAACACGCGGCCCGCGGGCCGCATGCGGCCCGCGAAACTATTCTGTGCGGCCCGCGACCACGTCGGCGAATTAAAAAAAAAAAAAAGATAAAATTTACAATGGCCACATATAAGCCGTGTAATGATTTACAGCTGCACCATACAACGTACGTAGACATTATGAAACATCGCATCGAGAACAGTATGCTGGACTGTCCGGCAAACTGCGCGAGGAAAAAGTCCATTACTTAAAAGCATCTTTCAGCAAACAAAGAAACTTTTTTTGCACGCATCAACACTGCAAGTGAAGATTCTGTGAAGGCAAACTTTGGTGTTAGCGAGATGATAGTAAAGGCAACACGACCATTCAATGAAGACTAGTTTGTAAAAGAGTGTATGCTACAGACGTGTGAAATTATCTGCCCCGAGAAAAAGACGCTCTTTGAAGGCATAATTTTGTCTGCGAACACAGTTGCAAGCAGGATCACCGAGTCAGCGACAAATAGTCAACAGTAACTGATTGCCGCTGCAAAAGACTTTGTAGCATATTCCATTGCATTGGACGAGTCTACTGGTGTAACAGACACCGCATACTGTGCTGAAAACTTGAACATTGTTGAAGAGCTATTGAAATTACTACCCATGAAAGGAACGAATGGACGCGACGTGTTTCACGAACTGGAAGCTTGTATTGACAGGTGGAAAAAAACAAACTTGTTTCTTCGGCTACGGACGGTGCACCAGCAATGTCTTTAGAGAAGGTTGATGTTGTTGGAGTAATTGTAGGGAAACGGAATCAGCTCAGCTTGGCAGAACCTTTTGCAGCCATACACTGTATTCTGCACCAAGAAGCACACTGTTGTAAAAATCTACAAATAAAGAACCTGATGGATGTTTTCGTGGAGACGTTGAACTTCATACATTCACGGGGACTCAATCACAGACAGTTTGTGTCATTTCTAGCTGATTTAGAAATGGAATACGGAGAGTTGCTGTAATCATACAGAAGTCAGATGGTTGAGTCGTGGAAAAGTACTGCAGAGTTTTTTTTTTAACTGAGACGGGAAATAGCTTAGTGACTCAATGTTTTTGTCGGATCTTGATTTTCTTTCTGACATCACGCAACATCTCAATGCTATCAATTCACAACTATAGGGCACAAAGCAGCTGATTACCGTGATGTTTGACAGCATCAAATCAATCAGATCAAGCTGACTTTGTGGGCCACTCAGCTGGCAGATGAAAACCTGGCCCAATTCTCTTTTCTACAGAGCATAACGGTTGAACCACATAGCCTGACAGACATCATCTTCAGACTACTGGAAGATTTTAAATACCGCTTTCAGCAATTCGAACCACAGTTTTTCCTTGTTGCCACTCCGTTTGCAGTTGACGTGAAAAACGTTCCAGAGGAAGTCCAGATGGAACTAATGGACCTGCAATTTGACACTGTTCTGAAGCAAAAATACTTTGACGTTGGGGTACCATATTTCTACCAGTTTCTTCCCCCGATAGAAGTTTCCAAACTTATTCTGCACAGCTGCTAGAATTCTAGCGATGTTTGGGAGTACGTAAGTTTGCGAACAGTTTTTCTCCGCAATAAAGAGATCAAGAAAACAGTATTAAGATCAAGACTGACTGATGAGCATCTGAGAACAACCTTGCGGCTTGCCCCTACACCCGACTTTAGGCCTAACATCGATGGTCTGGTCTCTGCCAAACGCTGTCAGAAGAGTGACGAGCCATCTGCAGTAGGCCTAGTAATTTGTGTGTGTGTGTGTGGGGGGAGTTTCTGCTTTTTCATTAGTGACATAGACAACGTCAACTTTTTTTGTGTATACTAAACTGTCTGTGCACGTAATAAAATACACTAAATGTAATGACTAATTACAAAACTTTATTTTAGCATTTAACTGCAGTGACAGTTGTGTTAGTAAAATATTATAAAATAAATTATCTTTTCGTGCGGCCCGCCGACTGGTTGTTACTTTCGACTGCGGCCCACATGCTGATATATGAGTTTGAGACCCCTGCTCTAGCCTATGTAAATCTAAATACCCCTTATATTAAAGGTACCATTTAAGTATGAAAGAGTTATATCCCTTTGTATATATTTCCCACTCCCCCCTAAGCATGAATGTGAACACTACACACATGATGTTTTGAATGGGAGTTTCCCTTGGTTGATAGAGTCAAATTAGTAGTCAGTTGTATTATGTTCCTAGACTGGTGTGTTGTGTATTCGTGGCGTTATTGTGTTCCAATATATTAATAAAGTATTTTATAATAATAATAATAATAATAATAATAATAATCTTTATTGTCCGTGAGGAAATTTGTCTTACAATTTGTGCATTACACCAAACAAAACATCAAGCCTAAAAAAAAAACATTCATACCTGACTCATTCAAAATTTACATGTGAAAAAATAGTTTATGTTTATATCAAATTATTTCTATTCAATAATTTCATAGCCAGGGGAACAAAAGAGAGCTTGTGTCTGTTAGTCTTTGCTATTTGGATTTATTCAACTGGAGTTGGAATACATATCTATTACGTATTTTTAAGCAAGTATAAATTAAATAGGAATTAATAATCAGCATACCCCTAGTGAGCCACAAGACAAGAGTCATGAGTTATATATATATATATATATATATATATATATGTTATATAAAGTGAACCCTGACAATCACATTAACTGCTCTTTCTCAGGCAAGTAAACTTTAAAAAAAATCTTGCACAATATTTTTAAGTTTTGAAAATATGAGAACTTGTTTTCAAGAATCTATCAATCCATCGCATCGTAAAGAATGTTGAGATAAACATATTTTAATGGAGTACTATAGAGCTAAAATGTGGTCGACATAACAGAGGCGTCCCACGGAAACGCTTCAAGGACCAGCTTAGGCGTCAACTTTCCTTGGCTGATATAGAAGAGAGCACAAGGCTGCATGCGGCGTCTGAACAGCTGGAGGTCACTCACAAAGGCCGCGGGATATACTTTCGAGACAAAAAGAAAATCTGCTGCCGAGGACAAACGCAGACGAAAAGAAAATCTAAATCTACCACCTGCGGACAATGGATGTGGCAAAATATGTAGGTCACGGCTGGGGCCGCGCATCCACGGGAAATACTGTATTCCTCTTTAATATTATTATTATTATTGTCATAATTTTGGATCTATATTGTTACGTTTCCCTATGAACCCTTTAACAAACAATCTTGCCAATTCCAGAAACAGATAACTTGGGTTTTAATAAACGAGATGTATTATTGAAGTAATAAATGATGAAATAAAAATAGTCAAATACTTTACAAGTTTGAATAGAATCACATTAAAAGAAATCGATCTAGTCTCTTTTTCCAACTGTCTTGGTCAGAGCACACAACAAAACCGGTTTTCTACACATCGGATCTTTTCATTCGCCAGTCCTCCTTCTCAGCACACAGGCCCGAGTCGTCTGTGTCGGTTGACTGACCAGCCGCAAGGCCACCATGACCCCCCCCACAGCTCAGTTATAACAATGTCTCCCTCTTAGAACTGGCCGTCCCGGACAGTTTCTGCTTCCCCGCGGTACTGATGGAGGCGATCGATGTGGACTACCTTCAGTTTGGACCGTGGACTTTTCTGGATGCGATATACCACATCGTTTATTCTTTTAACGATGCGGTATGTACCTTCCCAGTCTCTCTGGAGCTTTGGAGACCTGCCTTTTCGTCTCTGTGGATTGTAGAGCCAGACCAGATCGTCCTTATGGAACCCAGAGGCATTGGCCCGACTGTCGTACCTCGTCTTCATCTGGTCACTAGTCAGTTTGATATTTCTGCGGGCCAGAGCATGGGCTTCCTCCATTCGTTTTCGAAGATTAGTGACGTACTCTGTCGAAGTAGCTGGTTTATCTGCTGGAACCCCAAATAGCAAGTCACATGGCAATCGCAGTTCGCGGCCAAACAACATCTTGGCTGGTGTATAACTTGTGGTGCCATGAATGGATCCCCTGTATGCCATGAGAAACATTGGGATATAAGTGTCCCAGTCATCTTGTCGTTCACTGGCGACCTTCGATAGATGCTGTTCTAGAGTTCTGTTGAACCGCTCTACCATTCCGTCGGACTGAGGGTGCAGGGGCGTGGTGCGAGTCTTTTCAATGCAGAGGGTCTGGCACATCTCTTGAAAGACTCTGGACTCGAAGTTACGTCCCTGGTCTGAGTGTAACTCCATGGTTGCACCGTACCGACTTATCCAGTTTTCTACAAGGGTTTCAGCTACGGTGGTAGCTTCTTGGTTCGGAATTGCGTATGCCTCAGGCCATTTAGTAAAATAGTCGATAACAACCAAGATGAACTTGTTTCCTTTCCTGGTTTCGGGGAATGGCCCGGCTACGTCGATTGCGATCCTTTCAAAGGGATTTCCGACATTGTATTGCTGCATATGTCCTCTTGTTCTACGTTGCGGGCCCTTGGCGGCTGCACAGACATCGCACCTTCGGCACCATTCTTCCACATCTTCCCGGTAACGGAACCAGTAAAACCGCTGCCGGACCTTCTCCAAAGTTTTGTTGACACCAAGATGGGAGCCACTGAAGCCATTGTGCATCTCTTGCAGTACCTCAGACACTCTAACTTTAGGTAACATCAGCTGAAAGCGATTGCTTGTGCCGTCAGGCGTTTCCCAGACTCTCTTGAGTACACCGTTGACAATTTCCAGGGAATCCCATTGGGCCCAATATGCCTTAATAGCGGGCCCCTTATCAGAGATGTGTTGCCAATCTGCTCGTTGTCCATCTTCCTTCATTAGGAGAATGGGGGCCAGATCTTCGTCTCTTAGCTGATCCTCTCGGATGTTTTCGTCCGACCACGTTCCGGAAGCTTCTACCCCAAGACGACGGCAATCAACGACCGCCTCCTTTTCTTCGACCTTCCTACAGTGCTTGCATTCACTTTTACAAGGCCTTCGGGACAGCGCATCAGCATTATGGTGAATCTGTCCTTTTCGGTGCTGAATCTCGAAGTCATAGGTTTGCAGACGCTCAATCCACCTGGCTACTTGACCTTCTGGACTCTTAAATGAAAGCAGCCATTGTAGAGCGGCGTGATCACTTCTAAGGGTGAAGGTCTGCCCATATAGGTATTTGTGGAAATGTTTTATTGCATCCACAACGGCTAGAAGCTCACGCCTCGTGACGCAGTAATTTCTTTCCGGTTTCGACAAGCTTCGACTGAAGTAGGCAAGCACTCTTTCTGTTTCATCTACCTTTTGGGACAGGACGGCACCTATTCCAGTACTGCTCGCATCGGTGTCAAGTATGAAAGTCAAGCCTGGTATAGGGTAGGCCAAAACGGAGGCAGAGGCTAGTGTGTTCTTCAACCTGTCAAAAGCTTCTTGACATTCAGGTGTCCAAATAAATGGTCTCTTATGTTCTGTCAGCTGATGAAGTGCTTTACAAACGCTGGAGAAATTCTGCACGAAACGTCTGTAATAAGTACAAAGTCCCAGAAAACTTTTTAACTCGTGTTTATTCGTAGGGGTAGGCCACCGCTTCACAGCTTCAACTTTCTCTGGATCCGTGCTGATTCCCTCAGCCGAAACAATGTGACCTAGGTACTTTACGCTCCTCCTGAACAAGGAGCACTTCTTTGGGCTGAGCTTCATCCCAGCGCTTCTTATTCGTCGAAATACTTCTTCAAGATTAGTAAGATGCTCTTCGAATGTTCTACCAATGACAATAATGTCATCGAGGTAGACAAGACATGTTTTCCAACTAAGTCCTCTCAGAACATGTTCCATTAACCGTTCAAACGTGGCTGGCGCATTGCAGAGGCCGAAGGGCATCACGGTAAATTGCCACAGACCGTTACCAGTTGAGAAAGCCGTTTTCTCTCTATCGTCGGGATGCATCCCAACTTGCCAGTATCCACTTTTCAAGTCAAGAGTAGAAAAAATCTGTGCCCCAGCCAACGTGTCCAATGTGTCATCGATCCTAGGTAGTGGATAACTGTCTTTATGTGTGGCTTCGTTTAATAGCCTGTAGTCCACACAAAAACGTAAAGAACCATCTTTCTTCTTTACCAAGACGACTGGGGAACACCAAGGACTATTGGAGGGCTCAATAACTCCCTGCTGTCTCATTCTTTCTATAAGGTCTACAGCTTCTTGTTGTTTCGCTAGCGGCAATCGACGTGGGGGTTGTCGAATAGGTCTAGTGCTTCCTGTATCTATGCGATGTTGGACCATATTTGTTCGCCCACAGTCCGTCTCATTGGATGGCAAGATGTCTGCAAACTCACTAATCAATTGTTCTGCTTGTACATACTGTTCTCGTGATAAAATGGTTTCAATCTCTGCCAAGAGTTCGGTAATGTGTGGCTTTGATTGTTCGATTGATTTTTCTGATTGATCACTGTTACAGTTTCTGATCAGATCAAGAGTATAGCTTACAGCGATCGTGCTATCTTTCTGAAGGTGTTTGTCCTGTGAGCCAAGGTTCATGACTCTCACCGGTACCTTTTGATCTTCTCCTAGCATGACCAGTGTCCTTCCTACGGCCACTCCGTTGTCGAAAATGTCTATGCCTTCAATTAGCGCAGTTCTATTCGTTGTAAGGCCATATTCTACTTTTCCCCAAATAATCGATTCCGACTGGGCCGGCAAAGTTGTATCCTCTATCAACATTATTCTCCTGACTAGTCCATCCTCTTCATCCTCATCCCCGAGTAAAGGGATTTCAATGTCTCCACATTTCAATGTGCCTCCGCCAATATTCAGGGAGAATCCAAATTTCAGCATAAAATCGAGCCCTATGTCGTCAGTGATATCGGCGATCAAAAATTCATGTTCGAACGACTGATTCCCTAGCTCGAGTTTAATATCTGTTAGTCCTTGTATAGGCATCAGTTCCCCGCTAGCTGTTTTCAACTTGTAAGCCCCTACATTCGTCGTCTTGTTCTTGTTCACTTTATCAGGCCGAATGATTGATCGGGAGGCACCAGTATCTAGGAGAAAACGAAAATTCTGGGGCCCAATTTTCCCTATGACTCTAAGACTTTTACTTTGCCCTAGCACGGCGACTGGGATGATGGTTGCAGGGGCTCTCATTTTCTGGGTCGCCGGTTTCCGCCCCTCGAAGCCGGCGAGAGCTAGTTTCCCTGATAGTCGTGGGAACATGGTCTTGCATCCGTTTCCGCTCGGTGCTGGACTGCTGCTTGTCTAGGAGACCTTCTGCCGCAATTTCTTTGAAGATGGCCGAGTTCACCACAGTTCCAGCAACGTGCACGGGCCCTCCTTTGACCTTCTGGTATTTGAGATGTTCTACGTTCATCAAGGGCCTCTGTCACCCTTCTAAGAAGTTGCGTAAGATCTTCCTCTTTGACTCCTAGCCTCCGAACTTGATGAATGTTCTCAGATGACTCTTTAGCGGCTTCGTATGAGAGGGCGTACACCAGTGCTTCGCTGGCTTTGCGCTTGCCGCTAATTCTGACTGCTTTCTTCAATTCTGAGTCTCGAAGTGCATCGATGAAGGCATCTGTAATAATTACTTCCAGAAAGTCTTGCGCGGCTGTTGGGTAAGCAAGATGGGCTAGGCGTTCTATGTCCGTCTCTAACTCTTGTAGTGTTTCATCGGAACGTTGTTGACGGGTCTTCAGTTGGACACGATAAACCTCTTGTAGGTGCTCATCCCCGTATCTAAGTTCCATGACCTGGACAAGAGCAGCATAATCCTGTTGGTTCGGAATGGACTGGAGAAGTTCGGAAGCTTTCCCTCTCAAGGCTAGAACAAGGGCTGTCGCCTTCTCCTCGTTGCTATCCCATTTGTTCACTTTGGCCGCTGCGTCGAATTGTCGCTTGTAGACAGACCAGGAAACGGAACCATCAAAGACTGGAGGCTTTATTTTCATAGACACTTCTGGTAAACATGACATAACTTTAGGCTCCGGTGAGATGGTCACTTTACCTTGTACTTGGGTCCTTATTTCTTCAATGGCCTTTTCCACAGCGTCAACCCGTTGCTTCATCTGCTCATCTATGGTGTTTATTCTTTGGTTTATAGTCTCCTCCATAGCGTGTATGCGCTGATTCATGGTCACCAACTCGGTTTTGATTCCAGAATCCATTTTGTCTATCTTTGCACCCAAGAGCTCCACCACATCCGGTTCTATTTCAAACAAATATGTCTCTGGGTCGTCATCTTCGTCCAGCAGGGCTTGCCGGAGACGTGCAGCTAAGGCATCTCTGTTTCCGCCTAACGTCAGCCCACGCTCGCGGAGCTCCCGCTTCAGATCCTTAACAAGAAGTTGTTCAAGGGTTTTCGTAGAAGCCATCAAAAGATCCCACCTCTGAAACCAGTGTTACGTTTCCCTATGAACCCTTTAACAAACAATCTTGCCAATTCCAGAAACAGATAACTTGGGTTTTAATAAACGAGATGTATTATTGAAGTAATAAATGATGAAATAAAAATAGTCAAATACTTTACAAGTTTGAATAGAATCACATAGTCTCTTTTTCCAACTGTCTTGGTCAGAGCACACAACAAAACCGGTTTTCTACACATCGGATCTTTTCATCCGCCAGTCCTCCTTCTCAGCACACAGGCCCGAGTCGTCTGTGTCGGTTGACTGACCAGCCGCAAGGCCACCATGACCCCCCCACAGCTCAGTTATAACAATATCATAAGAATAAGAAGTGATGTTGGAGATCTACATGTCATTTATCTTGTAATCATGATTGCTAGCTATTTATGGTATGCGTTTTGAAATACATTACAGAAAAAGTCAATTGATAGCTTGGGTTTATCATCTATCTGATCAGTATCTTTCTTACCATTTCTTCATTTTCGGGTTAGTTTTTGTTACATGGTTTCTACTTGTTGTAAATTTTTTTTTTGTTTTATATTTGTATTTGGCTTTGGTTTATATGTTCCTTATCCTCTACATTTCTCTGCCGGCAGCTATAAGTTTCTTCCGATTTCGGTAATTTGTAGGAAAATCAATGTAAGGAATATTTCCTATTATCAGTTTAAACGGTTCTTTGTCTACCACTATCCCATCTTTTTGTTGAAGTATGGGGAATTAGTATGTACCTTGATAATTGGATAGTGATTAATGTTGTCACTAACAACTTGAACTCAACAAAGTTTCTAACAATACTGATTTGGCTTCACCATCTTTACTAAGAGGACACACTTTGTGGTCCAGTATCTCTTAGGGCTAATGGGAGAGGTGGGACATAAGGAATAATAGGGGTAGTTACTTTTTTTGTCAAGAAGAGTTAGTGCTCTTTAATTTATTATTTAAGTCTCTGTTGATTTTGTTCAATTGCCACTATCTCTTATGAATCATTTTAGATATTTTTTTTCTAAATAAACTCATTACTATTTGCAAACGGAACATGTTTCAGTAAGTTGTATATTTAAAGGTTATAATTAATATCCTAGGTTATATAAATTGGGATTACAGAGTACTACTGGACTAACTTGTCTGTACAACATAACTCACAGGTCGTATGACCTAATAACAGAACACAGTCACATCCACTCATTCCTTTGCGCGGCCTGTAACTCAGACCATACGCATTAAGTCTAAAGCTTCTCATGGGCGTAGCAAGGATTTTTTTCGGGGGGAATTTTTTCTCTATCTCCCCCTCCCCGCTAAAAAGAATATATGTCTTTATATATGCTGCATTTATAACGCTGTGCCTGTTAGTTTATGTGCAAGTCAAGGTCCTCAAATTATCTAAACCCCCTAGACACCTAAACGGCCACCATCTTTGACCTACTTGTCACAGAGAGAATGAAAGTCCTGGGCAGCAATTTTATCATGGTCTCTATCTTCTTCATTATTAAAATATCTAAATTATGCCAAATTTGCAGAGAAACAGATGACTTTAAAAAAAATTGTAGCTCATTTATCTTTTTTCACCAATGTTTAAAAATGTATAGCTTGTCTAAAAAAAGGTTTTAAAATGTGGTGACCCCTTTCAAGGGCTGAGTATGATGATCTGTTATAGTCTAATAAGAACTTTTGTTTATCTGTGGCCTCTCTCTTTGTTCAAACCAAGGCGACTCTTGTCGCTAAATTGGCAAACGTTTAGGTATGTCAAGATTAATTATGATGGCGATCTTATTTCTTATTTCTCCAAAATGTTTGTTTTAACCCAGGGCAATTCAAACATTAATTTTGCTGTTTCCAGTCCATCTTTTTCTAACACCATAACTTATATATCAAAGTTCAGGATTGTTGATTTGAAATGAAGACCTTTTTTTTTCTTAAAGTATGTGTAGATCTCACAAGTATGGGTGTGTTTGCGTGTTTTTCGTGTTATTTTGTCGGTGCTACTTTGTCTGCCTCATTTCTTGGGGAACACATATATATATATATATAAATATATATATATATATATATATATATATATATATATATATATATATATGTATATGTGTGTGTGTGTGTGCATTAAAAAATTTCATTAAAAAAAGTTGTAAAGTGGTAAAAAGACTTACGTATCTCGGACTCTCTGGTGTTGAAAGAATTCACCATTTATATACTCCGCAAATGAGATAATAATATAGTTACAAAGAGTGACATCGATATCAGAGGTGGTCACTTTTGAAGCTTTAGTAGACCATGCGTGTAGATGGCAAATAAACATCTGACATTGTCCTTTATGTAATATATATATATATATATATATATATATATTCTTATACATATACAAATCTATCTATCTATCTATCTATCTTTATATATGCATTTAGAGCTTTACCTAGACTCTGTTGTATAAGACTTAACAGCAAGAATAAGACAACAGATCTCTTCATTCTAGAAGAAAACAATATCAATGAAATTAAATATAATAAGTTCTAAGAGCGTTAATATATGAAGAAAAGATATAATGTAAATTGTATTTTAAAATTAAAATGTATACGAATTTCGTTATAGCGTAAATAAATATAAGTATAAACAAGAATAGAAAGAGAGTTTGAAGTTATCATACAAACTCGGAGGCAGCCTGGTTTGGCATTTTACATCTTAGTGTAGTTTTAAAGTCTTATGCTAGAGTAATTCTCAAGCAGCTTTAGATCTTGGCATAAAGAGTTTACCTAGTATTACAGTATGACTTTATAGCCGGTAGATCCACAAGGAATATAAAATTCTTTCCGCGGCAGCTGCATGAGAAGATCTAAAAACAAAGCAGTTCTCTTTTGAGCTTTTCTTGAATTAATCAAAGCTTTTAACTTTGTCATTAAAATCGGTCTTTTGCCGTTATAGAGAGAATTGTCCAAACAAGCTGCAGAAACTTGCGTCAGCTTTTCAGGAGAATATGCAAGGCATTTTACAGTTTGATAGTTCCTCCTCTAGGCCATTTCCATTAAGAACGGAGTGAAAAAATGATGTGTTCTGGCTCAAACATTGTTCAGCATCTTCTTTTCAACTGTACTCACCAGTGCCTCTAAAACCCTGGAAGATGGAGTATATTTTTACAATTTACAGTAGATCCGATTGAAAGCTATTTAACGTTGAAGGCCTTGAAGACAAAACTAAGAGACGGTGTATCTTGATCAGGAAACTTCTGTTCGTCTATGATGCGCACTTTAAGTCTCTTTCACAAGAATGATTACAGAGGTATGTGAATTCTCTAGCAGCTGCTTGTCAAGAATTTAGCCTTACAATTAGCATCTCTAAGACCGAAATCCTGACAAATAACGTTGCAGAAACATGAGTGATACATATTGGAAATCAAACAGTTATGATGGTGCAGGAATTCATGTATTTGAGTACAACAATAATTAGCAACCTAGATTTAGTCACTAAGCTGACGAAAAGAATAGGAAAGGGTTCTGCAGCAATGGTAAAATTCTTCAAGCCGTCTGGAAAAATACATAATTAACTTATTATTTGACTATGACAACCAAAATCCTAGTCTACAATACCTGTGTTCTTAGCATTCTTCTTTGTGTCATTGAGAGCTGGGCAACTAACCTCGCGTTAAGAGAAAATTGAACACCACTACTTGACTTTATAATAATTCTAAACATCCCCATTCATAACATTGCATAGAAGCTTTTGGCAAAAAATGTCAAAAAACTTTTTTTTAAAGCCTACTGCTACTTTTAATTCAGATATTGACTCCCAAATACAGACTGACAAAATAGTTGTCGATTGCATCATTTTTAGCGGCCCCCGTAAAGGGGAAAAGCCGCTATTAGGTTTGTGCAAAATGTCCGTCTGTCCGTCTGTCACACTCAGGGCGCCAAAACAAGAATAGATACGAAAAATATTTTTTCACCATTAAATGCGGCTTGAAAAGTTTAGGTGCAACGGCTACTTTTAGTTTTCTAAAAGCAAAGTTTAATTTATAAAATTATTTATGCAAGCGATTTTTAAATAATAAAACACCAATTCTGAAACAATTACGTAAATGTAAGGGAGGAAATGTTACTATAAGAAATGCTCTCGGCATGTAGATATCACGCACATTTTTTAAAATGAATTTCTGTCTGTCTGTCCGTCTGTCACACTCAGAGCGCCAAAACTAAAAGAGATACGAACAATATTATTTCACCAATAAATGCGGCTTGAAAAGTTTAGGTGCAACGGCTACTTTTATTTTTCTAAAAGCAAACCGTTTAATTTATAAAATTAATTATGCAAGCGATTTTTTAAAAACAAAACACCAATTCTAAAACAATTACGTAAATGTAAGGGAGGAAATGTTACTATAAGAAATGTTTCTGAAATGTAGATATCACGTACATTTTTTAAAATGAACTTTTAGCAGCGACTTTCGTGTACTAGCGTAAAGCCCGGCAATGACATGATTCTAAAGTAATTTCTTAATTTTTAAAAAAAATCAGATTTTAAATAAAAATTGTTTAGTGCCCCCATTAGAATGAAAGAAGCATATTTTTTTGCGTTTTGTCTATTGGTTGGTCTGTCTGTCACGGTTAGAAAAATAAAAAAAAAAGACTTTTGAAAATATGATTTAACCTTTACTGTTCTTTCAGAAATATTGCGATAGTTTAAGGATAAGAGCATACAGGAATTGAGCCAGGGACCAACGATAAATCCGAACTAAAGTCTAGTACGCAAACATCAAGATAAGGCAGGTTTATACCCTGCTCGCCATCCTCCGTCGTCCAGCGAGAAGTTAATTATTTTCAACTTAGAAGGAACATTCGAAACATCTTGCGAATATGCGGATCTGAAAGGGATCCGACTCCAACGGGGGCCGCCTCTGAGTTTGTGTGATACACAAACTCTCTTTGTAATCTTGTTTTATAATAAATTTGTGGATATCACAAGACCAGAAATTAGGAATATGCGTTACAACCGCTACCACAAATTTTAATTAATTAAACTTTTTGTTTGTAACAAAAAAAAAATAAGTACGTTTAACTATTCTTTCTAGTTCCACCTTAACCGTAATTAAGTTGTTTAGTTAAGTTTCTAACTTTTCAGTTAACTTTTGTCCATCACTATAACTTGATTATATGTGATTTATGCAAATTATTGATGGTTGAAGGTTGACACATGTATAATTAGTGATACCACCAGCAACACCACCACTTAATTTGTTTCCAGGGTGTATATTTTTTTTTCGATAAAAAGACCCTTCCTATATTTTAAACTTATAAAAATATAATTATATAAGAATTACCCCAATCTTTAGTAGCTGATTATAGAATTAAATCGGACTAGCTCTTAAAATTTAGTATCTCTTCCATTCATCTGAAATGTAATTCATAAAAAAAAATTTATTACCAAAATCGCGTAATCCCCCAACATACACACTATAAGCTTTAGAAAAGAGTATTACATACTATTTTTCGATTTTTTAAAACTCTCTAATACTTTTGAATTACATCTTTTTTTTTAAACCAATGTAAAAAAAAAAACTACTTGGGATTTATGTCATAAATTCCATTTCAACATTTATGCTAGGGTTAGGGTATCAAAAATAATATTTAGAAGAATTTGAAAAAAAAATGATTATTCAAAACGTGTATGTAATGTATTCGTATGCTATGGTGTGCTGTTGTGTCAAGCTACTGCATTGAAAAGTCCATTTTAAAACATGTGCGTGATATTTACATACAAAGTGCACTCTGAGCCTTTAAAAACAACAAATGTTTTATTTTAACTTTAGCTGCTAGTTGATTAAAAAAGCTAAAATGGACTATTATTTTTTTTTGGACATTTCGTGTACATTTTATTAATCAATTAGACTTTGTGATACATAAACTACACACAAATAAAATGTTTTTCTTTGATTACATTTAGCAAATTATCTCCCTTACATTTGTGTATTTTTTTTGAGTTGGTATATTTTTATTAAACAAAAAACCCTAGCATAATTAATTTTATAAAACTAAACGGTTTGCAATTAGAAAACAAAAAGTAGCCGTTGCACCTAAATTGTCCAAGCCGCATCATTATCTTATCTCTGCCTGTGGTCCTTTATGAGGCATTGGCCACCAACCAGCTTCCATTAGGCATGTCGATTTCTGGGCGAGTCTTGCCCATGTGCTTGGCATCTTCTTCCGAATCGCGGCGCCATGTTTTTCTGCGCTGTCTACTCTTCTTCTTTCCTTGGGGTTCCAGGTAAATGTTTGCCTTGTTTTGTTGCATGCAGGCTTGCGGAGGGTGTGACCTATCCATCTCCAGCGTCTCTGAAGGTTAGCTACTTCAATGGGCTGTTGCTTTATTTTTTTTCCACTGTTGTTCCTCATTCGAAATCTTGCCTGGCCATCGCATCATAAGTATCCTCCTCAGGCAGGTGTTGTGCCTGGCCATCG
>JADKLZ010005243.1:15047939-15062751 GCA_021533235.1 Biomphalaria straminea
ATACATATATGTATATTCAGGGTATAGTCAGGATTTTTTTTCTGAAGGTGGAAGTTGGGGGGATTTTATCTCCCACCTCGCGAAAAGAAATATTTGTATACATGTGTGTACAAAATCTTTATTACATTCTGACCATTCATTCTTTCAAAAAATGTTTATTGTGCCCTATAAAATGTTCTTCCTGGTATTAGTGGAAAATTTGTAGACTCCCCGCTCTTGCTAGCAAGAGGGTATTTCAAGGGCCACCGCAAAGAAATATTTCTGGTATTGAGGTATCTACATTGCATTATCATGCTATTAAAAAGTTTCATTTCAAAAACCTTATGTGCTGATACCCCCGCGTCGTTCGGCGCAACAGGCCGCAAGCAGCTCAAACAAAAATATGTCACTGGCAATGTCTAAAGCCTCTTCCCACCGGATGTCCACCTGCTCTGAGGACCCCATGAAAGTGTGGCTTAAAGTTGTACTAGGATGCCCCTGTTTGCTTTTTCCTCGTACTGGTCTCCCTGTCATCGCATCTCTTAAATGCGTAATTCATTATGTCGGAGAACAATTCCCACAAAATTCATGCGATGCTGTGTCAAAACAAACATCCTTATCAAGAACTATTGCCGGTATGGAAAGCCAACAAAATACATATTCTGAGGTATCTACATGCATAATTCTTACTGACTTAGACGCTCCTGCGCCGTTTGGGGCATTTGCAGCAAGCTGTTTCCACAAAAATCAGTCACTGGCAATGTCTGAAGCCTCATTCAGATTCGATTAAGATTCTATTCAAGTTATCAGATCAGATCCTGTTCAGTCTGATTTGGAGCAGTTAGATTCTATTCAGAATCTGATTCGGTACTGTTAGTTTAGGCTCATTTATATTTAACCTGATCTGATCCTATCCAGTCCAATCATATTCTAACCGGTTCCAATTTAATTATAATACAGCGCGATATTATTAGATCAAATCAGATACAATCTGATCCGATTACAAAATATTTAATTTAATCAGATCCAATCAAACTCAATATAATTGGTTACAATTAACATTTTATTCGGAGATTATTTGGTAAGATCAAATATGATCCTAACCCAATTCAAATAAACAATGATCGATTTACCTTTCAACGTATTTGGTTAGATTATATATGATCTGTTCCGATCTTATCGAAATCAATAGGATCCGTTTCTGATTCAATCTGATCTGATTAAATCAAATCTTATTTAATTTGAATCGATCTTAGCCTGTCAAATTTGAATCTTATTCTATGATTGAAATGAATTATTATATTTGTAAGTGCAAAGGCATAAACATGGTTTACCATTAATTTAGTTTTTGGTCGTTTGTGTGTGTGTGTAAAGATGACAAGTTATTTATATTCATTTAACACCAACATCTGTTACACAAGACCAAACCACTTATAATTTGCGCTATCCTATACTTGTTAATAACTGTTTGTATTGATTTGAGTACATTACCTTTTCATTTATAAACTTATTATTTTCAAGTTAAAAATTAAAGGAAGGGGAGACAGCTGCTGACTATTTTATATGTATGTGTAATATTCTAAATCAACTCATAACCTTAGAAACATGGCTTTATTTCAATAAAACACGACTGATACACACAATAACACAGTACAGAATGTTACAGATTCAAAAAATACGATAATACAATCATTATTACAAATATTTCCACGATTACAAAAGGTAACACAGGAGTTAAGTTAACGATTATTTCAGTATGCTTTATTTAGTTATCTACCAATCCAGAAGTAAAAGTAGTTTAAAGAGAAATCTGAAAAGTTTGTTTTGTAAACATACACTTATATAAAAGCTTACCCCTTGAACATTTCTTATTATTTTCTTTTGAAAATTATCAGTGCTGTAAGGAAATATCATTGCTATAAGGCAATTTTATTTCTTTTTTTTTTACCAATTGTAAAGATCGTCTGCTGGGGATTTGAATCTTGTAGTTGATAATGAAGATTTATGTTTACTTTGTGAATACACTGAAGAAATACTTTCTTTCAAATACAAGAATCTTTTAATTAGAACTACGAACAGCTATTTACATTTAATACAAGAATGAATTGTGATTCATTAAAACATATATATTTCTACTAGAATAAGGATCTAATCTACACTATATTAGAGCTTAGGATCTAATCTGATCTACACTGTTTGAAAGCTCAACATCAACAAAGGTCATGTACAGAGGAGATTGCCACTCGATATATTGTTCTATGATAATACGTAGTGTAGCAATGTGGTCAGTGCATGATTTCTCCTTATGGAATCCAGCCTGTTCTGGTCTTAGTCTTTTGTCTAGAGCATCTATCAGGCGTTCTAATATTATCCTAGTTAAGACCTTGCTAAGGATTGACAGTAACATGATTCCTCGCCAGTTGTTGCATTGGGTAAGGTCACCTTTTTTGGGTAGTTTAATTAGATAACCCAGTTTCCAGATTTTTGGGACCTGTTCTAGTTCCCAAATCTTGCATAGCAGTGGGTGCAGCATTTCAGATGATGTTTTGGGGTCTGCTTTTAGTGCCTCTACTGGTATATCATCTAGGCCTGACGCCTTTCCACTTTTTGCATTCTTGATTTCCCCTTTAGTAGGAGGACCTGAGTTAACATCCATTTCTTCTGTTGCTGTGGGTATGTCCGGAATCGATTCAGGAGGATGTCGGTTCCAAATTTCTTGAAAGTGTTCTGGCCATCTTTACTTCTGTCCAACATCACTGGTGATGATCTTTCCTTGTTTGTCTTTCACTGGCTTGTTGGTGTTGGTATTTCTTCCTGCTAAGGTTCTTGTTATGTCAAGATTAGCTTTTTGTTCTTCATTCTGGCATTGGTTTATCTTTTCTTTTAGCTCTTTCCGTTCCTGAATTTTGGCCCATGTTTCCGCAGACAACCATTCCTTGTGTTGTTTCGTTTTCCTGCCTAGGACATCTGTACATGTTTTTTTCCATATCTCTTGGAGAGTGAGGCAGTGCTGCTCAAGGGTTTCATCTGTCACTAGTCCAGCAAGTACTTCGAATTTGTTTTGAACCTCACAGTTAAGGAGTACCTTGTTTTCCTCGCTCTTCAAGTACTGGGTGTTGAATTTGTAGTGGGGTCTGTCTGAAATATCCTGTCGCTATTATTAGATGATGGTCATAAGCTTCATCTGCTCCTCGTCTCACCCTAACATCTAGTAGACTTCTCCTCCATTTCCGGGAGATTGCAAAATGGTCATTTTGGTTTTCCGTTTTACCATCTGGGGAAACCCATGTCGTCTTGTGTATATTTTTGTGTGGAAAGATGGTTCCTCCTATGATGAGATCATTGAATGCGCAGAAATCAGCAAATAAGTCTCCATTTTCATTGCATGTGCCTGTACCATGTTTACCCATGTAAAGCTCCTTTCCAGCAATGTTAAGTCTGTTACTAATTTTAATTCAACTATCACTGTTAAATTTGCATTAAAATTGAATAAATGCCATAAACAGTGGGTTTTTATAACAGAATTGACAATCATTTTACATTTGAGTATCATTCAATAGTAGTAAGTATTCAGCTCACTGTATTCGTTCAACAAAAGAACTAACTAGCAATAGTTTTTATTGGAACATATTTGAAGGAAGTTGGTGAGAACTGATGACACCTAGAGCTACCACAACAAGATGCCATTGACACTGGCTGGGAGGTTTCCATTCAGTTTTAGTTATCTTATCTTATATAATACAGACGTTACTTCAAAAAAGAAGATGATTACATCCTATGCGTCATGCATTCAGTCATGCATATTAACCAATGACTTAAACTCTGCAAAGTCTCTGGTTTTCCTGGCTAGCTTAGGCAACCCATTCCATTCTCTAATGCTACGTTTGTGTTACTTTGTCCTAACATATGGGGCGAGAAATGTTCTTTATCATTGTTTTTGTATTTGAAGAATATGGTTCAGTGTTTTGTGTATAATTGCTACTTTACTTTAGTGTCTTCAATCCTGAAGGCTTTTAAAATTTAGTGATTTTACTAAAGGTGTTATAAATAATATCATGATGTCCGATTTTCATTTTCTCCTCTAGTTTCTATGATCTAACGCCAATTTTAAGTGTATTTATGCTTCTGGTAGCAATGACCGAAGAGTTAATGTTATTGCAAAAAAATTTTAGTGTATGCTCATTTTATCTTTTCACAGATTTTCCACCTGTCTCTGTGGCTTAAAAACAAAGTTTGAAAAATAAACAATGGGACAATTTACACGGAGGAGTTGGTTGACGAAGAATGGAAAAGAAATTATTTTGGCAATGCATTCCACTGTAAGCTTAGTCTGACACCTGCGCAATTAGTTTCCTGTACGAGGATGAACACGAGGGCATCATTTGCTGGCTGTGACACCAAAAAGCCTTACATATGTTCTCCTGTATTGCGTGCCTCGTGCCCTCTGTTTCCTTGCCACTCTCTCACCATCTATTGGACAAATCAACAGACAATCGTATTTACAACATGGTCTCAAGAAATCGAAAGCGTCTTCTCTAGAATTAGCGATTATACTCTTGTATAACAAGGTTATCTAAAAATATCTACAGCTTCATAAATTGTAAGATAATTACTAATTAAAATTAATAATCCTTAACTTGCCCTCCCTTTCATATAGAGCATCAAATGGCTACGGGGAGAGGCATCTTAAGAGCTGTAACGAGTTCCGCGAGACGCTGATATTGTTTATTACCATTAGTAAGCATACTTTATGGAAACTTACAATATATTTTTACAATTTTTTAGTTCTTTGTAACTATTTGGTTTCCTAATAAAAAAGGACGTTATTAATGTAATGATATATTAATCGACTGATAAATAATTCACAAAGCAAAGACTATTTATTGCTGTAAATTTCTTCTCTAAGAGGAAGTCTTTCATTTTGGTTGGCCTTCATAATTATTATAGATTTTTTTTTATCAACTTACCATATAAAAAAAAACATTTCCTGAAAATAGAAGATTATTAGGTCCTACTCGTGATCCTTGGTAGGCCTAAATCTAGTCGCCCGTTAATCAATGACTTAAACTCTACCAAGTAGTTTGTCCTTCTTACAGATTACTGCAACCTATTCCATTCTCTAAAAGTAATCTCGATTCCATTGCCAGAATCCACCTCTCTAGCTCTGTAGTCAGCGTCCAAGAATCATAAGCATATACAAATTTGGCCATGACCAAGGAGCGCATCTTCTTATCTTATCTTATATAATAAAGACGTTACTTCAAAAAAGATGATTACGTCCTACGCGTCATGCATTCAGTCATGCATATTTACCAGTGACTTAAATTCTGCCAAGTCACTGGTTTTCCTGGCTAGCTCAGGCAAACCATTCCATGCTCTAATGGCACTAGGGAAGAAAGAGCATTTGTACAGATTTGTCCTAGCATATGGGACGAGGAATGTGCCTTTATCTTTGTGTCTTTCTGAGTATTTTATTAAGTTTTGTTTTTGTATTTGGAGATTATGGTTCAGTGTTTTGTGTATAATTGCTACTTTACTCTTAATTCTTCTATCCTGGAGGCTTTCTAAATTTAGTGATTTTACTAAAGGTGTTACTCTAGTGAAATGTGAATATTCGTTTGTTATGAATCGTACTGCTCTATTTTGTGTCTGTTCTAGTTTCTTAATGTTTTCTTGAGTTGAGGGGTCCCAAACAGAGGATGCATATTCTATTATTGGCCTAACCAAGGTTAAATAGCATTTTAGTTTTATGTCCTTTTTTGATTTATAGAAATTTCTTTTAATAAACCCTAATGTTTTGTTTGATTTTTTTATAGTTTCATCAATATGGGGATTCCATGACAGTTTTTCATTTATTATAACACCTAGGTATTTTGCGTTTTTAGTCTGTGTTACTGGTTTACCATGAATAAGATAAGTGGAATTAATTTGTTTTAGTTTTTTTGTTACTCTTAATAACTGACATTTTTCTGGGTGGAAAGACATGCTCCAATTTGATTCCCATTTCTGTAATTTATCTAATTCTTTTTGTAAAATTTCTGTGTCTTGTGTTGTTTTTATTGTCCTATATATTATGCAATCATCTGCAAATAATCTAACTTTTGTTCCTGAACTAATGCAATTTGGTAAATCGTTTATGTAAATTAGAAATAGTAGTGGACCTAAGACTGTTCCTTGTGGTACACCTGAGTTTACTGTTATTGGTGTTGATTTAGAACCATCTATTATTACAGTTTGTTCTCTTCCTATCAGAAAATCTTTCTGTACTTGAGGAGTTTGGTTCAGTGTATCAGTATAGATGATACTTAATTTTTTATAGTCTTCTATCCTCAATGGTCTCTAAAGAAAATAACTTTACTGTGTGTTGCTGTAATCAAGTGTGAATATTCCTTTGGTATGAATCTCACTGCTCTATTTGTTTCTGTTCTAGTTTCTTATTGTTTTCTTAAGCCCTAAAAAGAAGATGGATATTCTTTTATTTGTCTAAACAAGGTTAAATAACAATATCAGGTGACCGAGCCTTGCTCGGTTAAATAATTTATACTAAGAAAGGTTATATACAACTGCTACTGGTGCTACAGCCCATGGAAAGATATGGCCTGCTCTTACACATCCCTCCATTCATATATCTCCTGGGCCTTTCGTCACCACGCCCTAACGGTAACCCCAAGTTTAGATATCTTGTTCAGTGTGAGAAAGTAAGGAGCAGTAGAGCAGCTGTGTAATCACAATTTCCTTTGTTTTGGTACGGGACATTAGACCATGAACACATGGTCATAATTATACCAGCAAAATTATAATTATAATAAGGCTTGACATCAAATCCGAAAATTAATGAGGAACCTACACCGCACTACGCAATTAAAATGTAAACAATTTATTAAGCACTTAAAACGCAATAACTAATCATACATCGGTACATTTAATTTCATTACTTTCCTTCCATAGTTCTATAATAAATCAATCTTCAATAAGATGGTGCGCAAATGTTTAATTATGTCCTTTGATACTTTAAAACTCGTTCTTGTTTGCATTGTAAGCCTAGTGACGTAAGCAGCGTTTTTCCCGTTTACGTCATGGAAAACTTTCATTCATAAATTTTCCATTTCATTCATAAATTATTCTAACCAAAATAAAATTGAGACATTTTCATATCGAAATAACGGTCGAACTCGAGTTTTCCCGATGTGGCCAATGAGTTCAGATTTTTTTTCTCACTAATACGCACATACCTTGAAATTTTAAAGAAAATCGTTAGAGCCGTTTTCGAAATAAAATTTATAAATAAATATATATATATATATACAAGAATTGCTCGCTTAAGAGTATAGGATTTTTATGTTCTTATTTGTAAATATTTCTTTTAAGAAGCACTAATACTATCTTTAATTCAGGAATACTCTTTATCAATATGGAATGATTTTATAATTATTTATTTGTTATAAGTCTTAGGTATTTGAAGTTTTAGTCTGTTTAACAGATTTACCATGAATAAGCCTAATTAATGTTGTAAAACTTCTGTATCTTGTGTTGTTTTATTTGTTGTATATATTATGGATTATATTTTTCCTGAGCTAACTCAAGTAGGTAAATCATTTATCAAATTTGAAATACCAGCAAATCTATGATTTCCTTGAGGTACACCTGAGTTTGTTGTAATCAGTGTTAATTTAGAGTCATTTATTATAATTACAGTTTTTTTTGTTTCCTATCAGAAAATTTAAAATCCAAATCCATAAATGTCAATAATTTGTTGAACTAGGAAAGCCGGTTGGTATGTGTTGACAGACTGGTAAAGCACTTAACTACCTAACCAATATATCTATGGATGCAGGGCCGGTCTTAGGCAACTGTAACCTATGCGGTCGCAGTGGACCCCGCGCTTTCATAGGCCCCGCTCTAATTCAAGGCGTACCGTGTAGTTGTTAAATTGCAAAATATATTCGCAAATTTCATGGAAATCTCCTGAATTTATTAAAATCTCCCGAAAACTCTTAAAACTCTCAAGAAAAATAGACAAAATTGTCATTTGTGGGTGTCATTCATTGCGGAAAACGCCAGTCATACGCGACACAAAAGAAAGAAAGCATTGTCAGTTTTCATGTAATAAAATGCAATTTCCACTTTATTATACTTTATTTACTTTTATAGTCACTCGCATATAAATATGCCATTGGTTACAAGGTTCGAACAGTGCAGATCGCAATTTTTAACTTAGTAAAGAATTAATAAAATTCAAAGTGGAATCTTTTTTCTTATACCAAATCTTATTTTTCACTTATTATTTTTATCCCTACACAGACTAGGCCCCCCGAAATCAATTTCGCAGAGAGCCCCGCAATCGCTAGGACCGCCCTGTATGGATGTTTTATTTCAGGATGTTTGTGTCCACCAAACTCTGATGAACTCGGATAACCGTTGGTCAAATATACAGATGACATTTACATCATCTGCAAAGTGTGCAAGGGAGTAAAAAAATAATTTTGTAAAAACATTTTTAAATTAATGTTTGTAATTGATTTATTTTCAGGTAATGCCGTCTGTGACGAAGAACCTGACATCCCTCTATATACTCTGACTTTTAAGCAGCTGCTTGCTAAAGAAAACGACACTGATTTCTAATTCAGTTTTATGCCATTGATTTTCTATTCTAAATTAGATTTTTTTTGTACTAAAGTAAATGTCAAAATTAAGAATAAAAAATTTCTTTAAAATTACAACCCCTAACCCCCCCCCAAAAAAAAAAAAACAAAAAAACAAACCAACAACGTAAGATAAAAAAAAAATTATGATTTTTAATTAAATTTCTACACACTGTTGATGTTAAACTTGCAATAAGAAGGATCCCTGCTTCAACATCATTTAAAGTACATCGATACTTGCATAACATTAGTTCAAACCTCAGTTTAAAATACACTTACCTTCTTGCTTCAATCTGTGCGTGATATAGTCTGGCTGTACATATATATTGCTTCCAAATAATTTTATTTTCTGATTTACCGTATTAAATGCGGTCATGCATATTTTATTTTTTAATAGAAAGAGTACGAACTGATACTGTTGAGAAATGGATGATGGCGCAGAAGCTCTACATCGAAATAGAGAATTCTTGTTTTGACCACTGACTAATGCTCCCTTATCTGCCACTTAAATTGGTCGATAAAATACGAAAATGTAAACATTTATTACTAAACTATTACTAAATTACTAAATTACTAAATTATTACTAAACTAGAACAACAAAGCCATTTTTTAAGATCAAATTTGAAAAAATAATATTGTTCACTACTTTAACGAAATATGTTTTTGAAAGCGGGCATTTAAATGTTTAAAGTATACAATTATAAGCCCTTGTGTATATAGTACTTACTTACACTTTTTTGTTGGTACATAACTTTCTTTTTTTTCCAGTTTTATTTTAACTTCTTATTTATTATTTAATTCTACACATATATAGATTTTAAATTTTATTCTCATCTACTTCTAGGAAAATTTCAGAGTTGATTCCTGTTCGATTGGAGAAATTAGCTACAGTTAATGGCTATGTGGGACACGTAACACCTTTTTTTAAAATTTACTAATCAAACTACTCCAAACTTTATATGTATAATACTCCCTATGAATAACCATAAAAAAAAATGTGGTTAAAAATGTTTTCTTATAATGGTTGTCATACAACGGCCGCCATATTTGATTATTGTTTATTGTCTTTAAATCGCTAAGGCTTTAAAAATATTTAAGCTATTGCAAAACACAAATATACAATATGTAGACCAATCATTCTAGAAAATTTTTTACATATTAGTTTCTGAATATAGTAAAAAAAAATTTAAATAAATTTGTTTCTAGCCTTGCTAAAGAAAAACATTTTTTTTTTCATTTTTCAAGTATTTTATTGCAATAAAAACAAAATATTAATTCATACATAGAAAATGTTCTATGGAAGTTATTGAACATGGTACAAGTAATAAGCAGGACACTTGTGATTGGATTCTATGCAGAATTAGTGAGGAGTAGTAAAAAAAGTAAATAAAAATAGTATTTTGAGAAAATCGAAAAAAAAAAAAAGAAAAATTTAAATAAAACTTATGTATATACCTTACACAAAAAAAAAATTAAACAATAAGTATTATTTGCCAACCGTGAAAATGATATTTTTATGTCCAGAAATGTTTGGGCTATTTAATTTAGGTACTGAAAATCTAAATTTTAGACCTTTTACCCAAATTTAGTGTCCAACATAGCTCAATGTAGTTTAAGATACTTTGTAGGTAACAGTGAATTTAAGATTAAAAACTTGAGTGTGTTGTGTGTGTGTTTTTTTGACAGGGTTGGGGTAAGGGGAGGTGTATTATATTTTATATGGATGGGATATGCTAAATAATAAGCGTCTCTGGATTAAGAGCCTTGATCTATGGCTAACAAAATAAATAAAAAAATGATAAGAGTTTCGCCAGAAGAGATAGTTTTTTAGAAAGTATTTATCCGTACTTGCTATTCACGGGTCAAAAATTATAAAGCGCGAGTGCATTATTATATGCCGAGATGCAGAAAAAAAAGTTTGTTTCAAATTGTGTTTTACTGGCCTTTCATTTTAGTCATGCAAAATAGTTATCATAAAGGTTCGTGGTTGGGTATATGGGCTTTCTATTGAAAGATGCTTAAAAAAATATGTGATGTTATTGTAATGCTGGCCTTTCAAATTTTTACACGAGATCCAAAAAAATGTTTTGTTGGGTGGGGAACAAGCGTTCCATTTTATAGCAATGTGTATTGTGGGTGGAAGCGTTATAAGGCAGTCGGAAGAAAAGATTAAATCTGATGGGTCAAAGCATTGTCTGTGGATACTCTACAATAAGGGGTTTCAACCGTAGTGCAGAACAGGTGTCAGTTCGTCTGTTATACAATTTTAATATATTATATTTATTTATTTATGCATTTAATTATTTATTAATATATATGTATACACATATTCATACCTTTTTTTGAAAATATACTTTATAAAAATATATAGTTATATTTACCATATGTCAGTGTTTTTATACAGTAATTGTTAGATTCACTCTTTGAAAACTAGCTGTGTTTCCAGACAATATGGTCTACAACATTTCACATGGATACTCCATATATTTCTAAAATTGAACTAAATCGATAAGGTCATCTTAGCTAATTTAAATATTAAAATGGGCCTATGTATTTGTGATAATTTGTTCCTATTTTCGTTTTTTTTTGTGTATAAGTTTTCTGTACTTTCTGTAACTTGACTGGGTAATTTAATTTTTATTGCTAGCAATAGAAAAAAAAAACTTTCAAAAATATAATCGTAATGTTTGAAGTTTAAGGAAAATTCAAAGTATTCCCATGTAATTTTATTAGTTTAATTTTGATTTGTACATCAAACTGCTATATTTACACCATCTTTTAACAAGAGTTTAAATATTTTGAACTTTAGTTATATAATAAAATATACTTTTTAAAAATATACTGTTAACATGTTTGTGCATTTGATGCTTGAACAATAGAGACATTTTCTTTTTTTCCTCAGCAATATTAAATTTATTTGTATTTCTAATAATGTTTATCGATCTACTATTCATTTTAAGTTAAACAGAGACATTCTACTAGACAGACTTCATCAATATTGTTCTAAATTTGTATCATAACTAGCTTTTAACGAACTTTTGAACAAATTTAGAACAGATGTATTACTTTTAGTACTTGTTTATATTATATATATTTCAAACTAAAATTTTCACTACAACCTGCAGAATAAGTGTAGGAATAGGAACAAAGAGGCTTTTAAACAACGTTAATCAGCTATAACATATAAACATGCTATTGGCAAGAAAAGCGCTTAATTGAAAAGGTTTTTATTTTGAGACAAAGATACGATGTTTTGCATTTCACTGAAGTAAAATATTTAAAATTAAAAAAAAAAAACATGTTAGGAAATTCTGTCTGCTTTTGAAAACAAAAGTCTATTACACTCTAAATAGTAGATTAGACAAATTTAAACTTTAAAAGCTAAGTATTTAGAACAATCACTTATTAAAGACACTGTGTAGTGAGTGACTTAATAGCAAGACGCGTTTAAGTTGGGTTTAAATGGGTATTTCCTCAGTGACGTGACTGTAAATTTTAAAGTTAGAAAGGAAATAGATTAGAAACTATTAACGGACCAACGACGACGAAGGAGACACACTTGTTATATAGAAACGTCTTGGACTGTGCCTTTTTCATAATAAACTTCTGTGTTAGTAAAGAACTGGACTTATTCATTATTTAATTATTGTGTTCTGTTGGGATGGGTATTTATGTAACAATCATACTGATAACATTTTCACATAGCCAGATTAAACATCAAAAGAATCAACTATATTAACTAACTGATCAATGGAAAAGCAGGAATGTAACTTGCTACAAATGTGTGGAAAAAGATCATATAGTAATGAGATAGAGGGGAACAATAAAAAGATCAAACAGAAGGAATAACTATAACACATCAGCTAGTACACATAATAACAGAAGGTCAGATAGAGCAAAATTATTCCAGACCAGTCATCAATTACAATAACAACTACAGTAATAACAGATACCATAAAAGTAAAAGTAGACGATCTACAAATAAAGATTCTTATAGACTAAAAATAGAGTGTAAGTTGTAGGGGAAAACAGAAACAATTTTACCTTTTACTCAGCATTTATACACAATATGCTTATTAAAGCAAAAAGAGATACTGGGTGCAATACTAACTTACATCAGATTTAATTGAATCTCAGTTCTATAAAGGTTATAACAGAAATATTTAGTTAGCATATGACTGTGTAAAATAATTTAGAGCATATTCACTAAGACACCTTTTTACATTAGACATTGTGAAGGAATAGCTACAGGGCCGGTCCTAATAATTGCGAGGCCCTATGCGAAACTGATTGTGTGTAGAAATAAAGATAAGTGAAAATTAAGATTTTGTATTAGAGAAAAAATTCGAATTTGAATTTTATTTATTTTTTACTAAGCACACAATTGCGATTATAATGAACTGTACATTACGATCCTTGCACCCTATGGTATATTTATATGCCAGTAACTATAAAAGTAAATGAAGTATCGGAACTTCTGATTCACGTAAAAAAACTCGCCCGATTATTACATTTCATTACATGAAACCTGACATGACTTTTTTTTCTTTTATAGCGCGGGGCCTATGAAAGCAGGGGGCCCACTGCGACCGCATAGGTTGCAGTGGCCTAAGACCGGCCCTGAATAGCTATGCCTAACATGAAACAGAATATGTTGGTCGGTAATTGACCAGGATTACCCCTCACATCTAACCAGAGTAATCATCATCTACAACTAGATCAACCACCATCTTAACAATTGTTTGCATTTTTTAGACGTAGGTTAACGGTTGAAACGTGTTGTACCCACAGTTTAAAGATGTAGGTAAAGGTGATGTTCTCTATAGTGTCGGAAGACCAGAGAAATATTTTTTTGAATGACACTATCCTCTCGATCTTTTTAAAGATTTGAATGGAAGAGATATAAATACTTGAGAAATGAGAGTACTAGTATGCATATTTTAAATGTTTTAATATTTCTTTACAGTTTTTTGTGCCTCTGTCGTTCTTTTACTTGAGTGGGAAGTCATAGGGGATGCCCTGCATTTCATTATCGTAAATTTGACCCTGATTATCTTTTCTATATTTTTATCTTTTTCTTTCTTTTCCTAATATCACACTTACTTCTCTCATTATTAGCAACAATCATCGATAATTCAAACTTTTAAAGTTATATATCAAGAACTTTTGAAAAAAAGTATATGAAAAAACTTTTCCAAAAAATAATCTCATTTTTTATTGTTGAAGATTTTGATACATCACTTTTTTTTTTCTATATCATCATACTCTCAACGTTTGCTGAAAACAAAAAAATATAATAAAAATAAGTTTGTTTATAAAGACTTTAGACTAAATATTACTTATTACAATGCTTTATGAAAAGTTATTAAAGGAGATTCCTAATCGCACTGTATGAGATGCTGCTGTCTAATAAAAAGAACATATTTTATTTGAAACTAGTAAAAATAATAATGCAAAAAAAAAAAAGACAACCTTTTGTTTCATATTATATTGAACTTTTCTATATATGAATTTTTGGGGGGACTTGCTATATGGGCACTCGTACAAATGCTCAGAAGCACGGCACCCAAATGTGCCGGTGAAGTTGAGTAAGGGGCCTTTTTGATGGATAATAAGTTACCTTTAATATGATTGGTATCCTTTTACCTTTCATCAGATAAAATTAGCAAACTTTACTAGCAATATCAAATACATACTCTCGTAATAACAGAATTCTCAATGTTGTGACGTACATCTTTATTACGCCTTCTGTAAAGACTGCTAAACCCACAGCATATCTAACACAAGAACTTGACAACAAGAGTATCAATAAACAATGTTGCAATTTAATTACAATTACATCGAGAGCCAATTCAACGCAATTGGCTACGCTAAATTCAAATGCTCTCTTGTACTTAACAAAACTGCCTAGCTATACACTACACTACACTTGCTCATTCTCAACGACTTCGAAGATATAGCTCAGTTCTTACTGACTTGCTCGTTCGTGAAGGCTTTCAAGCAAATAACCTTAACATGGATCGTATTTGCAAGTACTAGCAGTAATGTCTATGGAAGCGTGGTCGAGAGGCTAAGTGCGGCTTGAGCTTGGCTTGCTTGGCTACCTAGAAGGGTGCTCGAGGTTCGACACCCGACTCGGGCAGAGTTGTGTTTACTGAGCGCCCAAAGGCAGCACGGGAAACCAATTCCT
>JADKLZ010005243.1:15082803-15098347 GCA_021533235.1 Biomphalaria straminea
AAGTTACTTCCTTTTCCCGATCTATTGATTTCTTTATGTCTATGCTATTTTGTGAATGAAATAGTGCGGTGCGGATTGGGTCCATGCACACCGTGGTGCGTGCGCCATGGGATCTTCCCTATTTACTTGTTGTTGCATTGTGTTGTTGCACGTTTGACCTATTTACTTTGAGAAATAATATATAGATTGTTTATAAGGGCTATATTAGATCTATTATAAATATATTCTATACAGAATTATAGATTTAACTTAGGCTTTAGGACTTACATATTTAGATCGTGACTAATAGATTATATTATAAATTATATATATAGATTATGAATAATCATTCTTTATCATACTTTATGCTAGGACACTAGAATACTCTCTAGGTCTAAATCAAATTCTAAATATTATTACAGAGATATACAAATTCAAACATAAAAATATGCGTGTTGGCACTGGGCTTAGACTTAGCATCTAAGGCTAGGCTAGTCTAGAATTAGATATATATATATCTAGATATTTAGTTTTGGAATAATTATAATAGAATACACCTAACTTATTTTTATAAGTTATACTAGAGTAGTTATATACTCATACTGTTATAAAATACTATAGACTCTAATCCTATACGTCTAATATTAATACTTATTAAAAGTTATTATGCTATACTAGTAGATACACTGTCCTATCATAATTAATCTCAGATGCGTCACTAGGCAGGTGCGGGGGGTGAGGTCCGCACCGGGTGTCACCCGTTAGGTCTATCATAGACTTTTAAATGTTAGAATAAAAACACTTTTTTTTCAAGTTTTTTGAACCGATAAATATAATTTTATATAAAGTTGCATTTTTTTCAGTAGTCGTCTGGAAACTACTAATTAAAAAACTTTAAAAAGTTTCCGATTGGAACTCTTTAAAGTTGACTCAGGAAAGCTTGTTCAGCTGATCTTTACTTAATTTCTAATTTAAAAATCTTATTTGTCAATCTATGTAATATTAACGATAAAATGTCAGCGACAAAAAAAATTAAAACAGAATCGACATTCATTTTAAGTTTGTGTAATCAAGGAACTGTATTATTGTGGGAAAAAAAAGAACAAACCGACGATAGTTTTATTGGGAAGAAAAGGTGTAACGGTGGAGGGGGGAGGGGGTGACACCCTGACCGTACCGCACCGGGTGACACCCATCCTAGTGACGCCTCTGATTAATCTATCTATAAAATAATAATACTAATAGTATAATTATGATAGTCTGCTCTATTCTCTATTATATATTTTGAAAAAGTAGAAGAGTTCAGGGCATTTTGGTGCATCCCATCATTATTTATAGATAGATATCTGAATCGCTATCAATAACGTATCCAGCCATGTCTATTTTATTTATTTACATTTTCTCAATCCAACGCCATACGTCACTTCCGGATTCGGCCATTGAAGCTGATTTTCAAATCTCGTTATTTTTACACTTTCAAAGTACTTTTTCTAATATAAATACGCTTTTCTAAAATCTCAAATTTTTAGGAACTAACTTTGATGCTATGTACTATCTAAATCAATCGCTATCTCAATTTCGAAAAAAAAAACTCTTCAGTTGGTCTTTAAGCCGTCATGATGCTATCCGATTTGCTCACGCTGGCCAGTTATAACTGTTTCAGCAACCACGTTGTGCCCCCTTTTGTCTTTGACTAGTGGTAAATGTGGTACTAGTCTTAATCAAATACTGATTGCTATTATTCAGCTTGGACTGCTTGTTAGTTGATATTTATTTTATTTTTAATATCTATTTCTTTTGCAAAATCTCTGTATTTTTGTGATGTGTTAATTGTTAAATATATTATGCAAGCGTCTGCAAATCACTTTTTAACTTTAGTGTCTGAAGTAATCCAATTTGAGAAATCCTTTATTTATTCCGTGTTTATTTATTAAAAATATTAGTGAACCTAAGACTGTTCCTTGAGCACTGGCGAATCCATGGAGGAGGGTGTGGGATGGTAAGGGCGATCGCTCCCATCGGCCGACTCCTCCCCCATTAAGGGGGGACGAATTTTAGTATAGAATTCACACAATTTTTATACGAATTTATTAATTATGTTAATTACTATATTTTAATTATTTATATTTCAAGCTATTTCTAGATTTTTTCGTCCCCCCCCCCTCTAGTATGTTGGTCGATTAGGTGGGTTTGGGAGAAGGCGAAGGCATCATTCTACCGTTCCTCCATTTTCCAGCCGAAAACAAGACGTTTTAAAACAGAATAGTCAAATATGGAGACATAGTTTATATAATTTCACATGAATTTATCATACTTTTTTCAAGAAAGACTTTATTTTGGAAAATTTAGAATTCATATGACATTTTTCAGTATAAGAGTGATAAGTGATGTGTTCAGAACGTAAATATTTTTGTCATAGTCGTCTTTTTTTTCAACCTTTACTCAATTTGATACTTTCTAGCTAAAGAAATGTGGAACTATAACTCACAATTTATACTTAAAACCTAAAAATGCAAAAAAAAAAAATAATTAAGAGTATAATCTAGTTGGTCCACTCGCACTTCCGAAATTTTTTGGTTAGAACTTTGAATTATAGTTCTGTAAGTTTTATAGATGTGTAGCTCTAAATTACTTTTTCTCTTTTCAACTATTTTTTTAAAATGATGATGAATATGCATAAATGTGCAAGTTAAGCAGGGGTCTATCGAAAACCAATAAAAAAAAAAAAACATGGCAAGACAAAAAGTTTGGGAATCACTAATCTAAATCTTTTAAAAATCATCAATTAGTGCTAATAGTTGTGTTTTGCATGATCTATATTTCCTACGGCGTTGTTGATATGGAGTATAGACATTATGTTTGTCTAAGACAGTGGTTCCCAAACTTTTTTGTCTCGTGGACCCCTTGACATTTTTTCTGGCTTTCCGTGGACCCCTTGTTTAAGTTATATTGATTTTTTGAAAATTCATTAATTTCAAATTACACATTTTGTTTCAATAATTTCCAGCCAGTGACACGAGGAGTGAAAAAGTAATTTAAATATACATTTTAAGTTGAATTCATTTTTTTACAAATAAAAAGGTAAAAACAAAATGAATTTAAACCCATTATGTAACAGTTAATATTTAGGCTATCGTTTACTATCACTAAACACATTGGAAACTTTTTTTTTTTTAAGGTTTGCAAGCTCGACTTCCATTGCTACGGAGATTATTTTTTTATATAGAGATTTGTTGTTTAAGTAAAAGGTTTCACAAAGAGCTGTTTTTCGTGGATTTCTTGAGCCATAATAATTTGAATAAAAAAATACATCATTACCAGACAAGGTTGACTCGACCAGCTGTATAGGGAAATATATTGTTTGCAGAAATATGTTTTTTGCAAAGACTTACATTAGAAGAAATATTTAGCAATATTCCAACAGAGCTCAAGAATTTAGTGATATCTTCTACATTACCATTGCCCTAACAGAGTTTTCATGCATTGTTCTCAGAAAGCCACCACAAACGAAGGAGATGGAATACTTATTGAATGGCCCAATGGAGAAAAAAAAATTTAAAAATTTAAAGATCATTATAACTAATGAGCTCTATGAAAGCCACAGAGAAGAAATAGGAGCACTGCATCATAAAAAATGGCACATTACACTCTCTTGTTTGACAAGGAAGTAATGAAGTTCAATTTCAAATACTTAACGCTGTACAGTCTACATTTCTTTTTGTTAAAGTTATAACTAGACAACACTACACTATGCTAATATAGTTATTGAATTAAATAAAACAATTTTTCACACATAAATCATGCACTCCTTTGTGCTGAGAATTAGTTCTGCTGTAATTTGGTCCTCTCCTGGTGCCTTGTGATTCAACTGATGAATGTTCTTGTCATTTTCTCTTCACATTTGAGCAAGTAATTGCGTATTTAGTTTTCTCATAACTGCGTTGATAACAAATTGAAGATATTCCTGCAATCAAGATCTACTACTGCTCCATTTGTTGCTACTGATATAATAGTTACAGGGTTTGCTTTTTCTTTGAACGATTCCTTCAAAACATCAAATGTGTTCGACTTTATTGTCAATTATCAGTTTTCACAAAACGAAATTTTGTCGTGAATTTCTTTATACATAAATAAACGAGCATGTGCCCAAAAATGCTTCATGACAGGCACAACTCGGTTCATATATAGACCTTTGAACTATTTGTTGCTTAGAAGAATTGTTAGCAAATATCAGATGCAGGTTTGAGTACAAAATAGTTTTAAAAACTTCAGCGGCTGGCTAAATCATTCATTTTTTTTCGCCAATTGTATGTCATTTTCATAATTTTGCAAGGTATTTTAAGACTCTGCAAACCATTATATTTTCCTTAGAATTTGAAAGCAAACATTTTGTCAATTGTAGATCTTTTCTCAACTTTATAATTGAGTGTTGAATAGTTTTTCAAATCTTATCATTGTCTCCAACGATCCTCAACGATCTTAGGTGTTTTCATGGTGTCATTACATAAAATGTTAAATAAAAGACACATAGGCAATAAAGGCTCGACGAAAAAAAAAAAAAAAAGAAAATTAATACCACCTTCTATTTTATATTTATATTCAGCCATGTTAAATATTAGTTGTCTCTAGACTAAATTGAGCTATTTAAATGAGGTATTAAAATTCAAAATATGTTTTTCCATTCCAATAACATGTGAGATATTTAATGGCCTAGCTATAATAAAGTATAAATTATGTATATTTGTATGCTATAATAGGTGATTCCAATAATGTGAGATTTATATTAAACTCAATTCCTTCTTAAATGAGATCCATTCTCGTGGACCCCCATTTGGATGTCATGGACCCCCAATTCTTTTTTTCACTTTCGTGGACCCCCTGGCAGTCCTCGTGGACCCCTGGGGGTCCATATGGACCACTTTGGGAATCACTGGTCTAAGAGATCTGTGTTCTTACATATTATGTGTTCTAAGATTGTCCATGTGATGCTGGTTATTAATACTTGTTTTTTGTAGTTTACTGTGTCAGATTTTTCTCCTTTTTTAAAAAGAGGGGTGACGCTAGCTTCTTGTCAGTCCCTTGGTACCATTTCATGGGTTAATAGACTCCTTCAAAAGTATTTTGAAACACAGCTGCTAGCTTATTGCTTATTCATTTGAGTATTATAGTTGGAATACCATTAGGTTGAGATTTTTGTTTGGGTTTGTGTTCTCTTATAGTTTTTGGATCACCTTTTTGTATTTCTCTATGTATGTATTATGCTTTTGACTTTTGCGTTTGATAAAACTAAACTAAAGTATTTGTTTGGATGTTAGCATTTGTCTCATTATCTTCATTTGTTAAGTTATCTTCTCCTTTGAAATGTTTTACTACTATTAAAATAATATATTATAATAATGTATTTTTAAAACTCCAGTGGCGGACTGAAATGTGTGAGACCCACTGACAAACAGACTTGGGCGAGTCGCACAGGTCAGCGGCTGTCCCTACTGTGACATGTGCTGTGCGTATGTGACCCGAGAAATTTAACAGACGAGAGGCAATGTGTTAAAAATGTGTTAGAGAGAGACAGAGTGCTGTCCAGATAGAAGCAGTTAGGACTGTGTGTGAATAAGAAGTCTTCAAAAATGTAGCTGTGCGAGCTAAAGAGACTTGTTGTCATAGTTTGGCAGTTCTATTGTTTTAAGCATTTGTAGTTAATGTAGCCAATAATGTTTATTGACTGTGGTTGATGTATTTGAAATTAAACCGCCACTTTGTTTTTGAAGCTCTTGTTGTCAAGTTCTTGAGTTAGATGTGCTGTTTTGTGTTTTAGTAGTGTTTGCAGAAGGCCTGATAGAGAAGAAAGTCTTTACAGTAGTAATAATCTTGTCACTATTTGTCAGTTAGATGTTCAAGCATTAATTTTCCTGTATAATTGTATTTATTATTTAATCTTGGAATAATAATACTACTAACAAAGAGTTTTAATATGACTTTGTCCTACAGAAGTAATAAAATATATGTCAATATAAAGAGTTATTTTTAGTTACTTAGAAAGATATAAAATATATTAAATAACACCATACGTCTATGATAATGCAGCCATAAGATATTGTTAAAGTCATAAGTATATACTATTTCGCATTACTTTGGACCAATGTCCAAGAAAGCCTAGAAAAAATCAGATATAAACATTAAGAGAAATCACAATTCTTAACTTTAGAAAACAATATGTAACAAGAAAATAAAGAAGTTAGATTCATACCAAACAAATATTAAACATGTTATAACAAATGATTTAGCATAATTTAAGTCATTGCATGTATCAATAGATTGACCTAGGGATACGCGTTGGGCGTAGTCATCATCTAGAAAGTAAATTGCTGAAATAGAAATAACGTCACAAAAATTCGCTGGTAGCGGCATAGTTGTATTGATGAAAAATCTGTTTATGTTTAGGTCTTAATTTATATAGTTTAAATTTAAGAATGATCTGGTTAAATTTTTGTTTATACAATTACTTCTTTTTGTGTAAAACAATCTATAGGAAAATGCTGAGTATTGAAAATAAGCGGACCTTAAAAAAATACAAAGATCTTTTGTAAAAGACTCGTCATATAAAGTACTGTAAATGTACAGTTTTACACGCTTATTTAAGTTTTTTCTTTGTATAGCCTGTATTATTTGATCTCAACTCTACGTATTTTTGTACAGAAATTTCTCTTTATCATTATCACATAAATTTACAGCCTAATATTGTAAATAAATGTAAAAAGTATATTTAAAAAAAGCGAACTTCCAACCCATTCTTATTTTGACCATGAAACGAATCGCGTCCTCGCAATAATGACCATTAAATTCGTAATAGATCTAGAGTACATTTCAAGAGTAACATTTTACCAACTGTTTTTTTTAGCGCCTACAGCGTTCTCAATACAATATGATCCTATAATTTGTCTGGTAAATTGCTTTTTAAATGTATTTTTTTTAAAGAAAAACAGTATGACCTAAACTTATGGTATTTACTGCCAACTTTTTCATGCTAGAGAAGATAATATAAACATGAAATAGTATATTCTCATCAATAGTTCATATATATGTTCACTAAACCTCAGACGGCAGTCTAATATAAAGGGAGCTAATTCGGCTTATACAACCTCTTCAGTCAAAAAATATTTATTTACTTTTTTAAGTTACTCAGTAATTTATTACCAATAAATAATTAACTAATTGATTTTTTTTTAAATGGATTTTTGTGTTCTACGTTAAACGTTAAATGTAAAATATTTTAGCTTGATCCGAGATAGGGTGTCGAAGAAATAACATGTACAAACATTTTTTCAGACAGACATACAGACAGACAGCCAGAGTGAGTTGATATAAGCTTTGCAAAAAAAAAAATGAGTTTTTGGGTTAAAAGTCAAGCTGTTAATTGATTTCAGATATATTACCACAGGTAACATTGTTTCTCTTATGGAAGGGATGTTGGCAAGATGTTTATGATCTACTCATTTAAGTATAATGACTACAGCATTATATAGGTTGACTGGCAACACCATTGGGCAAATAGAGTTAACCTAACTTAACGAGTAGCTATACGCCTACATCAAAATCTGGTGACAATAAACAGTATGCATGGAAAAGTGGTTTGTATGCTGGCGTCAAGACGAAAAACCTAGCAAAGTCTAAGAGCAAACGAGGCACACTGACCGCCCTTCCATTTAATTGAGGCTGTCTAGGCATGAGCAAGCTATTATAGCACAGTGCAGGACAGGCAACTATCCTGTTGGCTCATAATTCGCACGGCTGTGGCCAAACTTTGACTTACAGTGGCCCGGCGCGAGAAAATAACAGCCAAGTCTCATATACTTTTTGACTGGCCCAGAATTGCTGATCTCCATCTCAAAAGGTCTGAGAAATCACAAATTCTTAAATAGAATGGTGTCTTAAATGCACTTTGCAAAACAGAAGGGTTTCTGTCCAGAGCTTTCGCAAGAGAGGATTTGAACCTCTCAAGCTCTCATTTAAATGGAGTTAAAAGATAATGAGGAAAACAGCGATTTCTTTAATTATAGAAACACTGAGAAAAGAAATACTTCCAATTTTTCATCACATTGAAAATTTCGAAATGTATGCTCCTTATCCATTTTCTTAATATTATGTACACCAACATGCAATACTAATTGAAGCAGTTTGGAATAGCCAATAGGAATAAATATAGTCTAAATTCGGATTTAAAGTTTTATTGAAATCTGCATTTATTGGCCAGGAAAATATACTAACATGCATGATTTCAGATATATTACCACAGGTAACATTGTTTCTCCTCTAGAAGGAATGTTGGCAATATGTTTATGATCTACTCATATACGTATAATGGCTACAGCATTATATAGGTTGACTGAGAAAAGAAATACTTCCAATTTTTCATCACATTGAAAATTTCGAAATGTATGATCCTTATCCATTTTCTTAATATTATGTACACCAACAAACAATTGAAGCAGTTTGGAATAGCCAATAGGAATAAATATAGTTCAAATTCGGATTTAAAGTTTTATTGAAATCTGCATTTATTGGCCAGGAAAATGTACTAACATACATGATTTCAAATATATTACCCAGGTGACATTGTTTCTCCTCTAGAAGGAATGTTGGCAATATGTTTATGATCTACTCATTTAAGTATAATGGCTACAGCATTATATAGGTTGACTGAGAAAAGAAATACTTCCAATTTTTCATCACATTGAAAATTTCGAAATGTATGCTCCTTATCCATTTTCTTAATATTATGTACACCAACAAACAATACTAATTGAAGCAGTTTGGAATAGCCAATAGGAATAAATATAGTCTAGATTTGGATTTAAAGTTTTATTGAAATCTACATTTATTGGCCAGGAAAATCTACTAACATAATGTCTTTTATTTGTGCGTCTCTCTATTCTGTTAATATCATGAAATGCTAAAATCTTCAACATTGATGATAAAATTACAAAATAGAAGTAGAATTCAAGGAAAATGATAACCTCTAAAAAGTCCGCGTATTGTTTTCTGTCGTAATCCCTGGGTTCAATATGTCCAATGCCGGCATCCAATTCTAATGACAAACCATCAAATCCATTGTTACGTAGACTCTGTATGACTGCTTGTATTAGGCTGTTTCTTTTGGAGGGCGTTTGGTACATTTCATAGAACGAATCATCGCCAATATTACTGAAAAATTTCAGCACAAATTTCAATCCTGAGTTTCGTTCCCTAGCCGTAGACATCCAAGAATATCTGTCATAGCAGAATACGAGTATATAAATAAATAACAAGAGTTAAAGAGATAACTTATATTTAATATGTTAAATCATTGTGGCTGCAGAAAAACTGTTTTTTATCTCTATTTTTCTTATTTTATAGGTTTTTGCTCGTAGCCACTTATCATGATTTCCTGCATAGCTAAACATGCAACTTTGCTGATTAATAAACTTGAAATGTATTTTTTATTTACTACAGTATGGAATCTAATTCTTATTTTCTTAACACTTTCACATGTAAGCAATAAAATGTTATCGAGTAATCCCACTTCGGTTAATTGCTTTGACAACTACTTGTAGAAATTCATGCAATCAATCTTCCTAGTTTTAGCTAAGTGTATTACTAACACTCCGGGTACATTATCCACATTAGAACTCAGCCATGGAAAGTAGTATGTTCTTCGCTAATGACAATATATTTATTTATTACTTTTCTTTAAGGTAGTCCTTCAAAACATTTCACATTTCTTTACCAGTTACACAGAAATTTACAGCCTAAAAATGTAAAAAATATTACATTTTTTTGTAAATTATCAGTTTTTCTAACGTGCTGAGTCCACCCAGCTCTAATGGGTACCTGACGTTAGTTGGGGATAAGTAAAGGTGGTAGGTCGTTGTGCTGGCCACATGACACTCTTGTTAACCGTAGGCTACAGAATCACATGACCTTTACATCATCTGCCCTATAGACCACAAGGTCTGAAAAGGGAACTTTACTTTTTTATCGTCCTGCCAGTGCTCTTTGAACCCGTGTAAAACCCTTGTTGTTTTTTTTAGACTAAACGAAACCATCTGTGTTTGAACTATAAGGAAATGTAGAATAAACAAAAACAATCGACTAGTTTCGTCTTTGCTATAATAAAAAATGCTCATTTTAGCAAAGATTGTGGATATTCTCAAATATAAGAAAATAGGGAGTGTTAGCTAGACTGAAATGACTATACTTATTAAAAGGTGCTATCGCTTTCAGGAAATTGTAAACATAAGACTTTCTTGATTTAAGAGAGTTCTTTTGAATAACTGGCATTAGTTAGGAAATAGTAAAGGCCGTTGGTCATTGTGATGGATAAATGCATTCCACGTTAATCGTAGATACGATAAACACATGACCTTTACGTTATCTTCTCCCCTTAAATCGATCCGAAAGTGGAATTTTTGAGAGAGTTCTAAGTGTTTGTATGACTTTCTATTAGTGGATGACTTATTACATGTATACGATTTTTAAAATAATATCAGGTGGCCGAGCCTTGCTCGGTTAAATAATTTCATAAGAAAGGTTATATACCCGAAGTCATTTTGGGATTTTTTCTATAATTACGAAAATGAACGATCGGATAAAGATTACTAATTCGAAGAATTTCTTTAGTGTTCTGTCTGTACTACATGTAAATTGGTACGTTCAGCCATTTAATTTTGGAATTAGTATATTCAATTATGGTTTAGTACAAAACATCGAGTGACGCAAATTTCTACGTTATTGGGTAAAACTGCAAAGACTTTCTTCCAAGCCAATAATAGTAGGCCTACGATAGGTTTTCGATGTCTAGACTGTAGGAGGACTTAAGAGACTTGATATTTAATCGCCATGTACAATTACATGTAGAACAAACAGAACACTAAAGAAACTCTTCAGATTTTTTACGGGATATGTGCCTGCTCAGCCAGACTGTCAGACTATAAGAAGTTCATACCGCATACTGGTGCTACAGCCCATGGAAGGATATGGCTTGCTTTTACAAATCCCTCCATTCAGATATCTCCTAGGCCTTTCGTCACCACGCCCTAACCCCAAGTTTTTTTACTGAGGTTTATAGTTAAATCAAAAGTGGCTGCAGCGTACGCAAACTCGTTGACCGCTAGCTAGATATCTTGTTCAGTGTGAGAAAGTAAGGCGTAGAGGTAGAGCAACTGTGTAATCACCATTTCCTTTGTTTTGGTACGGGACATTAGACACTGAAGTATGAACACATGGTCATAATTTTACCAGCAAAATAATAATTATAATAAGACTTGACATCAAATCCGAAGATTAATGAGTAAATCTACACCGCTCTACGCAATTAATGTGTAAACAATTTATTAAGCACTTAAAACGCAATAACTCATCATACATAGGTACTATAGTTCTATAATAAATCAATCTTCAATAAGATGGTGCGAAAATGTTTAATTAGGTCCATTGATACTTTAAAACTCGTTCTGGTTTGCATTGTACTAAAGTAAGCCTAGTGACGTAAGCATCGTTTTTCCGGTTTACGTCATGGAAAACTTTCATTCATAAATTGGAAAATTTCATTCATAAATTGGAAAAATTTCATTCATAAATTATTGTAACCAAAATTAATTTTACAACATTGAGACATTTTCATATCGAAATAACGGTCGAACTCGAGTTTTCCCGATGTGGCCAATGAGTTGATAATTTGTTTCTCACTAACATTTAGATACGTTGAAATTTTAAAGAAAATTGTTAGAGCCGTTTTCGAAATAGAAGATATATATATATAAATATATATATATATATATATATATATATATATATATATATATATAATATCAGGTGGCCGAGCCTTGCTCGGTTAAATAATTTATAACTAAGAAAGGTAATATACTACTGCTACTGGTGCTACAGCCCATGGAAAGATATGGCCTGCTCTTACACATCCCTCCATTCATATATCTCCTGGGCCTTTCGTCACCACGCCCCCAAGTAACCCCAAGTTTAGATATCTTGTTCAGTGTGAGAAAGTAAGGAGCAGTAGAGCAGCTGTGTAATCACCATTTCCTTTGTTTTGGTACGGGACATTAGACCATGAACACATGGTCATAATTATACCAGCAAAATTATATTAATTATAATAAGGCTTGACATCAAATCCGAAGATTAATGAGGAACCTACACCGCTCTACGCAATTAAAATGTAAACAATTTATTAAGCACTTAAAACGCAATAACTAATCATACATCGGTACATTTAATTTCATTACTTTCCTTCCATAGTTCTATAATAAATCAATCTTCAATAAGATGGTGATCAAATGTTTAATTATGTCCTTTGATACTTTAAAACTCGTTCTTGTTTGCATTGTAAGCCTAGTGACGTAAGCAGCGTTTTTCCCGTTTACGTCATGGAAAACTTTCATTCATAAATTTTCCATTTCATTCATAAATTATTCTGATCAAAATAAAATTGAGACATTTTCATATCGAAATAACGGTCGAACTCGAGTTTTCCCGATGTGGCCAATGAGTTCAGATTTTTTTTCTCACTAATACGCACATACCTTGAAATTTTAAAGAAAATCGTTAGAGCCGTTTTCGAAATAAAATTTATAAATAAATAAATAAATAAATATATATACAAGAATTGCTCGCTTAAGAGTATAGGATTGTTACGACTTTCAGTTATCAGGCCTTCTGCAAACCCTGCTTATCAACACTACAGCACATCTAATACAAGAACTTGACAACAAGAGCTTCAATAACACAGTGGCGGTTCAATTTCAAATACTACAATCACAGTATCCGGCTCCGGCCGGATATCACTACCGGATAGTAAACAGGATAGTAAGAGTACACCTATGCATAAAGTGGACCTCGTTCCATTAATGTCTGTTGTAGAATGTATTAATGTTTATAGTAAAAAAAAAATAATGTGCTTAAAATTAGAGCCGTTATGAATATTGAATATGCACCAAACATCGTTTATTATAAAAACAAGGCGTGTTAATATAAATAGAAATGAAACTTTACATCAGCTTTACATACAGAGCTGAAATGGCTGGCACATTTTTTCAATTTGTTTTGACCATTGAGTTAGTTAATTCACATGTTAAACTGCTACAATCCTTGACTATGTCATGTTGACCAGGCGTCTGCTAGCTGTACAACTCCCACCCCCTTTTATTTGTTTAGTCCATCACATTGAGTTTATTTATAGGCAGGTGACCACAAGTTAAATACGATGGACGTAGGTTTAATATCAGCGTATTGACACTCTCTAGAGTTCACACCTTTCAAGGGAACTGAGTTTGTTTAATTATTAATTAATTTTTATTAGGGGGGTCCATCACATTGAGTTCATTCATTGACAGGTGACCTGCTAGAGCACAGGTCACACTAGGGACAGCCGTTGGTTGACCTGTGTGACTCGCATAAGTCTGTGTCAGTGGGTCTCACACATTTACCATTTCAGTCCACCACTGAAGCTACTACAATATATTTTTACTGTATTATTGAGCACTGTTTTTTTTTTTGCATTAAAATTTTAAAATGAATATTCATTCAATATATCTAAATAATAAAACGTTTTTATAGAAAACACGGAAATATTTTTAGATAGATTTTGTCGCATGGCTCATTGTCTGTAGCACGGTGAAACTATTCAACATTACGCCAATACAGGTCTGTGGTTAGAATAAAATAAAATAGAGTTTGTTTATAAGATTAACCAAGAAACCGTATCCAAAAAAAGTAAATGCGATGATGTTATAAAATTTGAAAAATGATACAAATTCAAATATATATATATACAGGTATAACTCCGCTATGCAAGCCGCCATCAAGGCTAGGGGAAAAGATGCGCACTGCTAATCACCAGACAGAAAAGGGTGTTGACATTAGTAGAGAACGATTACAAAAGCCAAGATGAAGATGCTGTGCTCAAGGCATATGTCCTATGTTTTTGTCATGTCTCTATGTAAATAAGCATCTATATCTCATTGACTTATTACAATATATAATAAAGCATTCATAGAGAAAAGTTGTAAAGTGGTAAATAGACTTACGTATCTCGGACTCTCTGGTGTTGAAAGAATTCGCCATTTACATACTGAGCAAATGAGATGATTATATACTGACAAAGACTGACATCGATGTCAGAAGTGGTCACCTTTGACGGATTTGTAGACCATGCTTGTAGATGGCACATAAACATCTTACATTTTTGTTCTTCATGCAAAAATATACATACACATAAATAGATAAACATCTATCTATCTATCTATCTATCTATCTATCTATCTATCTATCTATCTATCTATCTATCTATCTATCTATCTATTTATCTATCTATCTATCTATCTATCTATCTATCTATTATTATTATTATTATTATTATTATGTTAGAAAAGAACGAGTGTTCATTCTCTGGCGCAGCCAGGGTCAAGTTTCGTTAAAGGGAGACAAAATTCATCGTATTCCCTTTATCAGTTTCCACTGAGGAATTTTCTGGTGATGTGGCAGGTCTGCAGCAGTACCGCCCGCTGACAGGCAACGAGAATGTTCCTAGGAATGCCAAGAGCCTTGAAGGTATCTGTGAGGTCAGTTGTTACTATCCCTTTGGTTGATATAACAATGGGGTTAATTGTTATTTTAGATAACTTCCATAATCGCTTAATCACCAAGTCTAGGTTCCCATACTTTCGATGTTTTTCCAACTCAGTTTTTCTTAAATTATGAGATAGTGGTACGGCAATGTCAATAATGATAGCGACTTTTTCTTTTTTATCTATAAGGGCAATTAAAATCTACCGTTTTGTCGGTCAGAATAGGCCTATCCCAGTACAGCAGGTGATCAGTAGACTCGAGAACCTCTTGTGGTGAGTATTTGTAATAAGGAGGGGTATCCTTCCCGATCAAATTGTGCGTCAAAGCCAAGTGTCAAGGGTTGGTTAAACTCCAGACAAGTTCCTGGCTACACCCATATATATAAAAACAGGGCCGGTTCTAACTATTGCGAGGACATATGTGAAACTGATTGCGTGGGGCTTAGTCTGTGTGCAAATAAGGATAATAAGTGAAAATTAAGATTTTGTTTTAGAAAAAAAATCCACTATTAATTGTATTAATTCTTAACTAAATACAAAATTGCGATCAAATTAATTACTTTATGAAACTTGCAAATTATGACATATTTATATGCCAGTGTCTATAAAAGTAGATAAATAAACTTCCGATTAAGGTAAAAATTCGCACATTACATTTTACATTATTACATTTTATTACATGAAGGTTAACAATACCTTTTTTCTTGTATCGCAAGTAGTTTTGTCATTTTTCGCAATAAATGGCACCCACAAATGACAATTTAGTCTAATTTTCAGGAAATTTTTTCATATGGAATTAGGGAATTAACAATTACACATAGAATTAGAGCGGCGCCGATGAAAGCGCGGGGCCCACTGCGAATTCATGCGTTGCAGTGGCCTTAGACCGGCCCTGTGTATTTATTTATTTACATATACCTTAATGGATTACCTATATATATATATAT
>JADKLZ010005243.1:15105192-15134622 GCA_021533235.1 Biomphalaria straminea
AGATAAACGACAGAAATATACATCTTCCGTGCTTTGATCTCTCAACAAGGGCCGCCTCTGAGTTTGTGTATCATACAAACTCTCTTTGTCGCTGCTAAGAGTTCTATGGTTTGAACAAAATAAAACTTCAAAAATGCTGCTGTATATTAGATTTTTAATTGTCTTAAATTAGGTTTCATTTATATTGCATACTAATTAGGTTTTTTCTCTTTAAATACTGCTTGCATAAAATATTTTTAAAAATTAGATTTTGAGCTTTTAGAAAAAAAAAAGTAGCCGTTGCATCAGAACTTTGAATGATCTATATTATCGTGATGTCAGATTTTCATTATCTCTTCTACTTTCTGAGCACTAAACGGGACGGACGGACAGACAGACAGACAGACGGACAGACAGACAGACAGACAGACAGACAGACAGACGGACAGACAGGCCACACAAAACTAATAGCGTCTTTTCCCCTTTCGGGGGCCGCTAAAAATCATCTTTGGATTATGTCATGAATTCCGCTTCAACTTTCATTGTAACTTTTATGTATGAATAACGTTATTTGAAAAGAATTTGAAAAATTTAATAAAATCTGATTATTTTAAAATTTTTAAAGAACTAGTTTAGTACCATGTCATGCAGTGATATTTAAATACAAAGAGCAAATTTAGCCATTATAATTTTTTATGTTTGTTCATAATGGCTATTCTTTTAATTTCAGCAGCTAGTTGACTTAAAAAAAAAAACATAGTTCACTAATATTCATATTTGTTGTGAACATTTCGTGTACGTTGTAGTGAGATATTACTTTATTAGACATTGTGATACTGCAAATTCACAAAAAAGTTTTTCTCTGATATCATATTGTAAAATTATCTCCATTAAATTTATGTGTTGTTTTATATTTGGTGTATTTTTGTATATAAAAAAATGTTTGCATAATTAATTTTATAAACTAAACATTTTATTTTTAGAAAAACAAAAAGAAGCCGTTGCACCTAAACTTTGCCAGCCTCATCATCATCTTATCTCATCTCTGCCCGTGGTCCCTTCTGGGGCATAGGCCACCAACCGGCTCCAAATGTCCCCAATTGCTTGGCATCTGCTTCCAAATTCTCGACGCCATGTATTTCTAGGCTGCCCCCTCTTCCTCTTTCCTTTCGGATACCAGGTCACGGCTTGCCTTATTATGTTGTATGCAAAGGGTGTGACCTGCACATCTCCGGCGTCTCCAAAGAATATGTACATCAATGGGTTGCTGCTTTGTTCTTTGCCACAGTTCATCATTCGAGATCAACGGATCATAAGTATCCTCAGGCAGGCAATGATGAATACCTGGATTTTTTTCATGGTGGCGGTGGTGTTTTTCCAGGTCTCTGCTCCCTAAAGTAGTATTCGTTAAAAAATAGTAAGAGCCTGATCTTGGTGGTGGTGCTTTTTTCCCCTAGATACCCAGGTGTCCTTCAGCTGATGGAAGGCTGCTAGAGCTTTACCAATGGGGTTCTGACACCTGCATCATTTCCTCAATGGTGGTCTAGGATACTGCCAAGATAGGGGCATCGCATGTTAAAATAATATTTTTAATTTTCATCTAGATTTCGAGATCTAAGTGTGACAGACGGACAGACGGACAAACTTTGCACAAACCTAAAAGCGACTTTTTCCTTACGGAGTCGCTAATAAACTATCGTCACCACTTTATATTTACGTAGCTCATTGGGATTTTTAGGTTTGAAGTTGAACACCCTCTAGAGTGTTTAAAGTTTAATACCTTCCAGAAGGTTTTGAGTTTAAAACCCCCTTCAAAGAGACCAAGGCTAAAAAAAAACCTCCGTAATACAAAATATTGCAAACATAGTTTGTGTTATCACTCAAACTCAGAGGCGGCCCCCGTCGGAGTCGGATCGCTGTAGGATCCGTCTATTCGCAAGGAATATTCAAGACGTGATTTGATTTTGATGGTCAAAAGTAATAATGTTTCAAAGATTCATTTGCCGTTATAAAAAATGTTTTTTTTTTCTGTTTTAAATGTTTTGGATATTCCTTCTAAGTTACAAATAATTAACTTCTCGATGGATGGATGGCAGCTAGCAGGGTATGAACCCTGCCTGGTCGAACAGTTTATGTGCTGCACTGTCGTTAGGATTAATCGATGGTCCCTGGTTCAAACCCTGCCCGCTCCCATCCCCCGTCGTCCTGCGGGAGGTTTGGACTAGAAAGTAAACTATCCTTAACTCCGAAGGCACATCGGAAACATGTAACACAAACAAACAGGGACCGTCGAGATAATCTGTTCAGCACGCTAGCCGCACGACCAGGCATTGCTCTTAATTAAATAACAAACTGGTTACAACCTAATAGCCTATACTTGATCAATACATCTATATATTGTAACGAACTTCACTAATCAGGCCTTCTGTAAACACTGCTTAACATAAACACAACACATCTAACTCAAGAACTTAACAACAAGAGCTTCAAAAACACAGTGGCGGTTTAATAACAAATACAACACCACAGCCAATAAACACAATTGGCTCCACTAACTACAAATGCTTAAACACAACGGAACCTAACTAAAACAACAGTCTTAATAAAACGCGTACATGCTACATTTTCGAAGACTGTTCATTCACACACAGTTCTAACTGCACGCTTGCTATCTGCTGGACTCTGTCTGTCCCTAACTATCAAAACACACTGCTAACACATAGCCCTCGTTTGTTACAGCTTTTGGGTCATGCGCAGAGCACAGGTCATACTAGGGACAGCAGTTGGTTGACCTGTGTGACGCGCATAAAGTCTATGTGCCAGTGGGTCTCACACATTAACCATTCAGTCCCCAACTGAAGTTGTAACAATATATGATTCTCAAAGTCGACAAGTTTAAAAGTCAAACACACAAGCGAGCAACAAATAAAGGGGAAGATCCCATGGCGCAGTATGATGTGAATGGAAAATGGTGTATCCAAATCCGCTCTATTTTCATTCACAAAGATCCCACAGCGCTATTTTGTGAATGAAAGTGGTGTATATAATTCTTTTCTTCTCAATTTGGCATTATATTAAAAGTATTCCTATATTATTGTGTCGTAAGACTCTTGAAACTATAACGACAATACGCAGATATAGTCTACTTTCAGGTTTGACTTTAGAAGTACTTTAATTAATAGTTTCACTGGCTTCCTGTTCATATCCTTCTTCTAGCTTCCCCTTTTAATCTCGCTTCCATTTTCAATTTTTATCTATATATCTCCAGATTTTTTTTTTTACTTTCCTTTTATTTTACAAAAGATTTTAATAATTTCCGGAGATTTCTAGGACTTTTTCGTAGGCCTATATTTTGCAATTTCAGGAGATTTCCAGGAGCTCCTGGTAGATCAAGAGGCCGCGGGAAATCGGTTATATGTTATAAAAAGGTTTAATTTAATAACTTATACACCTAAAAACTAGCACGGGTGCCTAAGGCCTGCCCTGCAAAATAGCGGCGTATGATAGGCCGCCGGCCGACTAGTATATTATATTAAGGCATGGCATCTACCTAATACGTACAATATTTCAGTCTAGCGATTTTAGATACTCTTTCAGCATTGATTTATTATCAACAGAGCTATTGACATTTTCATTTAAACATAGTTAGAATAAGGATGTAGATCTTCATAAACTATAGTATGAGCGAAGCAAAAAGGGATTTTTTTAATATATATAAATATATACATAAACGTATATATATATATATACTAAATATATATATATATTCCACTAAAAAAGAAACTTAACTATAGTTACACATTTCTTTTAGTCTCTGGGCTCGATTAATACATTGAAATGAAAAGTACATTTCGTTTTTTGAGATACGTGTTTTAATGAAAAATACATTAGAATATGCATTGTAAAAAAATATTTCAATTTTAAATATCGTAATATAGCAATATCCCAGGTCCTATTTCTGACCAGTTTGAGGTGTCTAATGTCTTTGCAAAAAGTTAATAAAGAACCTAATCTAGGGTTAAAAAAAGCCCAAAAGAATGAAGGGTGAGAAGCAATGAAGATGAAGTACGTGTGCGGCCAGTTCGTCTTTTTCGCCTAATAGCCTTGGGCCGATAGATCGGCCGCGTCGTCTTAAGAAGATTAAATTAAAAGTATCTTCGTTCTTTGAATCTCTAAGACATGTTAAAATCTAGACATATATCTACAGAATCCCTGACGACACCGCAGTTACAACATATCAGCACCTTCGACAAATAAGCATTTTTTAACAACAAGAAGAGAAACAACTGTGATAAAAATACATGTATATCTAGATTTAATCTTTTATTATAATTACAGCCCTTTCCTTCGACAGAAAATAGTCGTAATTTTCAATGCCTCAGAAGCATTGTATAAGATACACTGGCGGAACTTAGGGTGGGGGGAGACGCTACTGGCGGACAAATTTAGTAGATATATCACACAATTTTGTACGAATACTGTACTTATGTTAATAATATTTAGTTATTATTAATGTTGTAATTATTTTTTTTAGAATATGTCGCATACCACAGAAAAGTTGACCTATTTGGTTACATATCTACATAGAATATAAGCTGCGTATCTTCGCAAAAGCTATGCATATCTCCCTCCCCCTACCCCTTCTACACAAAAAGTTGCAATCGACCCTAATAGCTTCGCACCTGTGGATAAAAGTGGGGCTTGGAGACCTAAGAACCATACACAAGAATAGTAATGTTATTCAACAACATTTAAAATAGTTCAGAAGAAAATAACAAGAACTAATGACTATGTTTATGACTGAACTTAAACACTGGAAAACATTTGTTTGTGTGTATTTATGTTTTTCTATAAATGCTCACCTTTGAACACAACAGAAAACAATTCTTTGTGCAGATTTCTCTACTTTGAATTGATAGTAACTTGAGTATTCATACATAGGCCACTATATATTTTCAGGTACTATAATTGGTTTGTCAAAAACATAGAATGATTTAATAAAGAGCACATATTTGAATTAAGAAAAAAAAGATAATGCTTTATTCGGAGGCGTAGCATGTACCAGTGAGGTAAAAGAATAAGATGGAAATGTATAGTATATTAAAATAAAATAATCTATTCTTGATGTTTGATCTTTTTATAAGTAACAATGTCATTTGTTTAAAATATTAACTATTTTATATTAGTAAACAGTTGCTACATTCAGAACGATTACACATTCGCTTATTAATCAAATGATTTCTATGCCCATTTTAACACAGAACAAAGCTTTAGCACACAAAAAAAAATTAAAACACTCTTACTAAGGAAAAAAATACAAGAAACCTAGTGTGATTTTTATAGCGCAAAATGAAGAGTAAATAAAAAAAAAATTCTTTGTCCGATAACCTAAGTGAAAAAATTGTTAAGTTATGTTCGGAGCAAATGTATTTTATGTTCTTTCACATCTTTAACGATTAAAACAAGATTACAAAGAGAGTTTGTGTGATACACAAACTCAGAGGCGGCCCCCGTCGGAGTCGGATCCCTGTCAGATCTGCCCATTCGCAAGATGTTTCGGATGTTCCTTCTAAGTCCCTGGCTCAATTCCTGTATGCTCCCATCCTTAAACTATCGCAATATTTCTGAAAGAACAGTAAAGGTTAAACCATATTTTCAAAAGCCTTTAGTGTTTTTTTCTAACCGTGACGGACAGACCAACCAACAGAAAAAACGCACAAAAATATGCTTCTTTCATTCTAATGGGGGCACTAAACAATTAAAAAAAAAATCTGATTTTTTTTTAAATTTAAGAAATTAGTTTAGAATCATGTCATTTCCGGGCTTTAAGCTAGTACCATCCTCCAGGGAACAGTACCAGGAAAAAGAAGAAGAGGCAGACAGAAAAAGCGGTGGGAGGACAACATCAAAGAATGGACAGGTCTACCATTGAAAGAGGTCTTAAACAGGGCAAAGGATAGAGAGGAATGGAGAAAGATGGTTCACAAGTCTTGCCTGGCGCCCCAACGGTCCACCAGACTAAGGGATAGGTAACAGGTAACAGGTAAGCTAGTACACGAAAGCCGCTGCAAAAAATTCATTTTAAAAAATGTGCATGATTTCTACATGCCCAAAGCATTTCTTATAGTAACATTTCCTCCCTTACATTTACGTAATTGTTTTAGAATTGGTGTTTTGTTATTAAAAAATCGCTTGCATAATTACTTTTATAAATTAAACGGTTTGCTTTTAGAAAACTAAAAGTAGACGTTGCATCTAAACTTTTCAAGCCGCATTTAATGGTGAAATAATATTTTTCGTATCTCTTCTAGTTTTGCCGCTCTGAGTCTGACAGACGGACAGACAGACAGAAAGTCATTTTAAAAAATGTGCGTGATATCTACATGCCAAGAGCATTTCATATAGTAACATTTCCTCCCTTAGATTTACGTAATTGCTTCACAATTGGTGTTTTATTATTAAAAAATCGCTTGCAAAATAATTTTTATAAATTAAACGGTTTGCTTTTAGAAAACTAAAAGTAGCCGTTGCACCTAAACTTTTCAAGCCGCATTTAATGGTGAAAAAAATATTTTTCGTATCTCTTCTAGTTTCGGCGCCCTGAGTGTGACAGACGGACAGACGGACAGACGGACATTTTGCAAAAACCTAATAGCGGCTTTTCCCCTTACGGAGGCTGCTAAAAAGGTGAGAAAAACGGATAATGCAGATAGATGGTGTTACGTGCGCATCTTAGTGTAAATGTGAATTAGTGCGAATGCGTGTTGAAAGAAAAGGAGAACCAAAATGGAAGACTAAGTACAAGAATGTGTTTCGGTGTTATTAAAGATTTAAGTATTTCTAAACTAGAAATTTGTTGTTTCATGTTATATAAGAAGACGTAACAAGTGGCGCCCAACGTGAACGTAAAACCCACGTATTCTTCTATAACTAATTGTTCTCCTGTCAACAGACAGTAGAGATATTAAAACATAGATCTAGAGAGAGGATATTATTTGGTTTTGATAATAAACAATGGCGGACAAGGCTGAGGTAATAGCGTTGAAGGAGGAGGGGAGGTTGTTGGATCTAGAAGGAGCGGAACTAAGAAAATACGTGCAAGAAAGACTGATGGAGAGAGAAAGATTCGCCATAGAGAAAGAAAAGATAGCAATTGAACGGGAAAAGAAAAATGAATTGATCGCCATTGAAAGGGAAAAAGAAAAGGAGAGACTAGCAAGGGAGGAAAAAAGAGTAAATGAAAAGGTTACAATTGAACGGGAAAAGAAAAATGAATTGATTGAAATTGAAAGGGAAAAGAAAAATGAACTAGTTGCCATTGAAAGAGAGAGATTGGCGTTGGAAGAAGAGACAAATGGTCATTCTTACTATCGATGTCATTTGTAGCAGAGGTTCCATCAAAGATATGCATGAACCAGAGCAGTTATAGTGTGGTGAAAGAACAGCTGCTGGGAACGTACGGAAAAACAGAGGCGTATTACCGTGAACAATTTGTTAACTATGAGAAAAAGTAAGTAAAGTTTCCCTTTCAGACCTTGTGGTCTATAGGGCAGATGATGTAAAGGTCATCTGATTCTGTGGCCTACGGTTAACGAGGGTGTCATGTGGCCAGCACAACGACCAACCGCCTTTACTTTTCCCCAACTAATGTCAGGTACCCATTAGAGCTGGGTGGACTCAAGGGCGCCCGAAAATCCCGAAATAAAAATCCCAGCCATCACCAGGATTTGAACCTGGGACCTCCAGTACGGAAGCCAAGCGCTTTACCGCTCAGCCACCGCGCCCTCGTTAACTATGCGATAGAAACAAATGATGACCCACAGACTTTCCTGGACAGAATGAACAGTCATTTCGAAAACTGGACTGAAACTGCTAAAATAGAAAAGACTTTTGATAGTCTGAAGACATTCCTAATGATAGACAAGGTGATTTACGAGTGCCAGGAAGAATTGAAAATATTTTTGTTGGAGAGGAGACCTAGGTCCATAGAAGAAAAACTGATAAGGGCCTATAAAGCAGCACACCCTGAGAAGAAATTATCTAGAAGCAGTGATATAGAAGAAATAGTTGCCTTTAACAGAACATACGAGGCACATAATAACTTTCACAGAACAAGGGAGACTCAGGATAGCCATAATAGACGTGGTACATATAAAAAACAATATAACTACAACGGGCGATATCCAGAAAACAGACAGAATAGAAAAGACTGTGAGAACGGTAGAGTAGAGCAAGGTTTATCATTGTCATCTGATACTGGAACTTTGGAGGTTTTTCAGACATTCGTAGGGAACAAGACAGCCAAGACCATCAGGGACACAGGAAGCACTATTTTTGGAGTGAATAAGAAATTAGTGGAAGACTATGAATATGCAGGCGATTCTAGAAATTGTGTTATGTTCAATGGGAAGATTGTACAATTACCTATTGCTAGAATAAGTATTGAAACACCGTATTTTACGGGGACAGTGGAAGCTTGTGTTGTAGATCAAAGTGAGATAGATTTAATTATTGGGAGCATTCATGGGGTTAAAATATGTTCAGAGGTGGATATAGAGGATTGGAAGAAATATTATGATATAAAAGCTACTCGGTGTAGAAATGGGGAGGTGGAAGAAAACATAAGATCCCAGAAATAAGATGATATGGGTAGCAGAGATCGTGAAAAGATAGAATTAACAGATATGTTAGAAAGAAATGCAACTGAAAGGGGTCAAAATCAAAATAAAGTAAGGCAATCAGGGGTAAGGAGCAAGCGATACAAACCCATATACAGACATACAAACCCATATACAGACATACAAACCCATATACAGACATACAAACCCATAATCTTATGCTTTGATTGTGGGATAAGGGGACATATTAGGAGACAGTGTCAACAGTTCAGCAGAGTTACAGAAATAAGGGACAATTGTGGAGACATGTATACGGAAAGAGAGAGGGATATTAACAGTACAGCTGTACCATTCTGTAGTGGGATCACAATGGGACAGCATTGCAAAGGTGGGAAACTGAAAGGAGGGCATGTAAATAATGTTAGAATTATATAGGTATGATTAGCAGATTAGGAAAAGGGAGGATTGTTCTAATCTATACTAACCAGGTATGTTTGTAATGAATTGGGTATTATTGTTGCTTATAAGTATATGCTAAGAGTGCTACATTATAGAATTTTTATGAAAGCTAGATAGGAATTGTAAAAGTGTATAAGTAGTAGAAAGTAGGTATATGTAGATTTTGTACAATATATTTTACTAGTCGACCGGCGGCATAGCATACGCCGCTATTTTCCAGGGCAGGCCTTAGGCACTGCAACATATGCGACCACAGTGGGTCCCGAACTTTCTTTGGACCCGTGCTAGCTTTTATGTGTATAAATAATGCAATTGAACCATTTTATAAAGCATAACAGATTTCCCGCGGCCTCTTGATTTACCAGGAGCCCCCTGGAAATCTCAAGAAATGTTATTAAATGCTATGCCGCCGGTCGAAAAGGTCCTGGAAATTTCCGGACATTATTAAAATCTTTTTAAATTAAAAAAAAATATGCTATGCTATTTTGTGAATGAAAGTAGTGCGGATTTGGATAGGCTATTATTTCCCATTCGATTCACACCATGTTGCGTCATGGGATCTTCCCATTTCCTTGTTATAAGTAAAAATGCGTGAATTCATGAATGAAAAATACTATGGATGGAGATTTAAAAAATGGCTAATTGACCTTAATTTACGCGATATTAAGAATATAGCTGCACTCATGTAACAATGCTTTAGAAAAACAAATTTGAATGTTAATTTGATTAAATGGACTATAATTAGTATGTTCATGTGCTAAAGCATAAAACTATACTTGCGAAGAGAAGTTCTATAATCTTCTTAGAGTTGAATTCGAGTTTTAGATCTAGATCTAGATCTAGGAACAGATTTTAGATGTATAAATTATTAAATTAAACCATTTTATAACATATAACAGATTTCCCGCTGCCTCTTGATTTACCAGGAGCCCCTGCGACGATATCTCCTGAAATGTTATTAAATATAGACCTACGAAAAAGTCCTGGAAATCTCCGGAAATTATTGAAATCTTTTGTAATTCAACAGTAGAGATATATATATACATGTGTTTTCACGAAGTTACTTCCTTTTCCCGGTCTATTGATTTCTTTATGTGTCTATGCTATTTTGTGAATGAAATAGTGCGGTGCGGATTGGGTCCATGCACACCGTGGTGCGTGCGCCATGGGATCTTCCCTATTTACTTGTTGTTGTTGTTGCTGCATTGTGTTGTTGCACGTTTGACCTATTTACTTTGAGAAATATAATATAGAAGATGTTGGTTTTGATTTTGTTTGATTGTATTTATGGTAATAAATTTCATTCGTCAAGACTGGAATCATTATGATGATACTTAGAAGAAAATATGCAAGGTTTTAAATAATAATAATAATAATAATAATAATAATAATCTATTAATAATCGACTAGTAATCTTTATTGTCCATAAGGAAATTTTTCTTACAATTTGTGCATTATACCAAACAAAACATTATAACTATAAAGAGAAGCAGAATGTACATTCACACCAGACTCACACACAATTTACATGTCAAAAGTTTACATCAGATTGTTACTGTTTAATGATTTGATTGCCAGAGGAACAAATGAGTTTTTGTGTCTGTTTGTCTTTGCTATCGGTGTCTGACATCTCTTTTGTGATGGTAAAAATCACAAAATCCTGTCCCAAAGGGTGATTTTTTATTTCTAGAATGTTTTTAGATTTTGTAAGGATATTTGTATCAAACAGCTGTCCAAGGGGGGTTTGCTTTTTGCCAATGACTTTACCAGCAGCATTTAGGATTCTCTGGAGTTTATTTTTATTCTTAGTGCTTAGATTGCCATACCAGGCAGTGATATTAAAATGTAAAATATTGCCGATGTGAGCGTGATAAAACATAGCTAAGACCTTTTCGCTAACATTAAAAGATGACAGTTTTCTTAGTAATCGCAATCTTTGTTGTCCTTTTTTGCTGATATAATCAGTATTTGCTGTAAAATTTAGTTTATTGTCTAAGATTGTACCAAGGTATTTAAAGGTTTGCACTATTTCAATAGTCTCTCCAGCTACAGTAACAATATCATTTTCAATCTCTCCTCTACGAAAATAAATTATCTCCTTGGTTTTTTTTTTACATTTAATAATAAAAAATTATCTTTACAGTACTTTCCAATGTTTTCTATTTCTCTGAAGTACTCTTTTACGTCTGAACTCTCTGAGAGCAGGGCAAGAAGAGCCGCATCATCAGCGAATCTATGCAAGTATGAGTGTGATGAGTTAATTATATGCAGGATCATATTGTTGGGTTAAAGATATGTGTACAGCAGCATAGATGTGGTTTGTTAACTATTTGATTGCGGTTGGAATGGTTATTTTTGTACAGGCATACGAGAAGATACATTATAACGCTGTACTTAGATTGGGGAGAAATAGAAAAGTGTAGAGTATATAATAACTACTTACATTCGGTCAAGAAGTAAACCAGTGCATTGGCTTCACATTTGTGAGAAAAAAGTCACACTGAGTGTAGTAGATATTCCACAGAAAAGTGTAAAATTGTGAATGGACACAAAAATAAGTGATTTGATATGGATTTTGTTTGAAGTATAGGTGGAAAGGGGTATTAATGAAATGTGATACAGGTCTAGTTGACACAGCATTGAAAGAAATGAGATTACATTTAGATATGTTACAGAAGTTATGTCAATTATTCAGTATAACAGTTAGTATTGTGATGGGTACTGTTACTATTGATGAATATAAATGTGTTTTTTTGTTAATGTAGAATTGCAATGTTATTAATATGTCAGTGTGTACGATTTTGTTTTGTATTACATTAAGGTTCTGTTCTCTTAGTTATAGAGAATTTAGTTTTTTTAATTAGAATAGTCTGATATTATATTTGGTGATTTATATTCTGAACGTTCGATGTACATCGAACTTGTTAAACAAGAGGGGTGTTACGTGCGCATCTTAGTGTAAATGTGAATTAGTGCGAATGCGTGTTGAAAGAAAAGGAGAACCAAAATGGAGGACTAAGTACAAGAATGTGTTTCGGTGTTATTGAAGATTTAAGTATTTCTAAACTAGAAATTTGTTGTTTCATGTTATATAAGAAGACGTAACAGATAGAATAAGCAAGAAAGAGGAGTAGAGACAAAGAGCTGTACGTAGGAGATATAGAAATAATTGGAAAACATACCACAGAGAAAGAGACAAAGAAAGAGAAATGGAAAGAGACGGAAAGAGATATAGAAAGATTGAGTGAGAAAGAATAAAGAGACAGTAAAAAAGAGTGAGACAAAGAGAAAGACATTAATAGGAGTACATAGACGAACACACAGAGAGAGAGAGAGAGAGAGAGAGAGAGAGAAAGACAATAGAAAGACAAAGGAATAAACAAAATGTAAGATTATTATTATGGTTTTAATTTCACTAAGGATGGTCAGGACATTCGATCTTATACCACAACAGAGCCTGCATATCTGTTTGAAGATCAACACTTCTATATTCTCCTGGGCACGATTGCTAAGTATCACAACTTACTCTTGACTCCAACAGACATATTCCGATTCGATCAATTCCATTTAGATTCGATTAGGATTCTATTCAAATCATCAAATCATATCATGTCCAATCTGAATTGGAGTAGTTCGATTCTCTTTAGAATCTGATTCCGTACTATTTAATCAGGCTAAATTATATTCAACCTGATCTGATCTTATCCAACCCAATCATATCCTAACCGGTTCAAATGTAATACAGTGCGATTTTATTAGGTAAAATCAGATACCATCTGATCCTTTTTCAAAATATTTGATTTTATCAGATCCAATCGAATCCAGTATAATCTGTTTCGATAAACATTCTATTCGGAGATTATGATCGTAATATGATCGTAATCAAATTTCAAAAAAAAATATCGATTATTATCATACCAGATTTCAACGGATTTGATAAGATTCTATATTATTTGATCGGATTCTTTGAATTCGTCTCTGATTTGATCAGATCTGATTTAATCAAATCTTATCCTATTTGAACCGATCTTTTCCTATCATACGATGGCAGGATCGCACTGCAAACAGCAATGTCCTTGCGAACGCTGGTATGGACAGTATAGTGGGACTTCTTATGGTCCGACAGCTACGCTGGGCAGGGCATGTATCCCGTATGGGAGACGAACGTATGCCAAAGGCAGTCCTATTTGGTGAGCTAAAAGGTGGTCGACGTTACTGAGGCGCCCCACGGAAACGCTTCAAAGACCAGCTTAGGCGTCAACTTTCCTTGGCTGACATAGAAGAGAGAACCTGGCTGCATGCGGCTTCGGAACGAGACAACTGGAGGTCACTCAAAAAGGTTGCGGGATACACATTTGAGACCAAAAGAAAATCTGCTGCCGAGAACAAACGCAGACGACGTAAAGAAAATCTAAATCGACCACCTGCGGACAATGGTTTTGCTTGTCCTGGATGTGGAAAAATATGTAGGTCGTAGCTGGGGCTGCACAGCCACGGTAAATACAATGTATTCCTTACCAATCTTCGGACTCGAAGACACCTTATTATTGTTATTCCTATCAAATTCGGATCCTGTTCTGTGATTTAAATGAATTACTATATTTGTAAGGTCAAAGCCATCAACTTGGTTTACCATTAATTTAGTATATATGTCTATTTTGTTGTAAAGATGACAATCTAATTATGTTCTTTAAACACCTACATCGTATACACAAAACAAAAACTAATTATGATTTGCGCTATCCTATTTATGTTAATTAACAACTGTTGTAATGCATTTGTCAAGTTCATTGACTTTTTTTTATAGGTCTTTATGATAAATTTATGTATAACGTGTTGTTTTCAATTTAAAATTAAAGGAATTTTTAAGGGTAGGGAAGACAGCTGCTTACCAAGTCAAGCACTAAACGAACGGTAAAATTAAACAATACATTTTTTTTTACAGGTATCAAATACTCAGTGAGACATGGACTTTAGCTATCAAGTAACAGAGAGCGTTATCTTAAGTTCTGCAACTCATTTTTTACGTAAAAAAATCACAAACCACAGAAACACTTCCCAGTGTCACTCCAGACACTCAATACAGTTCAAAGGTTGCATAACCTTTTTAACACTTCAGCCAAATCTAAAAAAACAGCCCTTCCTCTCGAATCAATATGTCGTCTATTTTTCGTGTTTAACAATGCCCTTATCTGAGTTCTGTTCGTATATTATGTGACAAGTAGGTTAAAGATGGGGCCGTTTATGTGTCTAGGGGGTTTTAAGAATGTGAGAACCTATACTTGAACATAAAACTTACAGGCACAGCGTTTAAAATGCAGGCAACAAATACTGTTACGTAAAATATATTTACAGTTTATTAATAAAAGAAAGATAAGTAAAAGGTAAAATGCTGTACAGTGTTAGGATGGGATCTAACTATTTACATGAACAAGTCTATCATCATAAGACATGAGAACCAAGTGGTCTGAGTGTCATTAGGCTGGCTGCTTAGCTTTAGGTCCTGTTGTGCTCTGATGAGACTGGTATGGCTTATGCTGACGCTGTATGCAAGTGGGATGGCGTAATTGATCCAAGCGCACGGGGCAGTCCAACGGTTTGTAGCTGCAGTGACGGGTCTCTAGCTAGCGATTGTTGGTCGGAATCTTGTGATTATTAGGTAAGGCTGGTATCTTCAGATCTGGTGTCAGCAGACTGGTAACAGCGTACAAAGATAGGTTTCCACTTAGGAGCTGCCTATAGATAAAAGCTGCAACGAGATGCGTAGATCGGCTTATCCATAATGATGACACTGGGAGGTAGACGCCTTTCCGTGAAGGACATCTTGAGAATGTTAAATAGAAACCATAACTAGTTTCATAAATAGCAAGGGGAGTTAGTCAAATAAATATTGCATCTCACCAGGGAAAATAACAATAATAATAATAATAGTGAAGTCCCATAATGGGAGATAACAAATAGTAATGCAGTAATGCTTGATGTATAGAAACTATAAATCAGTGTCACAAATATCAAAGGGAGCTAACACATAAATATCGTAACCCATCAGGGGAGTTTACAATAACAAATGGAGAGGGAGATAACAAATAGTAAACAGTGATGTACAACCGCTACAGTGAGATCATCACGAGTAGCAAAGACAATAAGATGAAAGGGAAAGGGGAGCTAGTGATTGGTGACCATGACGCTATTGTTTACATCTGGCCGTGGGGCCTGAACAATAGAGCGATCTTGAATATAGAAAGGGCCCGTTCAAAGGACGCAATCTCTCGTCAGGTTAAAATGAATAAAAGGGGAGCTTATCCATATAGCTCTTCTAAGCGCAGTCTTAGTGCTTGTAAAATCATCAAGGCGATCAACCGAGATAAGGAATAAAATAGGAGGCACACTATACACATGGTCTGACCTAAGTAATATGTCTGGCCAACTGGCAGACAAAATATAGTAAACAAACAATTAAGGCATTCCTTGTCACGGATTGAGCGTAAGAAATGCTACACAAACATTTTGATAGTTCCCGGTTAAGGAATTCATCAATAATAATAATAATAATAGGGCTCGTGCTAAGTGATAATTTATCGGCGACAAATAAGTTAGCTAAAGAGCTAAATACATGCGGCAAGAATTATTAATAAATTCTAGTCCAGATAAAGTAGATGACTTTGACTATTTAGTCGTACAAATCATGATAATCTATCTATATATTATTTCTCAAAGTAAGAGGTCAAACGTGCAACAACATGCAACAATGAAAGAGGTCATTTCTATTTTTAGCTCCATTAATAATTTTTTTAACGCATTCGCTTTACTTATTTTATAATGCGAAAAATTAGAACCATATTTAAAACTCGAATTATTTATGTATTTAATAGTCAAAGAGAAAGTTTTCTAGAGCGCAAATACTCTATAAATCTTTAGAAAAAAATCCATTGACTTGCAAAAGACCTTTAATACGAGTATTTGTGAACAATTGTGGTGGAAAAAAAAAGCATTAGCAAGGTTAGAGAGACAAGCGGAGTTTTGTTCTTCGACTTTTTAAAAATTATATTTTATCTTTTTAGTTTGTAATTGCAGATTGTGTTCAACCATATGCCAAAGACTTATTTCCCTTACAGCTTGATGGTTAACAGCGTTATAAATGACTATATTTTGTTAAAAATGTGTTTGATTTCTTTTAAAGCAATAGCTTAACAGACAAATAATTATAGGGATGTTAAATCGACAGGATGGCGCGGGGAATCTGTTGTAAGTAATAAAATGGCTTAATTTAATAATTTTTACACTTTAAATTAGAGCGGGTCCTATAAAATTGCGGGTCCTATGAAATGCGGGCCCCACTGCGGTCGCCGGCCCTGGTAAATAGCGGCGTATGCTATGCCGCCGGTCAACTAGTAAAATATAATACATAAAGTGATCTACTTACATAATCCAAGATAAGAAATGCACAAATATGTACACAAATATAATGTAGTGTATAAATGCACAAATATATACACACTAAGTAAGATTATTAAACCCTTTACAAAACTACATACCACCACATCCAAAAGTAAGGAATAAGAATTGAATATAGTCCAGAGCTCTAACAAGCGTGTTCACTCCATGCGGCTCTCAGAAAGAAATGAGACGATTTGATAAATATAGTCCATATAAAGATAGATAAGAGATGGGGCGAGAGGGGAGGGACATAATATCAAATATGGCGGGCTGTCTGTCGCGTCAAGACAAATAGATCCCTGCTTGACCCTGCCGCGTGTTTCCGGTGTACAGATAAGAATCGACAGATCAGCAAATATGGGCCGTCTCGCATCTTTCCAAGGTAGTTAGACGATGTTTTGTCTAGCACGATAGAGATTGCCCTCCCCAGGCGTTCGATATGATGATTGGTATCGAGTTGAAAGGGTCCGTTTGAAGTGACCAGTCTCCCGATAGGGGGTGGCCGACAGGATGTCCGGTCGAGATAGTTACAGGTGTGTGTACTCTTATGAATTGCCTGACGAGACACGTGTCAAATTAAGAAGATACAATGTGACATCGTTGCGTAGAGAGATGGGGGTTGAATCATAATAGTGGCAGCAGTGTTTCTTAGCGCCATATGGGCTAAGTTAAGAGAATAAAGATAAAATATTAAAATAGATTAATTAAATGCTTAGGCCCGAGTGATACCTTGAGGGGGTGAAAATATTTTATCACATATTACAGCAAATGCTGGCCATTGAAGATGGAGGTTGTTCTATGGGAGCCAGGTTCAGCAGGGAGCGTTTTCCTTTAATGCCATCTACACTGTTTTCCGCATTAGCCGCTTTGTATTACTTCAGTTGGCGAGTCCGTTCTTGAGACGATGTCATGATCGTTGCTTTTAATTCCTTATGACTTTAGTCATTGACGCTCACCTTCTGACTCGTATAAAGTTAGTGGCCTTACCTATAATGTTCATGAGCTCAGTAGGTTTTGCACGCCGCTTCAGCAGACACTTTGAGGCGAATATTCGTGTCATAGTTGTGGGCCCTCACGTATCTATGGTTTCTAACACATGGTCATTCTCAATCACGTCACTATTGTATGAGCATCTCTTGACAACGTTCCATGTGCTAATAGTCATCAAGTGCTTCCTCGGGTTCTTTAGGATTCACTGGATATATTCACTATCAATACCATAACTATAATGGCTAGTGAAGAAGTCTTTTTGGGTCCAGGCCTTTTTGATTTGTATCTTTGCATTTGCATTCTTCTTTGGAGGCGCCCAGTGTACAGTTTTCGTTAAACTCCTGGTAGCAGTTATCAAGCTTGGAAGACTCTTCGTAGGTACTTGCAGATAGACAGAGGTCTTTAAGGTCCAAAGCGACAGACTCTAAGGATCCCAAAGTTGTTTTGATCCGTCAGAACTTGCTGGTACTCTGAATAGCAAAATCTTTAGTCTCTTTCTTTTCAAGTAACTTATATTCGATGAAACTGTTAGCAATAATTTTTACTTTTCTCGACTTGAAAGTCATCATGGTATGACTTATCAACATGGTCACAGACAGCACCAACATCACCAAAGCATTGTTTGTAACTACCAGCATAACAATAGTTCTGATTTAGTAACAGCACGTTGTTAAATAATGTTGGACTTCTCTCTTAAAAGATATTTACTTTTGACAAGTGCAAATGGAAAGTTAAGCATATTTGCAAAGTAAGATAAAATTTCAATCGCATGCATGCACAAGTGTTCTCTCACAGAAATTATCATTTTATCCATTTTTCAGTTCAATGCTATTTTATTAACATTGGAAACATGTACATACTATTTTGGTCTATTTTTGTCTGCCTATTTGAGGTTTCAGAAAACTCGATGCTACATTTGATCAATGCAGTTATACTTTTAATTACTTGCAAAACAATAATAATATAGAAACGAGAATTTGGGTCACGTTATACAATAATGAAATAAAGGACATACCCCAAGGCTTACAACTCAAAATTTGAAAGAAAAAGTGTAAAACTTTGAAAATATGCATTTCAGTACTGAACAAGGAAAATCTATATATATAATCCTCTAAGTAAAAGGTGAAACAACAACATGCAAGCAACAAGTAAATAGGGAAGATCCCATGGCGCACGACAAATATATACACGTGAATGGACCCAATCCGCACTATTTCATTCATTCATAAATAAATATAGACTGGAAAAAGGAAGTAAATTCGTGTAACTTGAAAACACATGTATATATATCTACTATTGAATTATGATCTCTAAATTATGAAAAAAAAATTGCATGATCCTCAGTCTTAAAGATTAAACACAATTTATAGACATAAAATAAAGTACACACAATTATAATGCACCAATTTTTGTCTCATAAAACTCTCTTATGAATTTGTGTAGCTAATGGAAGGGAGGTTAAAAAAGTGGAAGCCGGAAGAGATTATATTGTGTCGTAAGACTCTTGAAACTAGAACGACAATACACAGATAGATACTACTCTCAGGTTTGACTTTAGCGCGGGAAATCTGTTATATCATGTTATAAAATGGTTCAATTTAATAATGTATAAACCTAAAAATTAGCACGGGTCCAAAGAAAGTGCGGGATCCAGTGCAGTCGCATATGTTGCAGCGCCTAAGGCCTGCCCTGGAAACACTAGCGGATCCAGAACTTTGGAGTGGGGGGGGCGATTTATCTCCAAACCCTAACCCTAACGCTTAGTAAAACCTAAACCTATGCATAAAGGTGTGTACAGCATATATATATATATATATATATATATATATATATATATATACATACACTTACGAGAATAAAAAAGCAGTGTTTTTTAACCTTCGTGAAAAAAAAAAAAGTCATGTTGAGGCAAGCTGGAGTATGAGGGAGGACTGGAAGTTTCGCTAGTGGGATTCGGGGTAAAGCCCCGACGCTAGAAACGTTTTCTTACATTTTTAACTGCAGAAACGCATTCTACTGACATCTACAGCTCATTATTCATCAGTTCGCTGCAGTAAAGAATTCTCTTGACATCTAGAACTCATTATTTATCAATGGTGTTCGGGGCGAAGCCACGACGCCAAAAGCGCCAAAAGCGTCACTTGCATTCGTCACTGCAGAAACGCATTATTCTGACATCTACAGCTCATTATTCATTCATCGGCGAAGCCCCGGCGCCAAAAGCGTTTTCTTGCATACTTCACTGCAGTAACGCATTCTCCTGACATCTACAACTCATTATTTATCAATGGTGTTTGGGTCGAAGCCCCGACGTCAAAAGCGCCCCCCCTCTCGAAAGCTTATATGTGGGGGGGGGGCGGAATTGATGCCACCACCCCCTCCTGACCCACCATATCGGCCAACATACTAGAGGGGGGGCGAAATAATCTAAAAATAAAGAGAAATATAAAATAATAAGTATATATTATTAACATAAGTAATACATTCATATACCAATTTGGGAAATTTTATACTAAAATTCTTACGCCGAGTGGGGGGGGCGATCGCCCCTACCCCCCCCCCCCTTGATCCGCCAGTGCCTGGAAAATAGCGGCGTATACTATGCCGCCGGTCGACTAGTATTATTAAATTTACACAAAGTTTTGTTTTTCTCTTTTCTATATTATTTTTTTCTTTTACTCCCTCCTTCCTCGCTTCTCTCTTTATTAGCAACAATCATCGATAAAACAAACTTGAAAAATTATACATCAATAACTTCAAAAAAAAAAAAAAGATAATATAAAATTATTTTCATTAGTTCATACTTTATTTATTAAATATTTGAATACAGCTTATTATTGTTTTCTCTTTTTATCTGTATTATCATACTCTCAAGGTTTACTGAAAAAAAAAGATATATCAAATGGTTAGTTTCTTTCTAAAAGATTTTTAACTAATTATTGTTTGTTGCAATGATTTTGTAAAGTAATTGAAATAGATTCTTAATCGTCCTGTAAGAAGACGCTGCAGTAAAATAAAAAGAACTATATATATATACCGTCCCGAGACATGAGTTAAACTGCGCTCCTCTTTCTTAGTACTTTTGGAGCTCAAAAACGCCCTACTTCTTTTCTATCATTGTGTCTGCCTCCTCATTTTCTCAGTCTGGCTTTATTACCCAGCACTCTGCCTCCTTATCGTTAAAATTTTTAAAAACGTCTTATAACAGTCCGTTTGCCGTGGACTGTGATGGGTAAGGGGGGATAAAGAGATCAAGTGTTTGAGTAGGTGTCTATCCGAGGATAAACTACCACAGCACAATTCAGTGGTTTCAGTTCTAAAAAGCATGTATAATATATATATATATATATATATATATATATATATATATTATATATATTATATATATATATATATATATATATATATACATGTATTATAGTTGTATAATGAAATAGACAAAGGGTAGGCTACATAGAATGTTAGGGCTACGAAATTGGATTGAGTTGAGTTGAAGGAGCGCTAGAATGCGATTTTTTTTCGTTTAGTAGCTTAAGTATATATACATATATATACTTGTATAATATCTATATCTATATATCTATATCTATATATCTATCTATCTATCTATCTATCTATATATCTATCTATATATCTATCTATCTATCTATCTATCTATCTATCTATCTATCTATCTATATATATATATATATATATATATATATATATATATATATATATATATATATATTAACCATTGCGGCTATCAGCTTGAATATACACACAACTCTAATTCAAATATTTCATATTACCATTTTAAAACACCAAATACCGCATGTTACGTGGTAACTGTTCTTCTAAATATAAAAATTTTCCATTTTGTTTCATAATGAAATATTACCTGCACAATTCATACATCGCTCGGATAAGCGGAAATTTTCCTTTTCCACATTTGCCTTTTTTGAAGTCATCTGCAGAAAGGTCAGTAATAGTAACTCCAACAAAGCCTTTCTTTTTTACATAACTAACCTTTAAAAAAAAAAGAAAGTTCTCATAAAGTCAGATACCAACGATTCGTAAGTACGTGACAGAAAAAGTACATAATACTTCATTAAACACATTTTTCTACTATTTTTTCTACCACCAGACAAACTGTGGGTGTCAATGTTGTGACGAGTCTACAATTAACACTGTGCTTATTAAGTGATTCTACACATGTTTCTACTAATTGCCCGATAGTTTCATCTTTATAAGTGACATCTTTGTCTAAACTAACTATAGTCAATATTTATTGTGATTCACACCACTAAGAACTGTCTCTCTCTTTATTAACTGACCTTCTCTCTATTTCCTTTTTTTCTCTCACTCTCTCTCTCTCTCTATTTTGATACCTTCAAATTCAATGTAGTCTCTATGCTGCCCAACTTCCGAAAACATAATTCATAATTAGGGAAAAAAAATAGACCTTTAAAACAGACGGAAGTCTACTTTTGTGCTATTAAGATTTATAATACCGTAAATTAAAGGCAAATGCTAAAAAATAAAGCGGTGTCGTAACAGAAGAAATACCCCCCCCCCGTAGGAAGGGCTTACAATTATTGCAACTATTGTTTTATCTTTATTTTCACAAAACTTATATTAGCTTACACCTTTTACATAATATTTCTCCCACAGCCGATTTAGGATCACGATGATATTTTAGGTAATTATTTTTATACCTGACAAAAAATATATTAATATATTAACTAATTTATCACAGCTAGTTAGCTTTGTAATAAAAATGTATACAGTCTAATAGCTCCGCTATCATCAATTGGCGATGACGTTATTTGTCCTATTTCATTTTGTTATGCAGTGATTTTTTTCTCCTCTTGTGATTCGTCGTAATTTTTCATAGACTTTTTTTTTTTCTTCTCGGTCCTTTGGTGCATTCACGCATTCTCGGCTGAAACAAGCTGTATATTTTGAGTTCTTTAATTTTCCATGTGTTTTACGTTATTGTTTGAAATACTAATACTTTTTTTTTAATTGAACTGTGATAGGATTTTTCACATCATGTTTTATGTACTTTTCATTTTTAATTCCCATTAGTCATGTGCCAATTCATTGTATAAGCCTCATTTTAGCTAAATTATACATCATCAAAAACATCATTTATGAATTTAGTACTGGCTGCATATGGTGTGTAACTTGGCTAAACACAGGGACTGATTTATTTATTAAGAAATAAGAATTTATAAATTATAACACACTCGCACATTGCAACCCAAATTAAAATTTTTAATACATATGCAACTTATTACTTAGTAATAAAATAATTAAAGACCTAACACAATTATTGAATTTGATTTTTGTAATTATTATTTCGTTTGGTATCGAACAAGTGAAAGAACTTGTATTAGCTAGATGAGGTGGCATATACTGAATTAGTTCCCTATTAAGCAGTTTATACTCTGTGTAGGGAGTTAGGTCAAGGTTTAAAGAATTGAAACTAACAAATATACCTTCTAATTTAAATAAATCTACGCTAGGACATTGTTTAGTACACTGACTTGAGGAGGCTTAAGTAGAGATGGGACTCAAACCAATTAATCTCGTGTTCAGTTTGGATTCGATAGATTTAAGTTCAAGTTCAGTTAGGTTATATGACGAGTATGTTTCGGGTTTGGCTCCACCAAGATTAAGTTGGTGTTCAGTTTAATGTTATGGTGATAAGTAGGCAAAAAGTTAGAAAGTATATTACATTTCTTTTTGATCTCATGATGATGTTTAACAATACTTTCTATAAAATAAAAATAGCTAAAACACCTCTATAAACATATAATTTTGTCTTTCTTGCATTCTCAACAAAAAGTGTTGACGTCATTTCCTGTTAGTTTTTACATCATTCAGAATTAACCTTTTTGTTTCTACGAATGATGATTTTTATCAACGAGCAAAGATCACACGGTTTGATACCCAATGAAAATACCGCAAAATGATGCCGGAAAGATGCACGTTCTATTGTGAAAGATACAGCTACCTCAAGACAGCACTGTTTTTTTTCCAAGATTTAAAAAATATTTGTCAAATCATGTCGCAGAAAACTTTAATTTTGTTTTATTCTCACAAGAATATAGCTAATCTCGATTCTTTTTGGTTAAGGTAATGACAGTTTGTTCTGTTCAATTTGTTACACTCCGTTTTAATGTTTGGGTTCAGTTCCATCGTGAGGCTTGAGTTCGGTTCGTTCCTTTTTTTTTCGTCCTTAATTTTAAGACCTCGAGTTCATATTTAAGTCGTTTAACGTTTTTAAACCAATGTATCTAGAATGTTCTCTTATCACAAGAGCAGCTCGGGACGGTTGTTTCATCACGGTTTAGGAAAGTACGAACATATCAGGCTGCAATGGTAAGTTCATGAGTTTTAGTTTGTTTCTTCTTGAAATTTAAATTTTAAAGTAAAGCAAATGACTTTTATCAGAGCCAGAGTCTCTAGATTAACATATTGATCATACTACTAACAACATAGAAAGTACATAACGTTACCAGTTTTCTCGCTTACAACACTAATGTTTCTTTTGAAAAAAACCCAGTAAACGTATAGAGATTGTTATGAACGACGAATATTAAGGTTGAGTGCAGTATTTCACGTGACTACGAAAATCAAATAGCGAAAAGCGTTATTTGACAGACAAGATACAAACCATTTTTGACAAAACCTAAAATTTAAATGCTTATTACGCTTACAAAATACACTAGTCGGAAAATGCCAAGAGATATTTCTGACAAGGGCCTACGCATAATCTTAAACAAAAAGCTAAAGCTATTGTTCATACATTTCAAAAGCATGGCATTCTATTGGGTTTGTAATAGTTGGAATATCTAAAAAGAAGTTGATTCCCAAACATTTGTAAACACCTGAACAAAAAAACGAAAGCTTGGTTATTGCAGATACAAAAGTGCATACCTTTTCAAGTACACTGGTTTCATCGTCAAAATAAATTAAATAATCCCCGTTAATATGATAAGGTACTCCTTCTGAAAGACGTTGAACAGTTCCTCCTTTACTTATTGCCTCACATACCTTTAAAGAAAGATATTCAAATCGTTGTTTATGGTTCATTATCCATGTATATATAAAAGCATCAAAGACCCATTATAATAAAGTGTTTGCCTTTAGTTTTTAACTAATTTATTGAAATACTGAATTAAATTATGGTTTTAAAAAGATTTTTATACAATGCAAACTAGAACGAGTTTTGAAGTATCAATGGACCTAATTAAACATTTGCGCACAATCTTATTGAAGATTGATTTATTATAGAACTATGGAAGGAAAGTAATGAAATTAAATGTACCGATGTATGATTAGTTATTGCGTTTTAAGTGCTTAATAAATTGTTTACACTTTAATTGCGTAGAGCGGTGTAGATTTCCTCATTAATCTTCGGATTTGATGTCAAGCCTTATTATAATTATTATTTTGCTGGTAAAATTATGACCATGTGTTCATGCTTAAGTGTCTAATGTCCCGTACCAAAACAAAGGGAATGGTGATTGCACAGTTGTTCTACGCCTTACTTTCTCACACTGAACAAGATATCTAGCTAGAGGTCAACGAGTTTGCGTACGCTGCAGCCACTTTTGATTTAACTATAAACCTCAGTAAAAAACTTGGGGTTAGGGCGTGGTGACGAAAGGCCTAGGAGATATCTGAATGGAGGGATGTGTAAAAGCAGGCCATATCCTTCCATCGGCTGTAGCACCAGTAGCACCACTGGGATAGATGGATGGCAAAAGCCGGTATGAACTTCTTATAGTCTGACAGTCTGGCTGAGCAGGGCACATATCCCGTAAAATATTTCTTTAGTGTTCTGTTTGTTCTGTATGTAATTGTACATGGCGATTAAATATCAAGTCTCTTAAGTCCTCCTACAGTCTAGACAGCGTAAAACTATCGTAGGCCTACTATTTTTGGCTTGGAAGAAAGTCTTTGCAGTTTTACCCAATAACGTAGAACTTTGCGTCACTCGATGTTTCGTACTAAAGCCATAATTAAATATACTAATTCCAAAATTAAATGTCTGAACGTACCAATTGACATATAGAACAAACAGAAAACTAAAGAAATTTTTTGAATTAGTAGTCTTTATCCGATCGTTCATTTTCGTAATTATAAAAAAAATCCCAAAATGACTTCGGGTATATAACCTTTCTTATGAAATTATCTAACCGAGCAAGGCTCGGCCACCTGATATTAAATATATATATATACCAGAGTATAGGATACATTACTTTTGATACAAGTAGACATTAGAAGCCTTCTATAGACATAAATAAATAGAGACAGGCGGAGGGATGTTATATTTATTTAAGACCACATTTTTATGTACTTTTTCTGTTTTATATAAAAAAACACATTAAGTTATACATTCTAAGAAGTACATTTCAGCCTACATATAAGATAAGATAGTTTTTATTGATCCAATCTAATGGAAATTAAGTTTGACTACAATTGATAACGTCAGTGTAACTACTGTACAAAAACAATATTGTTGAAAAAATCGAACAACATTCCCACATGAAACACACATTACCAACCAGCGCTTTTTGAATTTAACTAAATATATAACTATGATCTTTAGTTTTGAAAAGTACCAAATTACCATATTCCCAATATTTTGCCTCCACATCTTACTCATAGACATAGGATTATATATAGGTTTGTGATACGGATCTATTTTTTGTTGATATCATAATCAACATATCATAATCATAGAATTATATATAGGTTTGTGATATGGATCTATTTTTTTTTGTTGATATGGCTTCTTTAATGTATGGCGGTCGTCTTCTTAAGTTAAAATGTTAGTATTAGTTTGGGTTGAGGGCGCGGTGGCCGAGCGGTAAAGCGCTTGGCTTCCGTACTGGAGGTCCCGGGTTGGAATCCTGGTGAAGGCTGGGATTTTTATTTTGGGATTCCGGGTGCTCTTGTGTCCACCCAGCTCTAATGGGTACCTGACATTAGTTACGGTAAAGTAAAGGCGGTTGGTCGTTGTGCTGGCCACACGACACCCTAGTTAACCGTGGGCCACAGAATCAGATGACCTTTACATAATCTGCCCTATAGACCACAAGGTCTGAAAGGGGAACTTTACTTTTTTATTAGTTTGGGTTAAGAGGACAAAGTTGTACAAATGCTTCTTGTCCCTAGCGCCATTAGAGAAAGAGTTGCCTGAGCTAGCTAGGAAAACCAGTGACTCGCAGAATTTAAGTCATTGGTTAATATGCATGACTTAAGGCACAACGCGTTGGACGTATTTATCTTCTTTTTTGAAGTAACGTCTGTAACATATAAGGTTAAAAAAATGTCAAAGAAAATGAGCAGAGCGTGCTCTTACATCCATTGTCCGATAGACCAAGGAGGCCAAATGATACATTTTAAAGGTTTACAAATCATTTTGCACTTTTTCGCTTCAATAATTTGAAGTTCATTACACACTTAACAGGAAGCCGGCACGCAACTAAACAGATAATGGAGACTGTTACAAAATCCAAGATTCATTAGATATTTATTTACGTAAAATATACACAGAATAATGTGGGGTGGGGTGCATCTATCTCTTAGTAATATTATATTTAATTTTTCCTCTTTTCACGTTATGAGAGATTAGTAGCTGGATGTGCTCCTAAGTGGAGGTCTTGTAGCTGAAGATGGAGCTCTAGCGTGTAGAGGGTCTTCGGTGACTTAGTACTTCTGGAATCTCAATCCAAAGTCACTATGGTCTATTGTGGGCACAGTGTGGCGGGTAGGCGGCTACAGTGGACACTATGTGTGCTACAGGCAAAGCTGATCTGTCGTTGGTAGTGTTGTGAATAGGAACATCTTAGTAAGTCTCCATCGAGTAGGCGAGTACTGTGAACTACGGCCTAGGCACGTAGTATTAAATAGACACGTAGCACCAAATAGGAGCGTAGTAGAAAATAAGCTGGCAAATAGGTAGTCATGTAGTATAGGTATGTAGTCTGATGTAGTATCCAAAAGTAAATACAGTCAAATAGGCAGACACCTTATGGAGGCTTCGGATAAACACATATAAGTTAGGACATGTTTCTAATGCATACTATCGATGCCCTCGACTTTGGTGCATTAGTCAGATTGGTAAAATTACGTTTGATTACAATGGGGAGATGATGTCAAAAGGAATGGGTCAAATTGTGATAGTAGCAATACAAAATTTAAAATGTATGGGAGGTCACAATCTAAATTTAGCATAAGCAAAAAAGGGAAAGATGGCAATGGACGATGGTCAGCGACCATGACGCCATACGGCCATATTACACTGAAACATTGTTTCGTCGTTAACCTATTCTAACATTACCTCCCTTACATTTAGGTATTTTCTTAGAATTGGTGAATTCTTTTTGAAAAAAATCGCTTGCATAGTAAATTAAATAATCTTAACTGTTTTCTTTTAGAAAACTAAAAGAAACCGTTACACCTAAACTTTTTAAGCTTTATCGCATGGTGAAATAATACTTTATATCATTCTTCTAGTTTTCAAGAAATGAGTGTGACAGGCGGACAGACAGCATTTAAAAAAAAAATAACTAATAGTGGCTTTTCTCATTACCGAGGCTGCTAAAAAAAAGCCTAGCTTATATTAAGCGTTCTTGTGTTCTTTCTGTAGGGCTACATTTGTAATCAAATTTGTAATAGATCTACATAAAAATTGAAAGAAGTTTACAAAAAAGGTGTGGAAGGTCCCGAATTTGTGCTCATGGCTCAAGCCTTCTCAAGCCTTCTCAAGCCAACACTGTAACCACTGATATCTGGGAGCCTATTAACATGGACAAAGTATTTTCCTATTTTTCGTGTTGTGTTCACAAAGACTCAGGCAACGACGTAGAAAGGTTTCTAATTCAGCGTAAACACCACTTCCATCAAATATAAAAATCTTTCCCTTCGTACCTAGCAAAATAATTAATTAATAATATTTTTTTTATTGATTCTTGTGTTGTCAGAGAACATAAATAATTGTGCACAATTTTAGCTTGAACCGAGACAGAGTGTTGAGAAAATAATGTGGAGAAACTTTTGACCAAATAGACAGTGTAAAAATGAAAATGAATATATAGTTCAAATCTGTTCTAAAATTAAAAAGTACTTACCGCGCTATAGTCCCCACTTTGGTAGCCGCGATACAATGTACCAGAATATGAAAAATCTGCATAAAATTCGGCCATCAAATCGTAACCGATGATCGTTTTTGACTTAATTCCACCTAATTTTAAGACTTTTTTGACATCGTAGTCCTGGGGGTAGAAGTAATTATTAATGATGTTGAACTATTGGTTGTCCAACCAAAATTATATTTCAAGCCTGTTATCGAGTAATTTGGTAGCAATTCAAATATCTTTCGAATACAACGGAAAGATCATGCATGTGTATTATAGAATATTTTGCGAAGGCTAAATGTACATGACGCTCCACCTCACTTCTTGCACGGCAGCAGGATTGATTTTTGATTTCTCGGTACCCACCATATCTGGAGGGTAATTCGCTATTTTTTTTTCTGTAAAATGTTGTACATCTTTTAAATGTTCTTTCAAAGTTAAAGACGATTTACTTCCTTGTCCAAATCTCCTATTGGACAACGGAGGATGACAGCAAGCAGGAAAAGAAACAGGGACCGTCGAAATAATCAGTCTAGCGCGCTAGCCGCACGACCAGACATTGCTAATAGCTTATAATTGATTAAAAGATGCATTACACATTTCCACTACTTTCAATGAATTAGTTATACTAAAAGTGGCATCAATGCGAGAATGTTATCTAGGATTTATAGAGATTCGTGTACTGAGTAAGTTCTTTTAGCATTTCGTTTAAAGAATTAACTACATGTTACGTCAAAGGAAAAAAATCGATTAAGTCACAATGGGCTAGTTAGACTATATTTGAATGTATGTATACATTTCCTCATACA
>JADKLZ010005243.1:15135022-15150044 GCA_021533235.1 Biomphalaria straminea
GGAATTTTTTTCGAATCGAATATCGAATCGAATATCAGAAAATATTCGAATTTCGAATCCAATTCGAATCGAATATTCTTGAAAAAAACTTGACAACCAACAAGTGTTAAACAAAACTTCAAATTCAAAATTTTTATTATATTATATTTATTCAATACTGAAACATACAAATTTAGCAATAATTAAATTGCAAAGCAGGCATTTTAAAAAAGTAGATCTTTATTTATTTTGGCCCAAATCAAAGTTTCAGCATTATTTTCCGAGAGATCGTGACGATGGTCAGTAATAATTTGTCCTCCAACTGAATTAACTCTTTCTGAAGAACAATTTGTTGCCTGAATTGCAAGTAAAATTCCTGGCTGCTCAGGCCAAAAGTGGAGGCTTTTTAAATTTAGTTATTTTACTACAGGTGTTACTGTAGTCAAAAGTGAACATTCGTTACTTATAAATCTCACTACTCTTTATTGTGTCTGTTCCAGTTTCCTCATGTCTTTTTTTTTTAGTTGAGGGGTCCAAAATAGAGGATGCATATTCTATTATTGGTCGAATCAAGGTTAAATAATTGTTAGTTTTATGTTCTTATTTTATTTATATTCTTATTCTTTCTTTTAATAAGCCCTAATGATTTGTATGATTTTTTATAGTTTCATCAATATGATAATATAGGCCCATTACATTGTTTCTTTAAGTAAAACACCTAGGTATTTTGCGTTTGTAGTAACTAATTCAGTGGACAGTAGTTCACATTGATTACTATATGTTGGAACTTATTTGTTTTAGTTTTGTTGTTACTCTTTTATTGATTCTTTTTCCAATATATTAGTTGCACTATTGAAATTTAATATTTAATCGAAAAAAAAATATTTAAAGCACTAATAATAGCATATCGTTTGTTATCAAGTTAAAATCTATGTCAGAAAAATTGCAAAGTGCAGGGTAAAAAACAACAACAACCAAAATTGGGTTTCCAGAGAAAGATAAAAAGAAGAGGGAGAATGAGAGAGATAAAGAAACAAAAGTGTGGACCGTTTCGTTTAATTGAGACATATTCAAGCAAATTAATATGGTTAGATGCAAAACAAGTTTTTTTTTAAATTTCATTTTATTAGCAAAGAAATGAGAACTATTATTTAGCTATCCCAATAATTCCATAAATGTCATGAAACTATAGTATTTAATAACTTTGTTGTCTACAAGTAGGAAATTATGCGATTTCACACTGGCCGTATTCGGCTAAGGGACAAACAGCATGCCTTGCATTATCTTTTTTTTTGTGGTTGTTAGGATTTATATCATTGGTAGATTGAAATTCATGTATTCTAATAATTTGGCTGATACTGTTATAATCTATAAATCTACGTGAAAGCGGATGGCGCTTTAGTTTGTATGATAGGGGTCGTTTGTAAATGAAGTCACGCAAAAATGACCTTTTTTGACCCCCTTTCCCCCTTGTCACAAAGTGTCACAAATTCTCAGCCCCCCGACTCTCTCTGCGTCACTTCACAAAATAAAAAAAAAATATTTATTTCAAATTATTACAAGTGAAAAATTTAAGTTAGTCAAAATTTTTTTTTAATGAAAATTGCTTATCATTCATGCTTACTTTAACCTCTGTGTGTTACTGAGTCAATTGAGCAGTAGAATTGAGGAGAATTCGTGAAATTTATAATAATTTTCGAACGATGAAAACTGAGGTGTGAACTCTTCCAAAGTCCGCAATAGAAAGAGCGAGTTGCACGAGACTTTTGGTGATCTCGGCAAAATGAAACGAAATGAGCAGAATAATTCAAATCGGAAAAATTCGTTACAGAAAATAAAGCGATAAATAATTTAAATAATAATAAGTTTATGAGGATGTTTCACTCGTTAACATATGTGTGTTGATGAATGTTCGTTGATGAATTTAAGTCCTTTATGCGATGTGACACCTGATCTTTCGATAAATAAATTGAATTTAACTTTTGTCTTCATTTGATGTTGTTTTCAGGTTAGAGATTGGAATTTTCACAAAAAGCACGTTGACGTCGTTATTTTTCGCAAATTCGAGATCTCTAAATTTTCAATGCTTTTTATTTCAGAATAAAACTACCTGAGAAGTTCATGTTGAAATGAGTACCTAAAAAATGTTATTTTTTTTTTTAAGATTTGTAAAGATTAAACAAAAATATTTCTGTTTTTTTTTTTCTGAATTTTTAAATTTTTGACGTCACAAAATCGCTCCCCCTCCCCCCTTGTCACAAAGTGTCACATTTTCTCAACCCCCCTTCCCCCATGGAGCGTGACGTCATTTACGAACGACCCCATAGCACAAGATATTTTTGTAATCTATTCGTTTATAAAATTAGTTTAAATTGTTAGTAGGCCTAACTAAACAATAAATGCTGTTTATAGTAAAATATTCAACTTACCAAGCTTCTATCATCTTCTGGATCTAAACTGTATATTCTGTTTGGGTGTCCACGAACTATGTCAATCCCGCTCGAAGGTCCGACATAGATTTCGTAATAAACAAGTCCATGAAATATAACAAAATCCATAGATCTAAAAGTAAGTTAGGTCTATATTATTATTTAATTATAATACATTTCTAAATATTTTCAATTTATAGAAAACGATCAATACAAAACATTCATATATATTTTTTTTGTTTTTAAGCTAATTAAGCTCGAAAAACTACAGTTAGTTTTTGTTGTCTGACCGTCCGCCCGTTAGTCTGTAACGTTCTAATTTAAAAAAAAAAAAAAGAAAAGTAATTAAAATGCGCTATTACAATATAAATTTCTTTGTAATAAACAGTTTTGTATATAAAATTAATATGCAAGCTATTTGGGAAAAAATTCACTTCTAAAAAAACTGCGCAAAAATTCATCAGTTTCCTAAACTTAAAAAAAAAATCTTTTTTTTTTTTTAGAGACAATATCTCTTTTATGAAGCTTCAGAATATTTCTAAGACAAATTGCTTTTCTATTTATATCTATTGTAATCGATATTTAGCATAAATGCATCATTATCCTCGTTCTATTTAACACTGTCCCCCCAAAAAAGATTAATTGCATGTAAATATCTATTAAGGATATTTATGTTATTGTTTAATGATGCAATTTTAAACATGGCAACAATATAAAACATTATCATTATAAAACACTCGTCTTCATTATAGTGTTTTAGTGTGCTATGGTTTAAGCTTTTTTTTATTGGATGAAATACCAATTGATTGAGATTTAGAATTTGATACGCCAAATTGTAATAATGTCCAGAGTATTGTGTTCTCTAGAAAGTGAAACTCCATGTGTTTTTTTTTCTCATTTTCTATCAAATGTGAGTAATTTGCATTACATATTTAAACTCTGCTTCAAAAGTTGTAATAGTAAAAATTTACCATTTTTTATTTAAATACATAGAAACATTTATATTTAATAAATATGACAGTACTTACTTGATATTTTTTAAAAAATAGGGACTCTTTAATATTTTATTTATAAAGGGTTTCCTCATAATTACTGATCCAGCCCATTATTTTTGCTTTATTGTTACATAGGCTGTTTTGCTTACTGACGGCCAAGTACATATGATATATAGCATTACGATGAGTAGAAAAAAAAATACTCCTTTATTCACAATCCTCTCTGTCTAAAAGTAAATAAATAGTGCTCGACTGATTCTAACAAACTTATAGACTGATTTATAGACTGGTGAAATGTTTAAATTTCTTTTCAAGGAATTATCGATCGATATAAAAGTAGGTCAAAGATTAGTATTACATTTTGAAACAAACGTCGTTTTTTCGTCACAATGAAGTTACGCTTCGTCATAGCTTGTGTTGTAACTTATGTCAAAGAAGAAATTTTAATGAAGCAATGTGTGTTTTGTTTTATACTGGTGAATTAATGTATTACCGAAGGACACACACACACACGCGTCATTGAAAAGAATCACAGTTTTCTAAACATCAAACTAAAGAGTGTGACGAGAGCAAAGAAGAGAAGTTTTGAACAAGTTTAATGGCCGAGAATCGTAACAGATGTCAAGAAACTTTTTAGTAATACTCAAGTTTGTCAAATGAACAATCTCAAGAGAAAACATGTTTACAAACAAAGTACGAAAGCTGAACAACATTACGATAAGGTTTAAAATATTCTTCTTAACACACATGATACAAAGGTTGGTAAATAAATCTCGTCTACCTTTAATTTCAATATTAAAATGGTTTGATAATTTACATGACAGCCGTGATAAGACTCTGCTAGATGGTAACATAAGTAGATGTCTCCTTTTGTCTCGAAAGGTAAAGGATGCGCCCAGATGAGTCACAGGTTTTGGTTTAGTCTTGAAACAGGGCAGAACCTGGTGCAGCTAATCAAGCCAATACTAGAGCGGCACACTTTACCGCAATTGATGCATGTGTAAGCATCTGATTCAGGGCTAGCGGACAGGGCAGCTTTCTTTTTTTTTCCTTTTGATTAAGGTAACTTCGTTTCTTTTTTCTCAGCTAGGATTATCCCAGTAGGCACAGTCTGTCTCTAATAAATTCTATGCACTCCAGTATTTTGCTATTTCATCCATCATCCTTTTGTTGATGTCTGTGGCTCTCATGTTTCGCTTGTAGACATCTCTATATATTAGTCATGGGCGGCCCTTGGGTCTGAATCCCTTCAAAAGCTCAGCATATAAGAAATCTTTCTGGATTCTACCAACTGACATGCGGGTAACATGTCCGAGTCAGCGTAGTCTTCTTTGGAGAGCATACATTTTGTTCATATCGGCCAATCTCAAAACTTCCTGATTGGAGACATGGTCCCTCCAAGAGATGCCCATTATGTGTCTCAGGCAGCGCAAGTGGAAACCATTCAATCTGTGCTCTTGGTACATGTATGTTGACCAGCTTTCACTGCCATAAAGGAGATTGCTCACAGCACAGGCATTAGAGTCTAGGATTTTGGTTGCTGTATTCAATTTAGCATCCCAGACGCGCTTGGAGAGTTTTGCCAATGCTGTATTAGCTTATCCTTTTTTTTTTGGTCAACTCGATGCCTAAATATAGGTTACATGCAATTGTTAAATACAATTAGGTAAATTCCTGCACCACCGAAAGGGTGTGGTTACCAATATGTGCTACCGGCATTTCTGCGACGTCTTGTACCAGCATTTCGGTCTTGGAGAGACTTATTGTATGGCTAATTTCTTGACAAGCAGCTGCCAAGGCGTTCACTAGCTTCCGTAGACCTCCGTGTGAGTGAAATTACCAGTGCCGCGTCATCGACGAACAGCAGCTCCCAAAACTTAAACAACGTCCTTTCGTTTTAGCTTTAAAACGTGCGTGCTAAGTTAAAAAGCCTTCCATCGGAACTTTCATGGATATATATTCCGTCTTCCATGGATAACTGTCCAAAGGCTGTGTGATGCGTCTAGTGTGGTAGCTAATTTGTTGCCACCGCTGGCTAGCATCTGTGAAAGGGGAGCAATTTTGTAAGTCTCTCTTGCCAGTACATAGCCTCTCCACAGCAAGTCCTATGTAGTACCTCCTCGTGGTGGCAGATGGAAACTGAGGCTGCGAAGTCTCAGGCTAAACTGCAAGGGTCTCAGAGGAGGTTTGGCCCCAAGATGTGAGGCAGGCATGGCCCGTCGGTGTGCGGACACGCCCTGCTGCCCACAAACCAAACCCCTAGCTATAGGTTGATAGCCGCACTGCCTTGTGTGTGTCCCAGTAAGGTCTAAGGCTAAGGGAGTAAACCCTAACAGACAATCCGTCCTGGAGCCCCGTAGGCGGGGGGACAGTAGTAAGACTACTTCCCTCTGGCAAACTCCACCAGCCACCTGTCCCCAAATTGTGATGGCTTGCCATCCCTTTGGACCCGGTCAGTATGGAAGAGAGGCGTGTGCTGACGTGTGGGCAGCCCAGCACTCGAAAATTTACCGCCCAGGCTTTCCCCCAGCAATGGAGAGGTCACTCCATCTCTGATTAGCTTGCATGGAGAAAAGATCGTCTCTCGAGACGTAAAATGCCACATGGTCTTCCATGGATTTAAAAGCGATGGTTAGTACGACTGAGAAGAAGATGCCAGATAGTGGTGCCAGTACACACATTTGTTTTACACCGCTTTTGACCTGACCAGAAGGTGGAACTTTCAAACGTAACATAAGTACGTAATTACAAATAATCCAAATACAGAAGACATTTATAAATAGTCTCATAGTGTGATAATTATTTAAGTGCAACCAAAACTTATTTATTTATATAAAGTGACGAAAAATGTGGATTGCAAGTATGAAAACGATTTTGAAATACTAGAAAACAAACACACACAAAAGATGTGTTGAAAAAACTATTGACCTGTATACTCTTGGGACATCAAAGTATTTGACTAAATTCTTGACTGTTTGAGAAAGATACATGAATAACACAAGCCGAGGTTTGCCTGTTTTTCTTGCTTCTTCGTCAACGGCAGTTTTGAAAGCCTATTAAAAATTACATATTATCTTTTTAAATGAAAAGGGGTAAAAAGGTGAAAGGTTTAAAATATACTACATTTTTTGTCAGTACTTTGTCCAGAAATATAAAATATAACAAAAAAAATGTATTATATTTTAAATCCTTATTAGTATATTATGTTTGTTGTTTTATTAGTAAAATCCTTATTATAGATTATGGTCAGCTTTTTTTCAATATAAAATATGCGCAATTAAAATCTAAATAAGCGCCGAACGGCACGGTAGGACCTAAGTCTAAGTTAGAGATTCAGCCTTAAGACTCTGTTGGAGTCAAGCTTAACTGTATAGCTTGGTTGTTAACTCCATGGTTTTAAGTTATGGGCCTCGTTGGCCTTGATCAACTTGCGACACTGTGATTTAAGGTGCGCTATATTATTTAAGTAATATGTATGTTGTATTTGCTTTGCAAACGCTATATAGATTTTTAAACTTACGATTCTGTTGTTAACTAATATAAGTTAACTCATCGTTACTATTAATAATTTTCATGTGAGCAATTTGTTGTTCAGTTGAACGGCATGCATTTAATGTTCAGTAAGCCATAAATTTACATACTCTTATTGTTTTAGTTTTTTTTTTTGTTTCAGGGGAGCCCGGGGACGAAATCATATCCAAGAAGAGCCCGAAAAAAACCCTCGTGACAGAGCCAACTTTATCGGACTGAGAAAGGGACAAGAAAGTTTAGGAAAGAAGGACATTCATTTTCACAAGTTGTGTATAGCTGTTATATTCAGGCATTGACTTCTGCCCTTTTGTAAAGTATTTGATTGTTTTCTCTTCATTATTTATTACACTAATTAAAGTGTCTCGTTATATCAGAGCCCAAGATGTTGTCTGGTTCTTCACTTAGCCACATTGTTTTGTCAAGGTTTATAGAGAAACGTAACAACCGATATCACGTTTTCCTGGCTTTGAAAACCCTTGAACAACTTCTTGTTAAGGAACCGAAGCGTAACATTATAGAAACTCTGTGAGCTAATGCTTTAAATTGGTTATCTCATTGGACATTTTAAATGTACGTCCTTTATACATTTTCTGATTATTTAATAACACGAACAATATTATTTGAGCAATGTTGAGTAGCCGATTGGAATAAAATATCTGCTTAAATTCGATGTCAATGTACAAAAAAATCACATAGAGATTTGCCAGGACAATTAACTAACATACTTGCGCTCTTCTGCATTCTGTAAATATTAGGAAATGCTAAACTCATCAAAATCTTTTTTAAATTACGAAATAGTATTATAATTCAAGAAGAAACGATCACCTCTAAAAAGTCAGCATATTGTTTTCTGTCGTAATCCCAGGGTTCATAATGCCCCATGCCTGGATCCAATTCTAATGCCAATCCATCAATGCCATTGCTACGTAAACTCTGTATAACTGATTGTATTAAGCTGTTCCTTTTATCAGGCGTTCGGTACATTTCATAAAAATCTTCATCGCCAATATTACCATAAAAATTCAGCACGAATTTCAATCTTGAATTTTGTCTCTTAGCCGTAGACATCCAAGAATATCTGGAATTATAAACCAGTATTCGATAAAAATAAACTAAGAGTTATTGAAATAATGTATCTATATTATGAAACATCAATGTGGCTTTAGGTAAAACATGTAAATTGAAGCTAAATTTAGTGTACATAGATTTTTACTTTTTCGGCTTCTAGTACCTTGTTATGTTTTCTGCATTTATTAGTCCCCCGCATTGCTAATATTGCAATTGTACTGATTAATGAATCTGAAATGTGTATATTTTTTACACAAGTGTGAAGAAGCAACAAGTGAAAAATGTTTTTAATTTATTAACACATTTGAACAAGCACATGACTAATTAACGCCCCGCTTCGGTTAACTGCGTTGACAAACACGCAATATTTCTGAAAGAACAGTAAAGGTTAAATCATATTTTCAAAAACCTTTAGTGTTGTTTTTTTTCTAACCGTGACGGACAGACCAACCAACAGAAAAAAAGCATAAAAATATGCTTCTTTCATTGTATTGGGGGGCACTAATTTTTTTTTTTTAAATCTGATTTTTTTTTTTTAAATTTAAGAAATTAGTTTAGAATCATGTCATTTCCAGGCTTTACGCTAGTACATTTTTAAAAATGTGCATGATATCTACATGCCAAGAGCATTTCTTATAGTAACATTTCATCCCTTACACTTACGTAATTGTTTTAGAATTGGTGTTTTGTTATTAAAAAATTGCTTGCATAATTAATTTTATAAAGTTTGTTTTAGTTTGCTTTTAGAAAACTAAAAGTAGCCATTGCACATAAACATTTCAAGCCGCATTTAATGGTGAAAAAATATTTTTCGTATCTCTTCTAGTTTTGGCGCTCTGAGTGTGACAGACGGACAGACAGACAGACGGACATTTTGCACAAACCTAATAGCGGCTTTTTCCCCTTACGGGGGCCGCTAAAAAGTGTTCAATTCGCGGCTATTAATAACATATTTAAAAGAATTGCTACAGATTGCTTCTTCTTTAAGAGAGTCTTTTAAAGCATTAAATATTGATCAGGCTATATTATTAATTATCAGTTTTCACACACAAAAAAAAGGAGTTGTTCATGGATTTCTTGATCCATAATTAAACGAACGTATGAAAATAGAAAATGCTTTTTTTAACAGACACAGTTGACTCGTCCATTTGTTTTAAGAAATGTGTCATTTTCAAATAGCTACATAAAAAGCTTTCAATGTCACAACCTAATTCATAATATTCCTTTGACATTTTTTTGGCTTAGAAAATTATTTAATAATTTCAGATGCAGATGTTTAAAAAATAGTTGTCTAAGCTTCTCCAACGGCTAACAAAATATTTTTTTTCCATATTTCTTAATAAGTAAAAATTATTTTAAGACACTTGCAAACCATCATCCTCTCTTTCTTTTTATGTCCAAGCAAAAATTCTTTCCATAGTATGTCTTTAATAAACTTTATTATTGATTGTTCAAATTATGTTCAAATCTTAGTACATTTAATTAGGTAGGCAAAGTCTCAGTGGGTTCGATTAGGCTAAACTTTAAAGGGTAGCAAAACAAGACTCCCGTAATAGTTCCTAAAGGGGTGCGAGAGCATCCTCATTGCACTGTTCGGAGTTGTAAAAAACGCTCCATAAACTTGTCACAATCCAGGCGCTGTCCCTCAAGGGGCCGTTACATAAATGGCATGTCCCGCACGGTTAGCCTGGTATAGAAAAAGTACATGGCGGGGACCTTAATCTACGTGGCCTCTTGCCGCGAGTCTAACCCACCCACCAGACAGAACAGAGTATACTGTTCCCATTCAGTCCGATGAGAGGGAGTTCTTGTTCACTTTTGCTGGCCTGGAGTTCCATAAGCCGAAGGCTCAACTCAGCCTGATAGTTTCAAGAAGAAGAAGAAGAAGAATAGTGTTGCTGCATAAAACTTTTTAAAATAAAAAGCTTACAGGCAGTAGAAAATTCATTAAGAAAATAGCAAAATTTTAAACACAAACAGAAACAGAGCAAAAAACCCTCTCTTAATTCCAGAACCCTCCCTAAGGGGAGGCACTAGCGGATCCAGAACTTTGGAGTCAAGGGGCGATTTTTGTCCAAACCCTAACCCTAAAACGCGCGTGTACAGTATATATATATTCGAATTTTTGTAAAAAACATGCAGTGTTCCTGTTTCTCAACCTTTGCGAAAATAAAAAGCCACGTTAAGCCGTGACGCCAAAAGCGTTTTCTTGCATTCTTCACAGCAGAAACGCATTCTCCTGACATCTATAGCTTATCGACACCGACAAAAATTATTAAAAAAAACAGCAACGTTAAGGCTTTTCTCTTGACAGCTATTCGGTCTGGGGGAGCGCTGTAAGTTTTCTTAGTGGGGATCGGGGCGAAGCCCCGACGCCAAATGCGTTTTCTTGCTTTCTTCACAGCAAAAACGCATTCTCCTTACATCCACAGCTCATAATTCATCCTATTAAATAGGGACTTTTTGAATAATGTTTTACTACATTGCAAACGAAACTGATTTGTTCCTCGAAAAGACAAGATACTCAACATATTCAGATTAAGACTTTAAAGATCGCCACCGAAAAAAAAAAGCATTCGAAAAAAATTTTAAAAAAGCTCATTTGTAAGTGATAAATTTTGTTCAATAAGCTTGTTTGTAACTTTGTTTTGTTACAGAACTAATATTTAAAGCTCCAAACAAAAAAAATCGAAAGTGGGAGGAGAAATAAAGTGACCCGATTAGATTCTATTCAATTTTTTTTTCATTTTTATGATTTAGGCGACATCGGTTTTAAAACGTGATGTTTTCGTCTGGAAAGGGAAGGAGGCGGTAGAGTGAAAACGTTAATCCTCGCTCCTTTTTTATAATTTCTGCTAATGATTGCGTTTGGCTTTAACAAAATAAGGGAACGGGCGACACGAAACAAGAGTTTAATTTATAGCATACTAGACAGATATTACCCGCTGTCCGCGGGTCTTAATTTTCGTAATGCTGATGTAGTCAGTGATATTGTGCATTAGAAACAAAGAAAATAATAATGTTTAAAGTAAAGCGAATGCTTGAATTCACGTTAAAAAAGAAATCAATTATGGAACTATAAATAAAAACTTGACCTTATTTTACGCGATAATAGGATAATAGTTGCAATCATGTAAAAATGCTTTAGAAAACAAATTTCAATGTTAATTTGATTAAAATATGAAATGAATGGACTATAATTAGTATGTTCAAGCGTTAAAGCTTTAAACTCTTTGCGAAGAGAAGTTCTATCATCTTTAGTTCTAGACCTAGATCTAGATCTAGGAATAGAGAGATTTGTAACCTTTCGGTAATGTCTAATGCAACTATGTTCAACAGGATTTTTATATTCGCAGATACAAAGAACGAATTTATGTAAAAATCCTTTTGAAACACAAATTCGAAGGTTAATTTTGTTAAATAATTAAATCATTAGACTATATTTTGTATTTTCATGCGTCAAAGTTAAAATCTATACGTGCAAAGTGTATTTCTTAAAAATAGATCTAGAATAATCTAGATCTAAATCCTTTCGATCTTTTTCTCATGTCAACATTTGTAAACAAAGCCTAGTTCATAAAATAGTATAGCTGTAATAGACTTGGGAAACTTTATTTTTTTTAGGGCTTTAAGTTTGATTTATGGCTACAATTCATACATACAGGTCTAAGTTAGTACCCAAGGAACATTTCTGTCAAGTTTTGTCAAGATCGGTGAAATGGTTTTGATTTCTATACGGGGACATACATACATATATACATACGCCTTTGTTTTCCTTTTATATATTAGAATATAAATTATATTAGTGACATTTTTTTTATTTTGTAATTCCTAAATTAACTAAAAAAGAAAAAGAAAAAAGTATTGGTTTGTCCGCTGAGTGGAAGGTGATTGCCCCTCCCACCTAGTACAACATTTTAATTTTATTTTTACTGATGATAAAATTTGGGATTAGAGTGTCTATGGGACAAAATATACTAATGAATTAAAACATCAATATGTAGCTTATATTATATAGAAATTAACATTAATTGTGTTCACATACTATGATTTCTTCATAAAAATATGACCGTCCCCCCTCTTCAGAGGGCTAGGGTGGGGAGAGATGTAGAAGCGATCATCCCCCCCCCCATTGCCACCTCCGCATCCAACTTAATAGGCCAACATACTAGAGTAGGAGCGAAATAAAATAAAAATAGGTTTAAATATAATTAATTTGTAAATATTATTAACATAACTAATAAATTCGTATACAAATTGTGTGATTTTTTTTACTAAAATTCGTCCTCCCCCGCCGATTGGGGGGGGGATCGCCCCTACCGCCCCACTCCCCTGGATCCGCCAGTGCTGGGAGGTTGATTTTATTTCTGGGGTTGTTGAACCCAACCCTCTTGGCTACCCCATGATGTATGTATATATATATATATGTCTCCTTCTTAAAAAAAAAAATTTAAGGTAGTAAATAAACTTACGTATTTCGGACTTTCTGGGGTTGAAAGAATTCGCCATTTAAATACTCAGCATAGTAGATGATAATATAGTTACAAAGACTGACATCGATATCAGAGGTGGTCACATCTGACGGATCTGTAGCCCGTGCGTGTAGAGTGCACATAAACATCTGGCATTGTTCTTTATTAATATATATATATATATATATATATATATATATATATATATATGTTTATTTTTTGTAATAAAAAAATTATATATATGTGCAATTTGTACTGTTAGAGGATGTATGTGCTTATGAATTTCAGACCAACTGGTCACAAACTTCGAGTGCATAATACTGATAGAAGCAGTTTGTTGACAATTGGGATCAAAAGCGTTGCATGTAAACATTTATTGTTTTAGATTAATTTATTAGCGACAAATGATTGTATATATATATATATATATGTAAAGAAAGAGATAGATAAAAAGATAGATAGATAGGTACATAATAATAATAATAATAGGCTTGTCTTCGAGTCCGAAGATTAGTGAGGAATACAGTGTTTCCCGTGGCTGTGCAGTCCCAGCTGTGATCTACATATTTTGCCACATCCAGGGTAAGCAAAACCATTGTCCACAGGTGGTCGGTTTAGATTTTCTTTTCGTCGTCTGTCCTCGGCGGCAGATTTTCTTTTGGTCTCAAATGTGTATCCCGCGCCCATTGTGAGTGACCTCCAGCTGTCTCGTTCCGACGCCGCATGCAGCCAGGTGCTCTCTTCTATGTCAGCCAAGGAAAGTTGACGCCTAAGCTGGTCTTTGAAGCGTTTCCGTGGAGAAGGTACATAGATAGATAGATATATAGATAGATAGATGGATACATAAAAAGATAGATAGATAGATAGATAGAAAGATAGATAGATAGATAGATAGATAGATAGATAGATATTAGGGGTGCACCGATTTCTACTTTTTGATTTTGTACTAACGCGGATTTTGTCGAATATGATAGATAAATACATATGAGTCAAACGATATTTTATTAACAGCGGAACATTAATTATGCTTATTTATAGCTTAAACTTTAACGAGGAAGGTGTCATGTGGCCAGCACAACGACCAACCGCCTTTATTTTCCCCACCTTCAGTCAGGTACACATTAGAGTTGGGTGGAATCAGGGGCGCCCTAAAAATCCCGAAATTCAAAAACCCAATCTTCATTGGGATTCAAACCCAGGACCTCAGGTTCGGAAGCCAATCGCTTAACCATTCGACCACCGCTTCGCCTAGATTGTGGGAAGCATAGATTTAATAGTAGTCTGTAGGCCTATTATTGATATTTATAAATAGATCTACTGTTATCTATAACTAAGACCATTAGAAAAAACAACTATAGAAAGAAAAAAAAAACTCATTCACACTCTCCTTACCAAAAAAACAAAACATTAATAGACTGTGTGTTCGATTGATTTTAACAATCTGGTCAGATAGACGTTGTGAGCCTACCTATGTAGTCCTAGTGTAGTGTGTTTTTTTTTTTTGGTCTTAACCATCATGTGTTTGTTGTCTTTGGGCATACGCAACGGCGTTGAGTGGTCAGGCAAAAAAGATTACACATTGTTATGGTCAGTCAAGCATATAGATAAATTATATCCGAACACTAGTTGCAGAGGTCAAAGGTTTCTTAACACTCCAGCATATTATTTCTTTGTTAGCTAGATCTAACAACGCTACAATTGTTCAATTTCTTTTCTGCTATTTTAATTTTTTACAGTAAGGTTTCCTCTTATTTATTAAGTTAAAAGAATTAAACAATGAACTTGGCTTTGTTTTTTAAGATTTTAATACAAGGCAAAAAATACACACACGCAGACATTTACATATTTAATCTGCGCTTTATTTTTTTATGCAAAAAACGTAGATATGAAACATTAAATGCAAAGAGAGAATGTAAGAAACATATTCCTTGATTATTACTGATTGTATACTGGTTTCTGTAACTATTACAAAAGGAAATGATAGTAAGCTTAGCGCGTCAGGTGTGTAAAAATTCGTCCAAGCCTGATGCACAGTGAATAATTACTAACTAGGAGTAACTTGAACTTCACAAAATATTAACAATATCGTTATCAAATCAAGACATCTAACCTCAGGAGTAATATTCAGGTTAAAACGTTAGGAAAAGTATATCTACCGCAATATTTATTTGCAATGTAGTATATTTTCTTTTCAGTTGTACATTTTTATTCTGGCTTTAAAATGGTCAATACCTATCAATAAATTGAGTGTCAATAACCAAATAAATAAAATAAGGAAATGGGGAGTGTTTAACTCTCCATTTAAAGATATATCTGGACTTGTCTTTTACGTTAATATAGATTTATTTCTTCAAAATAATTAGTTACTGGCTTACTTGGCTATGAAATCCGCGATTTGTATTCTGTGTAGCTATAGGTCACTCGTCCAGGTGTGTGATCTTAAGTCCAGCTAACTAATTTAGAGTGACTATCCGGTGCACCCCTAATAGGACATTAGATAGATAGATAGATAGATAGATAGATAGATAGATAGATAGATAGATAGATA
>JADKLZ010005243.1:15150054-15172973 GCA_021533235.1 Biomphalaria straminea
ATAGATAGATAGATAGATAGATAGATAGATAGATAGATAGATAGATACAAATATAGTGAAATGTAGAACTTTACCTAGACTGGGTTGTACAAGACTCAACAGTAACAATAAAACAACAGATCTCTTCATGCTACAAAAAATAACATTATAGATGTAATATAAATATTAGTTGTTAAAGCGTTGAAAATATAAATAAAAAGACAATTTAAAGTGTTTCTGAATATAATACTTTTCTTCACTTATAATGTAAATTGCATTTTATAAATAAAATGTAAAGGCGTACGTTATATTGAACAAAAAATGGTTTCTACCGTGACGCATTAATGGTGCACACCAGAGCACCATTCAACACAAGTAGTACGAGACATTTAGATTGTACGTTATATTGAACAAAAAATGGTTTCTACCGTGACGCATTAATGGTGCACACCAGAGCACCATTCAACACAAGTAGTACGAGACATTTAGATTGTACATGAAGAAGGACTGTTGTAGATCCGGCTGAAGTTATGGGGGTCTGAACAGTCTGAACATAATTCAATCATATCACTTAGCTGGTCCACATATTACAAGCAGAACCATATATAGCTAAGATGAAATCTGATTGGTAAACGCACAGAAACAAAATCCTTTCTATTTCTTAACTCTTTCTCTCCTAACTGACGATACCAACGTTGATTCCCCCAGAATGTGGTAAATAATTACGGAGAGAAAGAGTTAACCACTGACATAATGTCTACTTGTCACAGAAAGTCTCTATTCTGAAACTACTAAATGATAATAAATAGACCTGTATACTAAATGTATGAAACATGGTACGCATGTCTCATGTGAACATTTTAATTTGGACGACCCACTTGGGCATTTTGCCTTATGGATCTACTTTCACGAAGGACATTAATCGTTGAAATACTATGAGATTCTGAGGGGCGCTGTATTAAAGGCGTATTACCAAACAGAGGAATTTTTTAAACAGAAGTTTAAATTATCCCGGTTAAAACATGGGGAAACCTATTCACGTATAGGATTAATTAGAAAAGTAACTACCTCGCTGGATGGCGCAATCGGGGACAGAAATGACTTAGGACAGGATAATGGAACTCATGCTCAGGAACAGCTTATTAAGAAACTGATCATTTTTTCTCTGAGAACGTCGCTCAATCATTCTGCACCGACCGCTAAAGATTACGAAGAAATTCATTCTCTGCGTTACAATGAGTCCTTCAATCTTACACATGTCGTTGGCAACTGCTATAAGATTAGCCGTCACCTGTTAACATTGTGAAAATGAAAGTCATATTGCAAACGTTGTACCTCTTGATTTACAAAATTCTTACCATATCACACAGATATATATAGAGAAATAAAAGATGTGACCAATAAATGATGACCAAGTGAATGATGTCCAAGTAAATGATGACCAATTGAATGATGTCCATACATTTCTGGTCGTCTTCGTGTCCTGGTGCGAAATTCGTTGGCGTAGCCCAGATGTACAAGGGACGCTATCCATTAATAATTTGCGTTTCCAGAGGCTCAAAAAAAATAACTCGACACACTCAATATTTAGTGTGAGAGTTGAAGTACATTTGCTGAAGAGTAATTTGTTTGACAGTAATGTGGGTAATGTATAAGAAGCAAGAGAGGCACCTTTTTTCTACAAAAGCAGATTGGAGAAAGAGACAAAGCGTGGTTTGTAATCAAACACTACTTAGTAAAGATTTGCAGTCAACTGTGAACTCGTCTTGTGTAAAGAATGTCGTTTAGAGACCAGGCTTCTGTTATAAACATTTGCGGGTGTAGTTTACCAAATACTACGGACCTGCGGTTGGTCCAAAAAAAGGATCTGTTAGGCGTAATGTACTTGTAGATCTGTGATAATATGGACGAAAAGGGCTTTGTGTTTGGGCTGGAACGTGTTGCCAAAGTGCATTGTAGGGCTCTTATCTAATTTATATAATATAGACGTTGCTTCAAAAAAAGAAAGAAGAGTATAACATCCTACGCGTCATGCATTCAGTCATGCATATTTACCAGTGACTTAAATTCTGCCAAGTCACTGATTTTCCTGGCTAGCTCAGGCAAACCATTCCATGCTCTAATGCACTAGGGACGAAAGAGCATTTGTACAGATTAGTCCTAGCATATGGGACGAGGAATGTGCCTTTATCTTTGTGTCATTCTCAATGAGAGCCAGTCTTTATTATCCTTACATTAATTTTGAACTAAAAAAATTTTCAGTTTTCAATCTATCGGAGAAGAAAAACTACATAGACTAAAGAGGAACTTGAGAATCATAGGACACTTCAAAAACTTGAGATAGTTATTAAAGATGGCCTAAATTCAACGATCTCCTAAAATACAACTACCGCTTTATTCTATTTTATACAACAAAATGTCAGGTCATGGGGGGGGGACTTTTATTAGTTGTGTTCTAGTCGCTACGATTAGAAATAAAAGTAATGCTAACTATAACCGTACAACAAGGATCGAAAGAAATCTAAAAAGATTTGAATAAAAAGATTTCGTGCAGATTCTTTTCTTACCACGATAGGCTGGTGACCTAGGACATTATACTTCAATCTGCAAATTATTAGACTTAAATGAATAATAAATCCCAATACAACACATGGTGCATCTATTTGAATTTGACGGTAGTTTAATTTGTCTGTGTGGAGTATTATGGTAACTATTTGTAGTTGATCGCCTAGGAAATGGCTTATTTTGCTAGATGTGGCATATCTTAACTACATCGTCGGTCAGTTATATTTGACACTAATTCTCATCAGACGCAAAATTCGGCAAGGATGGACAGACCCCTGGACAGACCACTCATAAAGATAATAAATGACAACGGCAAGTCAGCAATAACGATATTAAAACATTATGTCTTCAAATGTCTTCAAACTGAAGTGGATCACTTCAAGACTTTACTTTATTTACGAAGCACCAATAATAAACCTGAAAATGTGGGCTAACATCACAAGACAACCTGAACAATGACACCTATATTTTATATCTCCAAATTCTGATCCTCAGAAGCATAAAAATCACTAAAAATAAAACGGAGATCAGCAATGTACTATAACTCTCGTACCAAAGTTTTTACCTCCCATTGCAAATGGCAAAGAAGGGGAGAGTACAGTCAAGGTCGTTTGGCCATGAGCGTTGGAAAAATGAATTGTTAACTCGTGGATTAAAACAACTCGTTGATTACAAGAACGCTGATATGAGGATGAATCGTGTGCAGAAGTTAGTCACCAATATCTAGTTCAGTTGCGAAGAATTCCCCGGCCTAATGATAGGAGAGTGCCTACATAAATAGTAGATATCGACCCTGATAATCCTGCGCCATGTAATCAGAAGAAATTCCCGCTTCGGGATCTAAGAGCCTTTAACAATATCAGAGATGTGATTCGATAACATATGCATTAGGTCAGGCCGACTGATCAAATCCACAAGAACCTATAACTATATTTATGACAGACTTTTATCACTGGAAAATATCAAATGTTTTCGTGTATCTATGTTTATATATAAAAACTCACCTCGAACACAATAGAAACAAGAAAGTTCTCTTTGCAGAATGCCTTTCTTTTTCTGAAATGTAGAGTGCTTCAAAGCGGTCTATTTATATTTATTTAATTACAAATACTATAATTGATTAAAAAAAACAGAATGATTTATTAAAAAAAAACAATATTTAAATTTCTAAAAAAGGATAATAGTATAATCGATGGCGTGGCACGAATGGGACAGAGATAGAAATAGAGAAACAAAGAATGAGAAAAAATAAAGAAACACAGAAAGACATGAAAAGAAATAGAGAGACGAACAGAGAGACAGAAAGACAAAAGAAAGATGAAAGTAAGACAATATATTGACCTAAAAAGTAAGACTATCATTATGTTTTAATTTTTACTAGTGAAGGTATGGGCATGATTATATCAAAACAGAGTCTGCATTTTTACTTTAAGATCAACACCGAAGCGATAGACAAGTTTTACTATTTTCTCTAGAATCCGATACACACATTCTGATTCGTTTAATTCCATTCAGATTCAATTGAGATTCTCTCCAAATAATCAAATCAGGCCTTTTCCGATCTGATTTTGATAAGTTTGAATATGTTAGAAAAAATGATTTGATACAATCATTTTAGGCATAATCAAATTAATCTTATCGTATATGATACAGACGTTACTTCAAAAAAGTAGATGGTTACGCCCTACTCGTTATGCATCTAGTCATTCATGTTAACTATTGTTAACTGTTATGGCTCTTTCGCCGTGGCAAATATCAAACAAAATAAACAGTAAAAGTAATCTTCAACCACAGACGAAATGCCAAACAAGCAATAGATGAAGTCGACCAGCGTTTTAAACATAAAACACGTTGAATACTCAATAAGGGATACGTCTGTGTCTTTCTGTACTTGCCGTCTGTAGCTTCAATAAACAAAAAAATCCGTCTTCTTTTAGTGTCGACTAGATCGTTCTACTTTTTAATCTAACTTTTCGTCATATCCGTAACTAATTAAAACTTATCCCTTTATTATTCCCGAAATAAATCTACGTTCTAATCATGTCATAACATAACCAATGACTTGAATAAATTCTGTCAAGTCACTGGTTTTCCTGGTTAGCTCAGGCAACCCATTCCATGCTCTAATAGCTTAGGGAGGAAAAACAGCATTTGTACAAATTTGTCCTAGTATATGGAATGAAGAATGTGCTTTATCTTTGTGTCTTCTTGAGTATTTTATCAAATTTTGTTTTTGTATTTTTAGATTATGGTTCAGTGTTTTATGTATAATTATGTATAATGTATAGTCTGTGTTATTAGTTTACCATGAATAAGATAAGTGGAATTAATTTGTTTTAGTTTTGTTGTTACTCTTAACTGATATTTTTCTAAGTGTAGAGACATGCTCGAATATTATGTTTTCCAAGGCTTTTGACAAAGTTCACCACCATTGTTTGCTTTAAAAATTAAAATATGTTGGCATTGATGGTCCATTGCATCAGAGGGTTAAATATTTTCTGAAAGGGAAATAACAAACTGTAATAAGAAATGGCTCTAAATCAACACAAATAACAGTAAACCCAGGTGTACCTCAAGGTAAAAAAATACATTAGTTCAAGAACAAAAGTAAGATTATTTGCAGACAATTACATAGTAAGCCTTGGAAAAATCTAGTAAGATAGCATCTATTTGCTCACTATTATCTAAACCTTTTGAAAAATTATCAATTAGTCATATTAGCTGTGTTTCACATGAACTATATTTCATAAAGCCATGTTGGTATGGAGTAAGGATATTATGTTTATCTAAGTGGTTTATGATATTGCTACATATTATTAGTTCTAGGATTTTACATGTGATGCTGGTAAGTGATACTAGTCTGAAGTTTCCTGGGTCAGATTCTTTTTTCTTTTTTAAATGGGGGGGGGGGGCACATTCGTTTCTTTCCAGCCCCTTGATACTCTGCCCTAGTTAAGAGATGCCTGAAAAAGTATTTTGAACACTTGCGCTAGTTCATTGCTTAGTTCTTTGAGTAATCTAACTGGAATACCATCAGGTCCATATGCCTTATTCAGTTTGATGTTGGCTAATCGTTTGTTTTTTTTATTCCAATTTCAGTACTTCCAAATCTCCTATGTTGTCAGCTTGGTTCAAATTACATTTTCCATATAGGTTTTCATTCTGTTTACAAACCTTCTTTAATCTATTATATGGCCATCTTTATTTATTTTGCTTGATGTGCAAATTAGTTGGTATAGGATTTTCTATAATGCTTTTAATGAAATCCCATAAGTCATCGACTGGTTGGTGAATGTCTTTTTCTAATAAGAATGTTTGTTAAAAGTTTAGTGCAGCTTGGTGTAGTTGTGTTAGGTTGCATTTGTTACATTTTGGGTTTTAAATTGGCTATTGCTTTTATCTGACTATGTATTTTAATGATATCATGGTCTGATAGACCAGGGATAACATCATAATCTACTACTAAACCAGGTCTGTTGGCTAATAAGAAATTTAATTTGTTGTTAAAGCTAGTTTTTCCTTCCCCGCAAAGAGCAATGTACAATCTTCCAACTTAGAACAGGACATACACCTCATTTAAATTATCATCTCAATAAAATAAATCCCACACAACTCCCCCCTTTGTAGACACTGCGCACACCCTTATGAAACCGTAAACCATATTCTTTTGGAATGCCCCCTCCTAATCCACCTTAGGCAGACCCTACTACCACTACAGCCTAACATAACCAACATCTTGTATGGCAGTGCTGAACAACTGAAAAAAAAACGACACACTATTTTTCCTGGCACAGTCTGCAAAAGAGCGCATAGCTCAGCAGTAAAATCTGATGATTTGATTTTGACTGTTGCGTGTTAAGTTTTTTAAGTAAAGCTTATTTATGTCCTTAAGTTTTTTATATTTATCTATGGTAAGTGTTTTCCAAATTATATCGGGCAGGATGAAATCACCCATAATGAAAAAAATGTCTTTTTATTTTTTTCTTTAAGTGTAGTTAACTGTCTACATAGTTCTTGCTTCTTGCATGTACTCTAAACTAAAATTTAGTGTAAATGTTGCCTTCAGACCTTGCGATCTATGGGGCAGAAGATGTGAAAGTCATCTGTTTCTTTGACCAAAGGTTAACGAGCAGGGTGTTATGTGGCCAGCACAACGACCAACCACCTTTACTTTCCCCAACTAAAGGCAGATACCCATTAGAGTTGGCTGGACTCAGGGGCGCCCTAAAATTCCCGAAATTCAAAATCCCAGTCTTCGCCGGGATTCGAACCCAGGACCTCAGGTTTTTGAAAGCCAATCGCTTAACCATTCGACCACCGCGCCCTCTCAAACTAAAATTTGGTGGTCTATAAATACTGCCTATTATTAGAGATGTTGGGGTGATGTTGATTTTATCTTATTCAATCATATGCTAACCGATTTCCATTTAAATCGGATACGAAACGATTTCATTAGTTCAAAAAAAGATAACTACTGCAGAAACAAAAGTTTTGATCAGAAAGATCAAATTCACTATAATTGGATTCTATTAACATTTATCCCGATCACATTTGATAAGATCACAGAAGATCCTAATTCGATCCAATTAAGATACAATGATCAATTCCAATCAGATTCAATCGGATTTGATGCAAATCCGTTTCGATGAGATCCTATATGATCTTATCCCAACCGATTAAAATCGGTTCGATCCGTTTCTGATTAAATCATCTCTGAATTAATCAAATCTTATTCCTTTCGACCCAAACTGATCAGATCAAATTCATATCATATTCTATGATTTAAACACAATTCTAAAAGATGAAAATCTAATTATATTTATGAAAACACCAACACCTGTTACACAAGACGAAAACTAATTACGATTTGCAGATCCTTTACTTTTTTTTCAATAACCAAAGTAAAAGATTTATTTAGTACATTGACTTTTTATTTGGGTTTTCATGATCTTATTTCTAAACTTTTTGTTTTCAAGTTTTAAGATTAAAGAACATAATTATAGGGGAGATAGCTGTAGAAATATTTTTTTTGTGTGCTTTAAATCTAATTATGTTAAAATTATGTCAAAAATGAATACCCTCTCAATAATCTAGAAAAAAAAACAGTTAAAAAACGTTGTTGCTATGGCAACGGTGTTATTTCATTTTGTAAACATAGTACTTTCATCACGAATTACTTGAGCACAGTTTAAAAAAATCAAAGATAAAGTTATTGACAGATTTGAGCATTTCAAAACCAACAAAATCTTTCTAGTAAATCCTCTCAACACAAATTTACGAAATCCACATTAATACATTTGGAATCCATACGGGATCTCTAGAAATGCAATTGGTCGATATATAAAGTAAAGCTTTATGGGATGGACAATTTACAGTATTAAAAAATCAAATTTGAAAAGTTGGAGCTCTAGCAATGTATTTACGTAAGTCATATATATATATATAGAGAGAGAGAGAGAGAGAGAGAGACTGGCCGATGAAGAACAAATTATTATTGGAAAAATTTGGGCAAACATAGATTTAGTTATACAGCAGTTATGAGCAGTATAAAAGTAAAAGTATTTATAGCTTGTTTTTTTTTGTCATAACCTATGTAATTCATAGAACACTTTCTGTATTATTATATTTGTAATCTTTCCTACTAAATCTATGTCAGGCGGGCATAATGATTATCTTCCCAACTGTTAATTTAACTAGCTTCTAAGTCTAGATCTAGACTGAAGGCATTGAACACATTCTTTTGTTGTCAAAATTCGATCAACAACTTTTTTAGGCGATCTAAACTATAGATCTAGACTCTGACTAAGACTCTAGTAAAAAAAAAAGACTACTTACTAGATCTAGATATAATCTATATATTTGTATATAGCAATATCTAGATCTAGAACTAGTGTAGATCTAAGACAGAATCTAGATCTAGTGTAGATCTAAAACAGATAATTGATAGATATAAAATTTGACTAAGTCGGCATTAGTTAGTGTTTAGAGATCGGATAGGATAGACGATAGACTCGGATAGACTGACTGACTTACTGTGTAAAAATATTCATTTTATTGATGCAAAATGATTTTTCAAACTTTAGGATTTATCCCTTGGCCGCATTGGTCTATCGTTCTACGATCGTTAGAGCACGCTCTGCTCATTTTCTTTTACTTTTTTGACTAAAAACTAATTCTAAATATTTGAATCGATAAGACGACCGCCATACATAAAGAAGCCATGTCAACAATAAATAGATCCACATCACAAGCCTATATATATTTTCCTATGTCTTTCATTATGAAATTGTTGATATGGTGCGCATAGGTGCATGCATAAAGGCAAAATATTAGGAATAATGAAGTTTTGTACTTTTCAAAACTTAAGATCAAAGTTATATATAGACGGAAATTTACGTCCTAGAATTTCTAGCTCAATTGCCGCCATCTTTTTTTCATCTTTTTCAAACGTGGATGTAGTACATAAAACGTATTTGACTCTTCCCAAATGAAAATAACATTCTACGACGTCTATATTTATTTATGTCTATGACGTCTAATGCTGGTCTAATCTAATGCCTAACGATTACTATGATGATAAGCTAAAATTTAATAGCATAAATTTTGAGGTTTTCTTTATTAAAACTCCTGTTGCTTTTAAGGAGAGACAATCATTTACCATATATATAGGCATTATCTAACACATTATGCAAACGGTTATAGGTGTTTTTTACCAAAAAAATATTTTTTTTTTATATTTTAATTATTAAATTATGTAACTTATGTTATACAAAGTACTATATTTAAACACAAACAATGTTTACTAATTTATAAAGAGAACAAAGTATATTTAGTATGCATTATACGTTGAACCTAATTAAAGACAATAATTATGTTTTAAGCAGCATTTTTTTATTTCTGCATCTACATTGCCACATTTTTCCAAAGTAAAGTAAGTTAGCGAATCAATTATATTACATCAGTCGGTCCAGATGCACATCTAACTTAACTTTCACTTACACCTGTCCTTTGATCTGCTAGGGCACTGCATAAGATCTGTCTACCTTCTATCTGCACTCTTATCTGTCATTTGTCTTTGATATAATTTCATTCGGATGTTCTTTCTGAAAATATTGAAACCTGCATGGTTGCATCACTTCGGGGGCCGATTTTAAGTTTGTGTTTCCACAAAAACTGTCTTTGTAACCTTGTTACATTTGCTTTTACCTATTCCGTAGTCTGATAGACAGATGGGGAACTATGCAGCTGGCCTTTTTTCGCATTGTCCGTTTTTCTTCCAGAGCTGAGGCCCATACTTTCGATAGCTTTTTTGGTCACTGTCTCTCTCCATCTGGTGCTGACAGTCTTGATGTTTACTGATTTGAGGTCTCGTTTTATTACATCTATGTAACGGAGGTGGGGGGCGACCAGTTTTTCTTGAGGAAAGCCTGGGAATTGTTTATGGTCGGAACGATGTCGCCCACACAGCAGTTCCCCCTCTCCGCGCAGCTGCTGTGAGCAAAGGAACGGAATATCCGATACAGTTTGGGATCAGTAACGCCGCCGGCTCTACCAGGTTGTAGCTCAGTGTGCCACAATCTGCCTAAGGGTCACCAGCTCCTGATTTGTCTTCAGGGTTGTCTCTCGAAGCCTTTCCCGCGTTTGGGTATAGCCGCGAGGCAGCGGAGGTTTTCCTTCTCCTAGATGGGTAGCCAACCAACGCTAACGAGCCCCTCCTGCCCAAAGTTTACTGGTTTAGGCGCCAGTTGCTCGCCTATGCCCTTTCTCCTGTCTGTGGCAACGGTTCCGCCAGGCTCAATATCTGCACCACATGTGTAGGCCAGGAGTTGGACTGGTTGTCAGAGGCTATTTAAGTCGTATGCCATTGGAAGCATTTTATAGGTAATGATGGGCTTAAGATCATTACCAATTCCGGCGTTAACAACCTTGCGGAAACAAACTTTATATATTTTGTAGAGAATTAGGCTTACATCGATAATATAACACATGGGCGTAGCCAGAAAGGGGGGGGGGTCAACCACCACTTGCATCTGACCTCATGTCTAAACGAGAAAATTAACAAAAACTAAAACATTTTACCATTTTCTACCAGTTGCTGGACTCCAGTGAATAACAGATTTGCTTTTTGAATTTTTTAAGTGGAAGAGTAGCAGGCTAATTGCACTGTAGAATACATCAGATTGATCAGAATATGCATTTTTTAAAGCTTAAAATAACGGTGGTAATGCTTGGATCCGGGACTTGGCCTAAAAGATATAGAGTTCTAGATCTAGTAACTTTGTATTAATAGTAATACCTCGACTACCAGTAGACAGAATTTTAGTACTTATGTAAAGCTGGTCTTGTCTTCTCCGTTGGGCGTCACTTGTTACGACACAAGACTCTTGAAAAATAGTAGGCCTACATGAAAAATGCACAGATACCCTCAAGTTCCAATTTAGAAAATAGTTTAATTGACATTATAAAAAAATTACTTAAACATAATTATTTCACTGGTTTCAAGTTCATATTTCTCCCACTTCCTATATTTAATCTTAATTCCATTCAATATTCTAATTCAATGGGATCAGCCGATAAGTATGGGGGGATACATTTATTATAATGTTTGTGCTATATTTAGCAGAATAGAAGCATATTATATTTAAGGTCTAATAATTTGCATAAAATTATTTATAAATAAAGGAATTACTAAGACAGTGGACCAAATTAAAACATGTTTTAATAAGAAATGAAATATATGCAGATATAAATGTGTGTTTTAAATTATCGGCTATTATTTTAAATGAAAAACTTTCGATTGTCGCATACGTTTGTATTATTTATTAAGCCATATGTCTTATTTCATTCTTCTTTTAGTTGCAAGTCATAACTTTGCACAGCATCAAACATTACATCTGCTATCTCTTTTGTGCTAAATATCAACAACTACATGACTTAACAAATTAAAATTACAATATAAATCTATTTGAAACAAAGTCAATACTTATGCAAATTTTTTTTACATAAATAATTGAATAACTATAGAAAAACTCTCATACAATTAAGAATATTATTATCAAGTTTAATTTTTTTTCCACTTCATCTTTCACTTTCCTAAACAGTTTTGAAAAGTAGATAAAACACACATTGGCTTAGAAATGTTTTAAAAGCTTTCCAACTGTTATTTTCTAATCCATTGTTATTCTGAGATATATGCTTTTGTCTTGTATTACTTTTTTGGTAACCTTTTTCATTATCCCATCCTTAAATTTTTAAGGTTTTCTGAAAATAAATGTAAAGAGAATATATCATAAATTCAATTGAACTATTTTCATGTTTTCATGTACTATTATATCAAATGCAATATTAAATGCAAGCGTAGTTAACACAGGGGTATCTTAGAAGAATGTGACATTTCTTTTTTTTTTTTTTAAGTTCATTTTTATACACGTTACATTTTGCTCCTCAACAATACTTCGCTGATGATCCTCTGATTGTTCTGCTCTTAAGGACCTCACTTGCAAATGATTATTTCAGAAAAATAAAACACTGGAAAAAACTATTATGATAATGTTTTAATATTAAATAAGAAAAAAAAAAGAAATAAACATGTTTTCTTCGGAAACAAGATGGAAATTAGTTTATATCTGTAGCTGGGGAAAAACATTGATTTATGATTTTACCTTAACGAAGGATATACTAGTATACAATTAAGAAGACAACAATTAAGTTGAGTTATAACAAACCTCTTTGAAAAACATTATGTAGGTCTTAGAATTCTAGTACGACATTTCTCATCTCACGCCCTCCCCCTATCATCAGTACTTACAGAATGGTTTTGTATACAACAGCATACAATCGCAGAATTTATTTCGGCATATTTATTTATTATTAAGAGCTTTTGGTAAGCTCTATGACGCTTTCGGCCTGACTCTTTTCTTTGTTATCATTCTGGTGTTAAAGCGCTATCTCATTCAGGAATTTATTATATTTAATTAATAACCTCTACACTCAACACACTTTGTTTTTATAAATTTTACAGAGACACGTAATCAGATAAAGCCAAAAAAAAAGGAATTTAGTACTAAGGAGTAATTCTGACATTTAAAAGCAAAAGAAATTCAAATAGTGCTTACAAATTGAAAGGACGTTTAATCTTGCACTCTTCTTGTAACTCCCTCGTGATATAAGACGAGTACATTTCTCATTTCCTATGGACTCGAAGAGTCCAATCCTTGCTTTAAAAAAATGTCCGCATACATGGTCAGCTGAAGATAGGCCTGCTTCTTATCTCAGCTAATTGTTGGTTCAGCGCTCTTTCACCCTGGCCACTCTTGATGCTTCAAATCTTGAGACTCTGTTACTCATAGCTTAACGCCATGAGGATCAATCCAGAGCTTGTGCTTCCCAACAGTGAATGTTGATATCGTATTTCTTGAAGGAGTTCTTAAGGTTGCCTCAATAGCGCTTGTGTTGAACCCCTTTGGAGTGCTTTCCTGCACACATCTCCCCGTACAGAAGTCATTTGGGAAGGCGGTTGTCTGGCATGCAGAGTATATTTTCCGTACCTCGTAGTTGGGGCATTTTTTCTCGCATAATGCTGTTCATGTTGAACAAATCTAAGCTTTCTGTGTCTGGTATGTGGTCGGACCAACGTACCTTATAAGCACGCCACTCCTTATATCTGAGGGTCCTTCCCCTATCCGCCACATGGAGACGTGCTTGGTTGAAGGTAGTAGCCTCCAAGTCTGTTTTATCAAAGACAACACTATTTTATCATAAAGTTTCCATTTTCACAGCATGAATCGTATTTCTCGCTTTATCTTTATTAATTTGTTTTAGCTTAGCGAACATTTAGGGAATTTCGATTGATCAAAAAATGTTAAAGACTTTTATGACTTAGAACAAGTTGTCTTCACTTGGTGTTCCTTCCATTGAGCGAGAAATAGCCTTACGTTTAGAAATAGATGCACTGCTTGCTGATTTGTCTACTTTGAAAGCAAGATCTATTCATTGTTAGATGATGGAAGTAGAATTACAGTTTGTATCAATATTTAAAAGTTTTCGCCTAGAAGTGTTTTAGTATCACGTTTATGTCTAGAATGTTGAAAGTATAAAACACTTCTTTATTTATTTGAAATATCTGTAAGTCGTTTAATCTGTAAGAAATTGTACAAACATTGCCTCGTAAAACACTATTACTTGTCTGAGGCCTAACTGCATCAAACGTTATGATATTATTACTATTTCCTATCTACTGCACCGATGCATTCATATTACTTAATTCTTTGACACCGTAATTATTTTCCTCATTTTGACGGAATTTATAGGATAGAATCAACGATTGGAGCGTCGTTGCGAGGTCAAAGAGTTAATTGTTTTGACTGAATTTGAATCCTTTTTGGGTAAAGGGCTTACCAACAGATTCTAGAACTCGGTCCCACGGCTACCTCGTTATACCACTTTCTAGTAAAGAAAATAAGTAAATAGATATCTAGACTAGATCTCTATATCTAATAGTTAGATCTTTACAAGATATTAATAAAAGTCCTAGAAATTCTAGATCTATATTTTAGATCTAGAATGCCTTATTCTATAACACAACCTCTAGAATATAGTATTAGAATGACTAGATAGCCGACATATCAACTAGAATTTTTAAATTATTCACATTCAGGAAAAGAAAAAAAAACGTAGCCGTTGCATGTGAACTTTAAAAGATAATACAATATCGTGATGTCTGATGTTCAAGTTCTATTTTAGTTTCTGACATTTAAACTGGAGTTACCTACGTGAGGACGGACAGAACGCTGAAAATAAAATGCGGTTATGTCCTTCTCGTGGGCAAATTAAAAAGAAATATACTTTTACAAAATTACACCATTTTTTGAATTATTTTAAAGACCGAAAAATATTTTTAAAACAGATAGTACACTTAAACTAGCGATATAAAACTTAGTTTTACAAATGGAAATTAAAAATACAGTCTCATTTACTAATCTCATTTAGCTCTCCTAACAACTCTATTTAAACTAATGTATGGATACTTACCCACACTCTTCATTTTGTGCTCGCACTAGAGGCCATTTACCTAGCCCGCAATTGTCTTTAAAGTCGTCTGCTGATAAATCATTAAAACTAAAACCAGCCAGACCTATCTTTTTGATGTACTTCATCTATAAGATATATATATATATATATATTATTTCAAAAATGACAATGCCTTTGATTCCGAAGATTAGAAATGAGTAAATGGCTACACATAAAAAATTAATTTATTAATTAATTATAATTATACAAATATAATTATACTTCTTGCGTGTTTGGAAATTTTAGCACTGGAAATAGGCAAAAGGAAAATTAGGTACGCGGTTATTTAGGCACGAAAAATCAGGCACTCTTTAGTGGTAATTTTTATTTTAAAGATAATTATTTTTTATAAATATTTTATTCTTAGGTTATGAGTTTTGCTTGTTTTTAATGTTTTACATGTTTCGGATGTTCCTTTAGAGTTGAAGGTAGTTACTTCCTAGTCCAAACCTCCCGCAGGACTACGGGTCAAGTTGTCAAAAATAACAACTATAACGATTTTAACAGAATTTTGATGTTTCGAAAGAAAAGTTGACCAGACGAAAAAAAAAAGGTTATATCATCAGAATACGGGGAAAAAATTACATTACATAATTTACACATCATAGGATTTACTGCTTTACATCCGCTCCCAAAACATTAGTGTAATTGTAAGTATTATTTAGAAATTATTATTTTATTATGTCACAGCTCCTTTCTAGAGTAAAATTCATTTATTTATAAATCCTAAGTGAATAGAAGTTCAAGTTTGGCCGGGTGTTCCGAGTGGGTGTTCTTATATTAGCATATCGAGGGTTGCTGTTCAAATGTTGAAGCTTAATTGGTTATAATTATGGGATCTATTATTTCTGTTTAACAACACTGGAACAGGAGATTTTAACTACGTTAAGGAATTTTCCAGAAGTATTTCTGCAAAAGTCTCTCATGCAGTTTTGTTCGTCGCCGTATACCAAATTGATTGGAACACGTAATGTAATACTTGTTCGCATTGAGATCTACTCAAGTCCTGGTAGTGTATGGGTAATGATATAGCTTTTCAAAGACTTTTATACAGCAATCTACTACAAAGAAATTCCAACTTGCTATCGTATATGGATGAAATTAGTATCTCCACAAACAATTGGGCAGAGGAACTTAAGGCAGTTAGTTGGGGCTTATATTACACAATATGACTCTAACAAGCTAAACAAAGGTCAGGATGAAATAGAATTTCGAGGTTATAATATAGAGTACAATATCATCATTTTGACTTCAGCAATTATCACTAAGATAGCCAAGATTTTACCAAGACAAAAAGGGAAATAAAATCAATTTTAGATCTTTACAACTTTGAATGAGATTTTTACCAAAATACTCTAATATTGCTCAGTCTCTTGTGGAACTAACCAAGAAAAGATATAAGGGAAACAAAACCAATTTAAGATGACAAGAAAAAGAAAGCACAGAGACTCCAATAATTATTGAGGGAAAAAAAAAAATTTAGGGTTATTTCCCCCTGAAACTGGGCCAAAATAACAGGAATAGGTGCTTGTAATTTTTTAACAGGCAAACTAAATAGTGTATCTTATCACTTGCATTTTCCTGTCTGAACATTTTGTTGACTTTTTGAGAAACTGCTTGGTAGTCTTGTTTTGGATTGTTGCTATGGTTTCTTGTTTTTGCTAGGTTAACTGCCTGTTTAGCGCCTTTTCTCGTTTCGATTAATGTCCATGCCTCATTACTAACTCACTGTTTTTTCTTCTTAGGATTAAGGCTTAGTATAACATTGCTTGTTTCAGCAATAATTTCTTTGAAATGTTGCCAAGATTTATCAATGCTTTGTTCTGCCTCATCCAGCTGTAGCACAGCAAATCTTTTTTACTCTAGGTGTTTTGGAGCTTGCTGTAGGTAAAATCTTTTCCTTTGTTTCTTACTGTTTTATTGCTGGCCAGCTTCATTTTTAGTTTAGCAACAACCAGGTGGTGGTCTGAGCCAATATCTGCTATTCTTCTGTTTTGTACATCTAGTAATGTGCTACTCCCCCTTAAGATATTCTGGTCTACATGACTGTGGACTACGGTTTTGGGCCAATTAGGGTGTAATGTGGTCAGCACAACGACAAACCATTTTTCCCCAACTAATGTCAGGTACCCGTTAGAGTTGGGTGGGCTCAAAGGCGCCCAAAGATCCCGAAATTACAAAAAAGTTCTTATGTGATCAGTAAACGTTACACTACCTACGTATTCCAGAAGAGTTGGAAGAGACTTATCAAAGACGACGTGTCGTTCCGTTTGCTTTTATGTAAAAAAAAACGCCAAAAGTTTTTTTTTTTACTTTAAACAATCGAAACAAGACTATGGCTTGAATATTTCTTGTCATAGGATGAATTTGATATTTGTATCTGTTATATTGTTTTGCACAACATTCCAGCAATAGTTATTATTATTTATTTTCAGCTCCTTCTTTTAAGATTATTTTGCATTTTGATTCCAATCAACACATTTCAACATTATTCATGATAATAATTGTGATTTGTGAAGAACTTCGTAGAGGGGTCAACTCCATCAAACAAACAAAAAAAAAAAGACTTCGTATGTGACTGGACATGTCTTGTATAGGACTTGGAACATTGTTGTTGATCCCTTCAAACCTACATCGATCGCTATGAGAAATACGACAATACAACGTATGGCATATTCAAACAAATATAAGTGGCACACACAAAAACAAGAACTCACATATTAAGATTGTATTAATACATCGTTTCACGATGCTTGAAAACAATGTTAAAAATTAGGTTTAAGGACTAAACAAAAACTTTGTTTACAAAAGACTTACCCTTTCTTTTACACTAAATGCATCATCATAATATATCAAGAATATCCTAGAGATAAGATAAGGAGATATGTTTGACACACGTTTTAATTCACCACCTTTCCTCAGAAAGTCACACACCTAAAAAGGGAAATGTTCGATGAGTTTTTTTTTTTTTTTTAAAGTTTAGATTAAGACATCTTATCTTATATAATACAGACGTTACTTAAAAAAAAAGATGATGACGTCCTACGCGTCATGCATTCAGTCATGCATATTAACCAATGACATGAATTCTGCCAAGTCACTGGTTTTCTTGGCTAGCTCAGGCAACCCATTCCATGCTCTAATAGCACTACGGAAGAAAGAGCATTTGTAAATATTTGCCCTAGCATCTGGAACGTGGAATGTGCCTTTATCTTTGTGTCGTTCTGAGTATTTTATTAAATTTAATTTTTGTATTAGAAGATTATGTTTCAGTGTTTAATGTTTAATTGCTACTTTAATTTTAAGTCTTCTATCCTGAAGGTTTTCTAAATTTAGTGATTTTACTCTTTATTTATTAGTATTTCTATGTTTATTTTAAATGCTTTCTAATTCTAGATCTAATTTAATATCATTAGAAATAAATCTCGTAAATTTATATTTTTTCTTAACCAGTATTTTTTCTCCTGGGGGAGGGGGATGGATTTTTTTTATGTGACATTCATTTTTTTTTATAAGCAAACAAAATTGCTCTTATACAAAGACATTTTAATTTTCTAATTAATTTCTTGTAAAATTTTAAATGACCTGAGTGTGACAGACGTACGGACAGACATACATATTGGTTCTATAAAAATAAAATAGCGATGACTTTGTTTCGTTTGGAGGCAACAATAAAAAAAAAACTTACTTGACCATAATCCATGAATGAAAAGAAACTGAAGAGTGACCTAGGGTAATCGAACCTATTAAAAGATGTACCAAATAATCGAATACTGACTATAGTTTTTGACCTTAATGCACCCATCGTAATAAACTCTTTGATAAAGTAGTCCTGTTGTTCAAAACAAACACAATACGTTCATAAGTATTAATTTTAGTATTGTATAGTATTATTGAAATACATAAGTAAGTTCATAAGTATTAATTATAGTATTGTATAGTATTATTGAAATACATAATTATTTATTATTAAGCTAAATAATACAAACTATATTTAGTATTTACTAAGTTATTTGTGTCAGTTGGGTCTATTCCATAAATTTTGTTGTGGTGCTGACGATCAATTGGGGCATCATTACGCCAGTTTTTTCCACCGTCCCCAATGAGATTAAATATCACGTAGTCTGAAGAGCTGAAATGATTGAGACAAATGTATTAAACATAATACATTAAGAAAATCAAAGTAATACAAAATGATATATTGCAAATCACTAACTATCTTACATTAAGTCCATTTTCATTAGAAATTTGCATTTCTTCTACTAACAGTGCACATAGAGTAGGGCTATTGATTTGTTATTTGTTATATTGTTTATTATAGTAAGCACATTCCCAATTTTTTCTTTGTTGAAATTTTTATTAACGTTCTACAATTCAAAGATCCCAAGCATGAAATTAAGTACACAATTCTTCGTATTGGATAAAATGATATAAAACGGCCTCGTCTGTTTCTTTTTCCTTCTCCGTCTCTCTCACTCTTTCAAATCTACCAATGTTGTTGTTGTTGTTCTTGTTGTTGTTTTGCTTACACATTGTAATTTGACTTTTTGACATTTACATTTGGATTCATTTGAAACAACCAACTATATAATACTCCACACATTTCAAAGTGGGTATCACAGGTCTATTTAGGAGAAAATATAAAGAAAAGGGTCTCTGTGATAGTAAGTGTATGTGTTTTGAATGGCTAGTAGAGCAGTGTGTGTGTCTGTGTATGAAGTGACCGGCTGACCTTTAGAGTGCATGGTTGAGTGAACAGTGTGTAAGCCTGGGCGGTGTGTAAGGAAGTCAGAATGAATAACAGGATGACACTGTGAAGAATGAAACACATAAAAGTGAATAATTAAATTCATATTGTTCGACTTATTAATTTAAAGAGTGTCTATTACAGTCTCCAAATCTCGGTAGAGCATTTTATTAACTAAAGAGCAAAACAGCAAACCAAGTTGCCTAATAACCGAACTGTTAATAATTGGTCAACGATCTTTAAATAATAACATTATTTTATAACAAATACATTATTATTATTATAGCTTTTATAGCGCTATTTTCATGCTTTTATAGCATTATAGCATACTCAGAGCGCTTTGGTCCAATCTCATTTGTGGACCAGTGGGGGGGGGGCGGAGTTGATTTCCGTGCTGCCTTTAGGCGCTCAGTAATCACAACTCTGTCCTAGTCGGGTGTCGAACCTCGAGCTCCCTTCTAGGTAGCCAAGCCAAGCCAAGTTTAAGCGCACTTAGCCTCTCGACCACGCTTCCCACATACATTCCAAATACATATACGCATATTCAAAATGTGTTTAAATCATTAGATAATAGGTCAATGTATTATTAATTAATCAAATACACAAACTTCACGCACGCACAATCAGCGCAGGCCACAGGTGTCTCCAAATACTATAACACAGAAATGCAAGGATCGACCTAATCAAGACCAGTCGCGGCTTAAAGGGCGAACTCAAAACCACACACTTCATATTTCCTAAAGCCCGGCACCCTGAAACAAAGAACAAATTAGATCTAGCGATGCTGTTAAATCACAGAACTTTCATTGGCGATACCCGTATCGAAAAATCATCTTGATAAATACAAGTATGTACTTATTTACAGTAAAAACGGGGAAACAGTGAAAACTGTAGCGAAGAAGGAATACTCAGCCAGAACATCTATTTCGCTAAAAGGGAATCTAAGCTTGACGTAAAACGTGCACACACTCTAACAGTCTTGACAACCAATCGCCCAAAACCAAATTCCTTTACCTAAAAATACGGCTAGTAGAAAAAAACGAAACATTCACGTCAAAGCGACATAAAACACATACACAATATTTTAACCCAATAATTCGAATATAACTCTTATTTATCCGCACATAACTCCGTCCTAAACCCGACTAAGAAAGGAGGAGGGTTGGGCGTAGGGCTAGCTACCCTACCCTGTAGAAAAATCACTAGCTACAGAAACACCAAACAGCAAATCAACAGAAGTCACGGACCTGGGAGAGGAAGGACCAGATGGAAGGTTTATGACGCATGCCAGTGAAAGCCAGAAACTTCTGGAAGCTGACTGTCCAAAGACCATCATCTCTACCAGGACCACCACCACCACCATTGGTACATGGAATGTCCGGACAATGTATGAGACTTGGAAGACAGCGCAAGTGGCAGACCGGCAGCTGAGATGAAAAGATACAACCTCACCATCCTAGGAATCAGTGAGTCAAGATGGACTGGTTCCGGGAAGAAAAGACTGGCTTCGGGTGAGCTACTTTTATACTCAGAACATGAGCGAGAGGCTACACACACCCAGGGAGTAGCCCTGATGCTGTCTAAGCAGGCTCAGAGAGCACTTATTGGATGGGAAGTGCATGGACCACGGATAATAACAGCCTCATTCCACACATCGCAGAAAAGAATTAACTTAGACATTGCCCAATGCTACGCCCCAACAAACGACAGTGAAGAGGAGGAGAAGGATAATTTTTACTATAGACTGATTGTCATCCTACATGACAGACCAAAAAGGAACATCCTCATCATAATGGGGGATTTCAATGCTAAGTTAGGTTGGCAATAACAACTAATGATATGAAGAGATCATGGGAAAACATGGATTAGGTGAGATGAATGAAAATGGAGAGAGATTTGCGGACATGTGTGCCACAAGCAACTTAGTGATTGGAGGAAGTGTCTTCCTACACAAATGAATACACAAAGCAACATGGATTTCACCAGATCTATCAACAGAGAACCAAATAGACCATGTCTGTATTGTGAAGAAGTTCCGTCGATCTTATCAGACCATCATCTTCTGTGCGCTTAAGTGAAACTGAAGCTGAAAAAACACTACAATACTAATGCACTAATGCACTGAACGACTGCAAAAAACAGGAGTTTAAAGTCACCTTATCTAACAGGTTCCAACTCCTAGAAGAGCTGCTGGAAGAGGAGACAGTAGATCAGACGTGGCAGAAAGTAAAAGGAAACGCAACCTCCACATACCTAGAAATCCTTTGTCCCAAGTCTTAAACCCACAAGGAGTGGATTTCATCATGGTTAGTCAAGCATGCATTTTACACAAAAAAGTTATCTAGGTCAAATGTCTAAAAACTCTAACGATTTTGTTTCTGTTTCTTTTGTTACAAGATCTAAATTTGAAATTCTAAATCTATGTTATTAATTAGATTTTTCACTTTTCCGGTATAAGTAAGATTTTCCGTTATATTATAAGTTAACATATATTTTTTTTAAAGTTCCATTGTTTTTTAAAGGGTTAAATTCAATGCTAAAATAAAGCACACATATTTATTTATATATTCTTATTTTATTTTATTGTGCGTTAACGTTCATATTAGAAACCTATTACTTGTTACTATTTTATTATGAATATATATTTCTACTCTGTTAAAGGATAACATTTGTGAATCCTCTAGCGGTCAAATAATTTTATTTATTTTGGTCTAGTTCAAACGCGCTCGGGGGGGGCCCCCCCCCGCACAAAAAAGTTATTAAAGGTTTGCATAGTTTAATTAATTTTCTTTAGTATAGTTTAACTGTATTTTGAAATTCATGATAAACGTTTGAGTGTCTATTTGCTTGTAACCCACTCAGTAAAAGTCAAATTATAGCAATAAAATATAAGATATTTAAAAGTTTTATTCGAAATTTGCATACTGCATACATTTTTTCTCAAAGAATATGAGAAAAACAAAAAATCGATATTTTTTGGCAAAATCGACTGTATTCTCATTGTGCAACCCCCATAACTACTTTATTTTAGTTGAAATCTAGTTTTAGTTTTATTTTTAAAGTTTAGTTTAGTTCCCAAAACTAATCAGGGCTCAAAGAAATAGTTATATAAAGAATATGTTTGTGTTGAGGAATATGTCTTACATATATATCAATAAAAATTACAATCTAAGAAATATGTATGAAATATGTTAATCATTTGATGCAGTTTATACTTAAATGTCAGTAAACATAAAATGAGCTCCACTTTAGATAATTAAATGGAATATATTTAGTGCGAAACAACCATTTCTTGGTTTACTCTAGCTAAAAGAATGTATCTTAAAATCTAACTTCTATGAATGTACAATGGCTTAAAATCTACCTTATTTGCCTATGAGTGTAAAGTAGCTTAGCGTGCATGCAAAGTATAATGGTAAGCATGTTAAGAAGTTAGGTATACAATATCAGGTGGCAGAGCCTTGCTCGGTTAAATAATTTCTTAAGGAAGGTTATATACCCGAAGTCATTTTGGGAATATTTTTTGTAATTACGAAAATTAACGATCGGATAAAGACCA
>JADKLZ010005243.1:15189148-15216143 GCA_021533235.1 Biomphalaria straminea
AAGGGGGGGGGGAGATGGCTGATGGTCAGTGACCAGGTGGCCATTGTTTACACCTGGCCGTGTGGCCTGAACAATAGAGTACGGTTGAATGGAGACAGTGCCCGTTCAAGGGACATAATCTCTAGAAGTTAAAATTCAATACAAGGGTAAATAATTCAAGTCTATCCTGAGCGCAGGGTCAGTGCGCCATATAAAATCAAGGCGATCAACAGAGATAAGATATTAATTTGATAAGATAAATAAGATAATGTATACAAGGTTTTACCTAAGCAACATACTCTGGCCGACCGGCCGATAAATAGAATATAGTACATAAATAATTACGGCATTCCTTGTCACGGAATGAGCGTAAAATATACTTGGTAATATGACATGTTACATCAATATTATGATAGTTCCCGGTCAAGGAATTTATCAATAAAATATAGAGGGCTCGTGGCGAGCGGTAATTTATCAGCGATAAATTGATAGTAGCTAAAAGCTAAATACAAGTGGCAAGAATTATTATAAATTCTAGTCCAGATAAAGTGGATGACTTTGACTATCTAGTCGTACAAGTCATGATAATAAAATGTGATACATAAAGTGACTACATACATAATCCAAAATAAGAATTACACAAATATGTACACAAATATAATGCACTAAATAAATGCACAAATATATAAATACACATAGTAAGAGGCCATTAAGCATAAACCACATAGCTTACCACCGAATCCAAGTAAATAATTATATAAGGATGAATAAATGTAAAGCTTAAGCGGAGATGTGAATACTTCCTCTCTGCTCCTCAGAATGAGAATAAGACTATTCGCTATGTCTAGTTAAAAAGGCTAAGGTGGACAGGAAATGGGATGGGTTAGCTATTACGCATATCCTGTCGCGTGGTCAGAGTGCACAATAGACTAGGGACCCACCTTGGGAGGGGCATGACCTGTGGTGGCGCAAGTTATCTCTTTGAACAAAGATAAAGCCGAAGATATCGTAAGCCAAGGAATAATTCACACAGGATGGGCCCAACGTGGAGATAAGACAGTCGTGCTAAACATAGTTGAATGTTTGAACTATCCCCGGTCAAGGGCAGATTAGCGCCAAGTGGCCTTTGTTGATAGCTTGACTAGACAAGTGTTAGCTTAAGAAAGCCCAAGATGACGTCGAAGTCTGACGAGAGGTATGGGGGGGGGGGGTAATAGGGCCTTTTGTTGTAGGTGTGCCAAATTTACGTGAATAAAATGGAACACTAAAATAAATTAATTAAATCCCTTTTTACCGAGTGATACCATAAGTGGGCGAAATTTATTTTTGTCACAGCGGCCCTTGGGTCTGACTCCCTCCACAAGCTCAGCATATAAGATAGATTTCGGGATTCTACCATCTGGCATGCGGGTGACATGTCCGAGCACGCGTAGTCTTTTTAGTGTCAAGAGAGCATGCATGCTGTGCATATTGGACAATCTCAAAATTTCCTGATTGGAGACATTGCCCCTCCAAGAGATGTGCCCTATGTGTCTCAGGCAGTGCCAGTGGAAACTATTTAATCTGTGTTTTTGGTACATGTATTCTGACCACCTTTCAATCTCATAAAGAAGAGTGCTCACAACACAGGCGTTGAAGACTAGGAATTTGGTTGCTGTTGTCACTTTATATGAAGAATCTACTACGCCAAACAAATGTTTTAATATTTCATCTAACAAATAAAACAATAATGTTCTCATTCACGAAAATTGATGTGCCAGATTTGTTTATAAAAACATTTTAATTCTATTTATGTAAAATCAAACTTTTATCATACACTACAATTAATTTTTTTTAGCTAAAACATTACAAAATCTCACTAACGTTTACATTATTATCCGAATTTAAGGAAAAAAAAACTTCCTAACACTAAAATGTGAATATAAAATCTCTCCACAAGGCTATGGAACATCTAATTTTCATACAAGACAATCCTACAAATCTAATTTAAGTATTAGATTTATATGGAATTCTCTTATTCTCTCTCACTCACTATATTTAAATATAAACATCAGGAACAATGTATAAAAGTTACTTAAAACTGTTGTATTGTCGGTTATTTTTATTTTGGTTCTATTTTGTTACATTTAAATTGTCTGGGTTTTTCCAGTTTGATACTCTTTTTTATAATACACCCATATAACTTTGTTAAATGTCTGTATCCTGTGCTATTTTGTTGTTGTTGTTGCTGTTTTGTTCTATTCATCCGAACAGAAATAACTCTCTCTCTTTTTTTTTTAGGTTCAGGTTTTATTCTCGTTTTACGTGCACTATAAGATTTTCTTTTAATTATTGGCTAACTAAAAAGTCTTCGTTAGGTTTTCATTTGAGCAGCCTGACGGCATTTATAATATGAGTATTTAGATGGTATATATTCTTCCTTAATTTTTATAAGATGGCTCTTCAGTCCAGTGCTAATAAGCTATCATAAGAATATTACAAATTTTAGTAAATTTATACATTTGCTGAACCAGGATTTTTTAATTTGGGGGGAGGGGGTTTAGTAGAAAAAAGTAACTTACTTTACCATAATCCAGTAAAAGATAGAAATCGAACGATGAGCCAGGGTAATTGTACCTATAAAAGAATGCGCCAAGTAATTCTACACTGACTATTGTTTTTGATTTTATCGCACCCATCGAAACAAGCTGTTTGATATAGGATTCCTGAAGGCAAAAATAAACACAATAATTGTATTTATTTGTTAGTATTGCACAGTGTCGTAGCTAAGGGGAGGTAGAGATTTTGAAGTTCCCACTAGGCCCCCACTTATTGTGCCTAAATATTGTTCCGACAGAGATCTTTTTTTTTTTTAAAGTTAGTTTTATAATTTTAAAATGCAAATCTTTAATAGATTTTTTGCCGATTTATTTTCCTTTCAAAAGAGATCAAACATGTTCCTGCAGCAAAAGCTAAGAATATTACTCTATTTGCTGCCACGAATAAGACTGTATTATATACAGTAAATTCAACTATAACAGATCCAATAGTTACTCTTAATAATGCTAGAATTGTACATTATTCGGGTTTGGCTTCTATAATTTCAGAATTAAACTTCACACTCAAGTTATAACCTTTCTATTCATCTTTCCTCAATCCAATGTAAACATGCTATTCTAAATTAAAAAGCAAACAAACAAACAAACAAACAAAAACAACCTTTTTAGAGTGATAAAAAAAAATGAATTGCATTGGTGGAAAAATGAATTAAAAAACTAATTGTATGCCTTTTCATAAGCATAAACTTTACAATCATGACATTTTTTTTATTTGTGAAATAAAAAAAAAAGTTATACTTTCTATGGGAACTTCCCCAATACTGAGTTGACCAGAGTGGGGCTACAAAACAGCGTTGACGCAAAAGCAAAACCAATGACAACGCAGCCACAATGAGTGGCCGTCCGTCTGGCCTGCGGATACGTCTGTTAGGCGTAAATCCAAAAGCAATATTTCTGAATAATCTTTCTGTGATAATCACTCTCTCAACCCTGCAGCTTTTCATTCTGCTGAGACAGATCAAACAATTGTCACCTTTTTTGTAACTGTACATGAATTGCTCACCTTTTTTTTTCAAATTAACCCCAGAGATCCTTACTTTTAAAGTTATTATCTCATCCTTCCTTTTAAAGTTCTTAAGACTGATATTTACTAGGAACTTTAACAATTCGACCACTTCTGGTTGTCTTGACTGGCACAACAGGTTCTCTAGACGTTGGTCTATAACTGTATGTTTCGTTTGTTCTGCTAGTTTACTCTTCGTTGTCTTGAAATGTATCATGGTACCCAGAGATATCTTCATCGAAACTCTTGTTCAAAAAGCGTTGATTTCTTCTGTATGTTTTCCATCGTTTGTTTATGATGTAAGATCTGGGTGAGGAATTTTTTTTATGATAACTACTTTCTGCCATGTTTGTCCTAGACGAGCTGTCACTTTCTCTCCGATAGAGTAATCTTTAGGTAGTCTTGCTTTTGCATCGTATTTCACTTTGCTTTTTATCCGTCGTTGGTTGAAAAAATGTCTCTGCATTTTTAGTTACCGATGGTTTCAATAGTTTGGGATCAGTTGGAATGACGTCCCTGAGTCTTCTGCTCAAACCTTGCAATCTCCTCATAAAACCGCTAACTCAGGCCACTTACATTGCGTCATTCTCAAAGCTCAAGTTTATCAAAACTATCCCAGGATCACAATGACGCAAGAAAGGCTTATCATGGCATTAATGTCAGTGAAGTCACAAATACTAGAAATTATAGAAGTAGAGGATGTTATAGATGTGTTTGCTGAATAGAACGCACGATGTGAAGCGATATGAATTGAGATTCGTCACTTTTGCATTATTTAGCTAATAAATCATGGTATTATTCTTTTAAAAATTCTTAATGATATTTTTTAAGCTTACTGATATACTAAACCAATTTTATCTTGGGCTTATATATTTTTTGCGTACATTATATCATGTCATATGTCGAATGTCAAAATGCAAGAAGCCAGCAAAGAGGTCCATCCCCCCGGGCCCCCGAATCCCTAGCTACACCCCTGGTATTGTATAGTATTATTTCAATAAATATCCATACTAATACTAAACAAGAAAGACTATAACATATTTATAATTTACTAAGTTATATGTGTCTTCTGGGTCTAGCTTATAAATTCTGGTATGATGACGTCTATCTAGTGGGACTTCATCCTTCCAATTTTCTTTACCATACCAATATGCATTAAATATGACGTAGTCCGAATAGCTGAAATTATTTGTAAAAACAAAATATCAAAAATTTTAAATAAAACAAATTAATAAATTACAAAATGATATAATGCAAATAACAGATTATCTTTCATTGAGACTTTTTCATTAGAACATGTTGTTGCATAATTATTCCTCTATTGCTATTGAACACCCGCTAAGCCTATTGATTTGTTACCTGTGTTATAAAATTATAGTCAATATCGGTTGTCGTTGTTTTACACAGTAAATTTTGAGACTAGTCCGTAACAAGGTGTTCACGAAATGTGTGTTGTGTTGTCATTCAGTTTAGTATAGTTATACTTAGCGGACATGGTTTTCGATTCTGTTTTCATTATGTTAATAACAATTTAATAAACTGAATCAAAACTATGAAGTTGTAAGAATTTCGAAATGGATAGGATATTTCGGCTAGGTTAGTTATACATTGCCACAGCATCTGAAGCAGCATAGCATTGGCAGTAATGGTATGAAACTTTTAAAAATTGTGTATCGATAGTGTCAGTAGATAATCTTGATACTAAGAAACTACTGATAAATTTGTCTCTCCTGCTGTATACCAAATGATACTTGATAAAGAGACATTTGATGAAGCAATCCAGACTCTAAACAGCATCTACATTTAACTAAAGAATGAGTTGTTTGCTAGGCACAGGTTAGCCACTTGCAAACAAGAGCAAGGTCAAACGATAGACGCCTACATGCAGAAATTAAAAATTCTATCCAAACATTGCAACTTAACAGCGGTGACTGCTGAACAACACCGAGAAGAGGCTATTAGAGATTCGTTTATCAATGGACTAGTGTCTAACAGCATTCGAAAACCATTTCTTGACAGTGCTAAAAATTACGGAATCACTTTTAATGAAACAAAAAGTGAAATTACATCTTTTAATCCTAATATATAGATTTGCGACATAGGTATTATATAGAAATCATTTAAGAATTTAAAAAGGCTTTTACCAAAGATGCTTGCGCTCTATGATGGACATACGATATCAAAACCGCACTACAAAAAGTGACATCCTTGCAAACGCCGGTATGGGCAGTATAGAGGAACTTCTTATGGTCGGACAATTACGCTGGGGAGGGCACAAATCTCGTATGAGGGGCGAACATATGCCAAAATCAGTCTTTTAGGGGTCAGCTAAATGGTGGTAGACGTAACAGAGATGCTCCACTAAACCATTTAAAGACCAGCTTAGGCGCCAACTTGACTTAAATGACATGTAAAAGAGCATTTGTTTGATGTGGCTTTCGAAAGAGGCAGCTAGAGGTCAATCATCAAGCTCGTGGAATAAACATTTGTGACCCAAAAGAAAATCTTAATCGACCCCGTCAGACAATAGTTATTTTTGCTTTAGGTGAGTCAAAATATGTAAGTCACAGCTAGGCCTGCGTAGCCACGGGAAATATTGCATTCCTCATGATTCTTTGGACTAAAATACAAGCCTTATTAATTAGAATGTATTAGAAGCGTTATTATCATTTAACATAAATTAGCAAAAATATAGATGGTTGAATGGAATAATAATGATGCTAAAGAACCACTTCTTCGTTAATTGTAGCTAAATGCGTTTACCTTACAAGTATGAGTGTTAAATGATTTAACGTCCATTTAAAGTATTTTAGTAATCATGCAAAGAAGTAGGGTATGCATGTTTATTAAAATTAGAGTATAAAGGTTTAAGACTAACACTATTTAAATGTTTAAAGCAATCATCAGCTAATACGTTTGTTACCAATTTGAGTTATGGACATAAAAGGGGAGCTTTCTGGTCATATACTGCACCTCTGTACAATTTAAGCTGTCTTAACAGTTTCCTTGCACTAGATTTTAAAGTTTTGTTACTAAATTTATAACGTTAAACGACATACGTCTAAATCAATGGTGCTCGCTAATACACATTTTATAGAAAACGTATGTGTGATAAAATGCATAGATAAAAAACTAATATTACGTGAATTAAATTAAAGCATAAAACTAAAAAAAAAAAACTGGAGCTGACTTAACACATAACAAACCTGTACATTTTTGGCACATTAAAATCGTTTGTAAGGTATGATAGAAGGCCGTGCAAATCTCCTAATAACAAAAGTTTTGGTTTCCCTGATCTTTTAGCTTCGTCAGTGAAAGCATTTTGAATGTCCTTAAAGGAAATGTAACAAAAATAACAAATATGATTAAACTAGCAAGCCTTGGTCATTTACTTCACGTATGTCATTGGAGCATATATGTATATATATATATATATATGGTTCCCTGTAGGGGCGGACTGGGTGTCAAATCGGCCCGGGCATTTCAATACACTCCGGCCTACACGTTCTATATGTTATGATGGGCATCCATTTCTAGGTGTATCTTTCCTCAAAATCCTCACGTTAAGTTTGATAATGTTTCAATGTGAATGTATACAATGAACTCTAGGTCTATCTCTTTATAAGAAACATAGGCCTTATGTTTCTTTTTATTAGCTAAGTTTGTATGCCCTAAAAGGATGAAACCTACTAGTAGTACTGTCTACGAATGGAGGCTAGCGTTAAATTATTTCTGAAAATATATTAAATTAAAATAGTGTTACACTGTGGAGTATTTGAAAGATTTGTTTTAAATACAACTGTTAGAGGGCATTTATCTTATCTTATATAAGAAAATAGTATAAAACCTCTAACAATTTGATGTGCCAAATTGGCATCAATGGGCCATTTCGGTGGACCAAACGGCCTATTTTTGTACCGTCCCAGCGGGCATTAGACCAAATGCCCATATAGCCAGTCCGCCCCTGGTTCCCGGTCATTTCATCCACGGTCACTTCAACCACGATTACTTCATTCCCTGGTCATTTCATCCCCGCCGGTCACTTCATATATTATATATAAATTACCCTCGGCCTACGGGTTTTAGTTAATGTATTACTAATCTAGTCACATCTAGTGGATTGGATTTGGATCTATGTCAAACTTATCTAATGTTCCTTTCATGTTTTTTCTTTCACCACAAAGTGTGTTACTAGTTTTCAAAATTGGTTTACCCGTTTAGCCGATATACTAATATCAAATATAAAACGGGTTTACTCTATTTACAAAAAAAGAGTCTAGTTTTTTTTTTTTTTAATAGAGGTACTATTGGGTACTATGTGTCTACTTTTAGGGCCCTTCGGTAGTGTTACGAACAATAACCATACACTACAGTCTACACCAGTGTTTCCCAAACCTTTTGTCTCGTGGACCCATTGACAGGTTTTCTGGTTTTCCGTGGACCCCCTGTTTAAGTTATAGTGAATTTTTGAAAATTCATCAATTTTAAATTACACATTTTGTTTAAATAATTTCCAACCAGTGACATGAGGGGTGAAAAAACGTAATTTAAAATTACATTTTAAGTTGAATTCAGTTTTTCAGAATACATTTATTAACACAATTAAAATTTAAACCCATTATGCAACAGTTAATATAAATCGTTAACTATCACTAAACACATTAAAAACTTTTTATTTTTAAAGGTTTGAAAGATCGACATCCATTGCTACGGAGATTATTTTTCAAATAGAGATTTGTTGTTTTAGTAAAATGTTACACAAAGAGCTGTTTTTCGTGGATTTCTTGAGCCTTAATAATTTGAGTAAAAAAAAATACATCATTACCAGACAAGGTTGACTCTGTTAGCTGTATATAGAAACATGCTGTTTGCTGAAATATGTCATTTGCAAAGACTTACAATAGAAGAAAGAAATTTTTAGCTATATTCCAAAAGAGCTCAAGAATTTATTGAACTCTTGTACAATACCGTTGCCCTAACAGAGTTTTCATGGATTGTTCTCAGAAAACCACAAAAAAACGAAGGAGCTGGAATACCCATTGAATGGCTCAATTGAGAAAAAAAATAATTTAAAAATTAAGATCATTATAATGAGCTCTATCACAACGACAGAGAAGAAATAGGAGCACTGGAGCTAACGGTGTTACTTGTAAAGCTTAACAACAACAGCAATAACACTGTTCTCCAATGTTTAAGTAGAAGGAAATAGAAGGCGGACACACTTGCCAAATGTGACAAAACAAATACACATTGAACATCGCAGTTTATCCGGAAGAAATGAAGAAACTACAAGTGAATTGTAAAAACGAGAAATGGACAAGCTCTCATTCGATATACAAGAAAGACCTGTTATAAACTATCCCGATAGAACCACCTATAATTTTTCACATCAGAACTATACATCATAATGAGTAAATTTATGTTCCGGAAGCTCAAAATTGGGACCATTGAAATTTTCCCTTTCGGATTGTCCCCAGAGAATGCCGGCCATGTCTTCTAAATTGCATTCTTCATCGAGTTGCCCAAAACAAGACACCAGCCCCAAAACCCAAGCATGACATTTTTTTAATGATGTAGGTTTGTGTAAGTTTTTTTCAATTTTATCAACGGCTGGTAAAATCAATAATTTGCTAATCGTGTGAGGTTTTCAGTATTTTACAATGATCATCAACTTCTCAATGGCAGTTTGAAAGTTGAAGATAGATTTTGGGGGTGTATTTAACTTTATCTTAGAATGTTTGAAAAAATTGCAAACCTTTATCTTGTTATTAGGGTGGCATCATTTCATTGATTCTCCAGCTTAATTGGTCTCATAGCATCATAAAAATGGCACATTAACACTCTCTTGTTTGAATAGGAAGTAATGAAGTTAAATTTCAAATACTTAACGCTGTACAGTCTACATTTCTTTTTGTTAAAGTTATAACTCAGTGTTTCTCAAATTGTGTGCCCCGGCACACCAGTGTGCCGCCAAAGATTTGCAGATGTGCCGCGGGAGTTTGCAGAACTCCACACGTGCTGGGTTAAAGGTCAGCCCAATATTACATTTTTTATTTTACGTTGCGATGACATCCCCACTTGTAACGACCAGTAATAGTAGTGGATCGCTCCATATTTACGGAAAGGGGTGTTAGCTATCCAGGTTATGGAATTTTCAACTATACATATATTATTATAATTACCCAATTGTAGGCGCCTTTAATAATTGTCAGCATTTTTTGAATTGGGAACGATAATAATAAACGAAGAGTTTCATGTAAAATTTTTTTAAGTTTATGCTAATAATAAAAAATTATCAATGGGTGTTATTCATTGTTATCGTGGAGAAATACGTTAGCGGAATGAAACTGCACAAGCGTTAAATGAAAAGCAAGAAACCAAACGAAGGTATAGAGAATATTACATCGGATATGGTTTCATATCTTCTAGACCTGAAGATTCACCATTGTCACTATGTCTGATCTGCAATGCAACTCTGTCGAAGCAAATTGAAGAGACTCGTGTTCGTGGAAACAAAACATCCATCTGTAAAAGCACAACCGAAGGAATACTTTGAAACCATCAGGGCTCAACAAAATAGACAAGCTAAGAAACTTACGAACTACCTTAAGCTGCCAGAGATTGATTGCAAGTTTTAAGGAAGCTCAGTTATAAGGAAAGCGCCAGAACGCACACACAAAAGCTGAATCTGTCATAGTACCAATAGTTGTTGAAACTGTCCTAGGACCCAAAGCCGCTGAAAAAAGTTAAGAAAGTTCCTTTGTCAATTGATACTATATCGCGCAGAATTGAAGACTTATCAGATAAGCAAGATCAAATCTGCGAACACTTCGATGTGACTGACGATGAAGTGTCTCTGCTGTGATCTCTTCAAGTTGATGAATCCCCTGACAATAGCGGCCAATCCCACCTGCTACCTTTTATTCGGTTCATATGATGAAAAATGAGTCAACGAATTAATTTTGCAAAGACTTACCAACTACGACCTAAGGCGAAAATATTTTCAATGTGGTGAACGAAATTTTGTTCTTCAAACTACATTGGAAAAACTGTGTCAGCGTTTGCACCGATGGCTGTCCTTCCATGCAGGGAAATAGAAAGGGATTCGTCACTCTTATGCGTCAAGAAAATGCAAATGTCTTAGTTGTTCAATGTATGATCCACAGAGAAGCTCTTGCCTTCAAATCTTTGCCGAAAGAATTGTTGTCTGGACAAGTAATTGAATTTTTAAACTTCATCACATCTAGACCGCTTGCATCGCGACTTTTTTCTCAGCTCTGTGAAGCAAGGATTCAGACTACAAATGTCTCCTGTATCACGCCAACTTCCGTTGGCTCTCCAGGGGAAAAGTGTTAAAGCGTGTCGTCCAACTCAAGGCTGAGCTGATTTCATTCTTGAAGGCTGAAGAAAAAAGACTGAATTTTCTATTCATGACAAAATCTGGTGGATTAATGTGACATTTCTATCTGATTTATTTGACAAATTAAATTAAACGAAATTTAGGCTTCAAGGACCATCGGAAAACACGATCATTGCATCCTTAAAGCTGAAGTCGTTTGGTGAAAAATTGTCTTGGTGGCAAAGTACTATCTCGAAGCAGTCAAGTGCTTTTCTACCTACAATGAATGTGCTTCAAATAAAGCAATCACCCCGAAAATTATGTACACTTTGACACACTTGCAGTCAGCATTGCAGCATTATTTCCCAAAAGTTGGAAGTCTTGAATATTGATGGGTCTGCTATTCATTTTGAAACAATAAAAAAAAGCAAGAAGTTCTTAGGCTAAGTCAAATTTTGCTAAGAAAAGCTTGGATATGTTTTGTATTTCAATCAAAATGTTATATCCAGTAATCAGAATAATTCTTCCATTTATATCTTCATTGTTTTGTGAGCTTGAATTTTCAGCACTAAGAAAAGAAAGAGACTTCTTACAATTGACGATGAAAGACGAGTTTGTTTGTCGACTTTGGAGGCTCAATTAGATCGTATTTGCTCTCAAAAATAAGGCACACGCTTTACATTAAATGTAATAGTTAAAAACATGTCAAATAGTTTTCATTTTATTCTAAAACAACTGTTGCTCTTCCTGGTGTGCCGCGAAATTTTTGTAATTTTTTTACTGTGCCGGTAAACAAAAAAGTTTGAGAAACACTGTTATAACTAGACAAAACTACTCTATGAAAATATAGTTATTAAATTAAATAAAACAATTTTTCGCACATGCTTCACGAACCCTTTTGTGCTGAGAATTAGTTCTGCTGTAATTTGGTCCTCTCCTGGTGCTTTGTGATTCAACTGATGAATGTTCTTGTCATTTTCACTACACATTTCAGCAAGTAATTGCGTATTTAGCTTCTCATAACTGCGTTGATAACAAATTGAAAATATTCCTTCAATCAAGATCTCCTATTTTTTAGTTACTTAGTGTACTTGTAACACCCAGGTACACTATCCGTAGTAGGACCCAACCATAAAAGGTGCTCCATTTGTTGCTACTAATATAATAGTTACAGGGTTTGCTTTTTCTTCGAACGATTCCTTCAAAACATCAAATGTGTATTCCACTTTATTGTCAATAAATTTTGTCGCGAATTTCTTTATCCATAAATAAACGAACATGTGCCAAAAAATGCTTCATTACAGGCACAATTCGGTTCATCTATAGACCTTTGAACTATTTGTTGCTTAGAAGAATTCTTAGCAAATATCAGATGCAGGTTTGTGTACAAAATATTTTTACAAACTTCAGCGGCTGGCTAAATCATTCATTCTTTTCGCCAATTGTATGTCGTTTTCATAATTTTGCAAGCTATTTTAAGATACTGCAAACCATTATATTTTCCTTAAAATTTGAAAGCAAATATTTTGTCAATTGTAGATCTTTTCTCAAATCTATCATGAAGTGTTCAATAGTATTTCAAATCTTATCAGGGTGGCTTTGTCTCCAACGATCCTCCAGTTTAGCTGGTTTCATGATGTCATTACATAAAATGTTTTTAAATAAAGACACATAGGCAATATAAGTTCGACGAGAAAAGAAGAAAAACAATGTAGATATTAATACCACCGTCTATTTTATATTTAGATTCAGCCATGTTAAATATTACTTATCTCTAGACCAAATTAAGCTAATTAATTTTAATTTAAAATGTTTTTCATTCAATAAGACAATAAAAATTTCATGGACTCGCTATAATAAAGTAGAAAAAATGTATATTTAATGTATACAATAGGGGATTCGATTAATGTGAGATTTACATTAAACTCAATTCCTTCTTAAATGAGATCCACTTTCGTGGACCCTCATTTGCAGGTCATAGACCCCCAATCATCAATAGACTATATTTCGTAATTTTCATGTCAAGGTAAAAAACTATGTGTGCAAGGTGTAGCTCTTAAATATGATCTAGATCTAAGTCATTTCGATCTTTTCTCATGACAACATGGTAAAACATGGCCTAGATTCATAAAATAGCATACTTTCATTGAGTTAGAAAATTTTATTTGGGGGGGGGGTCTTAAGTTTGTTTTAGGGCTACTATAAAACGGTTTTGATTTCTATTCAGCACATGCATACATACATATATACGCCTTACTTTCTACTTTATTATATATGTGTGTGTGTGTAATAAACATGATAGTGACTCAGATAGGAGTAGTGCTGCATGTTTACCAAAGAAAATCGCCACAGGCCAGCGCTAAACAAGCCGTGACGAGTGACGTTACACGCAGTTCAAGAGGGATATGTATTGCTAATAGGACTCTAACAAGTCATGTCGAATGCAGTAATGTGATCAACTAGAATGGTCGAGTGACGTTCCATCCCATATTTGAAGGCCCATTGGAACTTTATATAAGAGCGAATGTGTCAATCTCATAAGTACAAGGTGAAGTCAGAGACAGAACCACCAAGGTGTGAAGTCGTCCAGAACACAGAATGGAGTTCAATCCAAGGAAATGACGAGGTATTAATACAGTCAATGTTATGTTGTTGCCAATTGTACAGTATTGGAACAACCAGATACACCTGTTAGCTACCTCACGCTAAGGTCAACGTTAGTCAACAATCACAAAGAGGAGTGGCTCAACCAATAGGCATCAGGAAACACAGGCAGAGCGATGTACAAAGAAATGACTAGGCCTAACAAACTGGACAGTATTAACTTCCTCCCCCTCAAAGAACAATCTACAATTTTCCAACTAAGAACAGGACACACACCTCTATTAAATTATCATCTGAACAAAATAAACTCCACACAGCTCCCCCTTTGCAGACACTGCGCCCACCCTTATGAAACTGTAAACCATATCCTCCTTGAATGACCCTCCCTAATCCACCTTAGGCAGACCCTACTTCCACTACAGCCCAACAAAACCAACACCCTGTACGGCAGTGCTGAACAACTGAAGAAAACAGCACACGTTTTTCCTTGGCACAGTCTGCAAAAGAGCTGACAGCTCAGCAGTAAAAAGCTGGTTAGAAGAAGAACAGTATTGGCTGTATTTTTATTTAATTGTTAACTGTTCCGTTACTTTCGAGCCATGAGTTGTCAAATATATTTATATAATAATGACTATGGTAGTTGAGCTTAGAAAATCGTACTACAGTGCAAATTCTTTATCGCTATACTAAGTCTCATGGCCTTTTCATATCTTCTTGAAAAAAGGTCGTAAGTGTGGATAATCATAAGAAGCGATTAAGCTCGTAACATAAAGATGTCTAACTTTTCTTAATATCAGGTGGCCGAGCCTTGCTCGGTTAAATAATTTCATATACCCGAAGTCATTTTTGGATTTTTTTTTTATAATTACGAAAATGAACGATTGGATAAAGACTACTAATTCGAAAAATTTCTTTAGTATTCTGTTTGTTCTATATGTAAATTGGTACGTTCAGACATTTAATTTTGGAATTAGTATATTCAATTATGGCTTTAGTACGAAACATCTTCTTATTCTTCTTTCACAGCTCGCTATAATCACTTTGCGAAAGTAAATTTCCAGCACCTGGCCTTAACACATGATCTATTAGAGAAATTAAAACATTCTTTCTTACTACAAATATGAAACAAAAGAGTCATTAAATTAAACTGTATTGACAGAGATACCATAAACTGTTTGAAATACACAGAATCAAGTAATAACCTTGTAAACCAGTCCCTTCAATGTGCTATAGATTTTGTTATTAGACTCAATATCTCTATCAAATAAAATCAAAGCTTGGACATAGACAACAATGTCAGACAATATTTACTTTTCTTCAATTGTCTATGGGTTTCTGGAAGCATTATAGTGGAAAGATACTCGGAGAAAAAAATGTAATTTTCCGCATGCTCTGATAGCTTTGTACTTCTTTCCACTCTGTTGTATATGTAAATTATGTATGAATGTAAAAAGTGAAGTTTCTGTTTCATAACTTGAGATCTCGGGAGTAGATGGTAAAAAGATTGTATGTTCTTTTTCCCTACTAATAACGATTGTATTATGTGGCCAGATCAACTAATGGTATGTACCCATTAGGGCTTTGTGAGTTAAGGGACTGTCTTTGACTGTGATAAGGAGCCGTGCAAGCTTGAGTCACACGACAAGAGTCCTGATAATTGCTGTAACCTGTCACGATGATGAGCATAGATTTTATCATGTCATGGAGATTCCTACCTGCACCCATGCGATCAACAAGAACTGTGCTGACAGGGCCGCCTCGCAGGGAGAGTGCTAGCACCGAAAGTCTTACCAACAAAGTCTTCCCCTAACATACGTTTGTCCTGATACTAGTAAAAACTGTATAAGTGCAGCAGATGGACTTTGTACACAGGACGTTACCTACCGGCCTCAAAGACATGTATTCCAAACACGGTTGAGGATTATGATTTGTTTGACAACTTGGCCTTTTGGGGGCCTACGGCGCATTTACAAAGCATCGACAAAGAAAGCCTGCTGAGGCAACGTGTTAAACCACTGGTCTTTATGACCAAGGCCATGACATCCACTGCTTTGCTTATTGCCACGTTGCTGCGTTGATTCCGATTGACAAAACGTTAAGGCAAACAAAACGATGTACCCTCAAACAAATAAAAATAAATAAATATAGCCTGGAAAAAGGAAGTAACTTCAAGTAACTTAAAAAACATGTATATCTATTGAATTCGGATTTCCGAATTATGAAACATTTAAAAATTGCATGATCTTCAGTCTTAGAGATAAAAAAAAAGTTATACATATAAAATAAAGTACACACAATTGCAATTCACAAGTTTTGATTCCATAAAACTCTGTTATTGGCCAGTCTATATTTATTTATGTCTATGCCTCAAACAAATAAAAATCCACTGGAGCAGAAGAAAAAAGCGAAATACGATAACTACAATGCAGATCAAGATGGCAATCCAAGCTCACTGCCGAACTCACCGATAGACCACCGCCTGCATCAATTAATCTCCTAAGCTCATGTCGTGAGGTAGAATTATTCCGAGATGGACAATTATAAAAGGTGTAATTCTGTATATTTAGTGACAAGCAATAAGGTTAACGTGTAGCCATGCGGGTTTAATACTAATAATAATTTAATTTTTATTTTTGAACGCTATTAACAAACATGATCTATTCTCAAGGCACTGTGATACCATTACAAAATACAATCGCGAAAGCTAAAATGACAAACTAATCTAAAAAAAAAAATATTGAAGATAGGTCTTAATGATCTTCTTAAATGTAATGCCATATATTGTCTGTCTGAGATCAATGTGGTGTGAGTTCCAAAACTTTGGTCCGTGTACTGAAAAACCACAAACCGTAACTTTTAATTGGAAACATTGCATAACTAGATGCTTTGAGTCCATGGAATTGTGAAGTGAGTCATTTAGTACCCTGAACACTGAGCTCTCTGTGCTACGACACTTCCTTTATACAGATCGGAATTCTTCCAAGAGACATTACCGTATAAAATGAGAAAGTATTTGAGCTAACACGACGCGCTTTAGAAGCTTTGATAGAAAGGGAAGATTTGATACCGATTGATAGTCTTTTTAAGACATTTCTGGCCAAGACAGATGCACTTACAACGCAAGGGAAGATTTGATACCTGTTGATAGTCTTTTTATAAGACATTTCTGGCCAAGACAGATGCACTTACAACGCAAGGGAAGATTTGATAAGTGTTGATAGTCTTTTTAAGACATTTCTGGCGAAGACAGATGCACTTACAACGCAAGGGAAGATTTGATAAGTGTTGATAGTCTTTTAAGACATTTCTGGCCAAGACAGATGCACTTACACGTAAGGCAGCCATTGACCTTGAAGCACCAAGCACGTTTTTACAAGCTTCTGCAGAACTCCGAGCACTCATTTATGAGAAGTGGTTAATTTCTTGGGAAGAATCCGACAAAGCCCGTGATGTCTAGCAGCATAAGCGTCACCCAGATCCATGACGACGTTTGAGGAGGTCAGAACAAGCAATCATTGCACAGTCTTGGATGGAACATTGTCCTGTAAGGGCATACTTTGCCCGGTTCCGTCGAAACTACGACTCTTGATGCCGTCACTGTGAAGAGAGCGTAGAAACAGTGCCGCATATCTTGTACAGGTGCCGTCACCGACATTGTTAAGAGAGGACGTGTCTGAGTAGTTAATCTACATTTATAGTAGCTTGGAGGCATTTAGCAGAACGGCCCAGTTTCTTGCCAGAGCACTCGAGAGGATTAGTCCTTCTTGCTCTGATTTATCAATAGTAGTTCATCTCAGATCAATACTGGATTTCTTTAATAAAGTTCTGAAAAGGAAATTCTTAAATTGCTGTGGAACAATGCCTAAAGCTATAGAAGAATTCATATTATTAGTTATTGTTGGTATAAATTCGTCTAAATCTTCAAGGAGACAGTAAATCGGAATGCAATCAAGGTCACATAACTTAGTTGGCATCTTCAAAATAAGACTCTTGGCGTAATTCTTAAAAACTCGAAAAAAAAGGAAAATTTTGAAAGACTGGAGAGTGGTCTAGCTGTGATGAAGTGAGGGTATGACATTTTTATCAGCTCTATCTTGCTAATGAAGAATATATTGAAAGAATCAGGAAGTTCAGATGCTGGAATAGATTATGGCAAACATTCGTTATTTGCTATTTTCATTTTAAATATTTCAGCAGAAAGTTCGCCAGATCCAAATGCTTTGTGGTTTAATTTTGTTTTTTTTTAGCTTATATTTTGAGCTGTACTTTTATGTTGGTTGTGTTTCTTTTTATATGCTACATTTGTAAACGGTTGAAAGCATTTATTGCATCTATTTAAATCATGTTAAAACTTTAAAAAATGCACTGATGTGTCATACAACTAACCTGCATGAAGTCTGCAAAAAGTTCTTTATTGTAGTGTCTTAGATTATTCAACCCAAAACCAATGAATAATTCTACTGTCATTCCATCAAATCCATTATCTCGTAAATGCCTTATGCACGATTGAATAAAGTTTTTTCTTCTCGCTGGACTCTGATACATTGCATAAAATTTATCATTACCTAGGTAACTGTGGAAAGCTAGGATGAATTTCAAATCTGAGTTTTGTCTTTTAGCTTGAAACATCCATGGATATCTGAAAAAAACATGAAGAGCATTAATTGTATTTTTCTTAAATATTTCGTTCAAGGATAGACAAACGGTTTATTGGACTTTTAAGAAATATGCATTTAGACAATATTAAAACTTTCCTTAAAGAGCTTTTACTTGCTATAAAAACTGCACTCATCGAAATTTAAAAAAAAAACAACAAGTAAACTATGATTTAATGCAATTTTCGAAAATGCTTTTGTTGTTGGAAAAAGTCTAGCTACATTAAAAAAGAATACTTCTCAGGAAAGTTTAATTATATATTAGTAGCCAGAGTAGAGGTCCCGGGTTCGAATCCTGGGATTTTTATTTCGTGATTTTCGGGCGCCTTTGAGTCCACCCAGCTCTAATGGGTACCTGACATTAGTTGGGGAAAAGTAAAGGCGGTTGGTCGTTGTGCTGGCCACATGACACCCTCGTTAACAGTAGGCCACAGAAACAGATGACATTTACATCATCTGCCCTATAGATCGCAAGGTCTGAAAGGGGAACTTTTTACTTTAGCCAGAGCAATGGCAAGAAAAAAAATAATATTATGGAAATGGAATTGCATGAAAGATTTTTCCACAGTCTATATTTTAAAACGTCTGCTAGAAGTTTTCAAGCAAATGAAAGGGAAACAATTAAATGCAATAGCTCTTTTGATCTATTACGCACCCACAAAGTAATTGTCGAATGCGTTACATGAAAAATATAATAAGCCATCTTAGTAAAGGAGCCGAGGGACTTATCAAATCAAACAAGTTGTTTGATACATCAACTAGACAAGATGAAATCCCTTTCAGTTCCTTAAACATTTTTAAGGCTTTCTAAACCCAAGTAATGTATAAAACATTATATAGAAATCAGGTGCTTTCCAAAACAACTACCTAAACCTAAAAGAGATAGATCAGACCCAATTTACTATTGCGCAACAGCATTAACAAGCTGCATATTAAAAACTATGTAATAGGTTTGCTAGTTTGTTCCCTCAAGAAAAAAAAGTTGCTCTCAAGCTTTCTAATAATTGTGATTCCGGCATGACGAAACCACAACTTACAACCTTATTAGGCTGTAGTCTTACGTCTTACGCAAAAACACCTTGTAAATGTAGTCTTTGATTTAAAATAGGCCTGGAAGCATTGCATTCTGCGGTACTTGCAACTTATTGGGCTTGTTGGGTTACTTTGGTTCTTTTGATACTTATGATTAGAAGATGTTTGTACCTCAAGCACCTTATCAGTTAGTGTGAAACAGTTTGACGTACAGCCAGAGCACTCATAGATCGTCGCATCGTTTAATTTGCCTGACGCTCAGATCATTGCTGATCACTTAGGTGTTGGTAGCTTGGACACTGGATTAGTCGTTAGCAGACCTGCATACAGACGCGAGAACAGAAACAGTCGTAGTCACACTAGATCACAGAAAGACAGTTTTTCCACTGTAGCAAGTGATATCAAGTAAATTTGTATTCACCCCTTTTCGTTATCAAGAGAGTCTACGCACAGCCGCTTGCTCAGATGACCCGGTATTACTACCATGATGACATATATCTTATGTTTAGATGTTAAGATTGACTTTTAGAAATCAGTTACTGCTAGATTCTTGAGGGGATAACATTGTTGTTACTGACTGAATAGGCTGTTGTCCATTCTGTATTAAAAGTTCACCTTGAGTAAACTGAGTCATTTGAGTCTTTGTTCCTGGTTGGTATCTGTACATTCTTGTGGCGGATGTAATAATAAAGCTACTGGCAACTGTAATTCATCTTACAAGGTACGCACGCACTTAGTATGATTTAACATCGTCAGAAATACTTCAACTACATCTGATTTACACAGTGACAATCAACGCACATTTTATAATGACGACATAGACTCTGGGATTAGAGGTTAAGATTGACTTTTAAAAATCAGTTACTGCTACACTCTTGAGGGGTAAACATCGTTATTGGTGACGGACTAGACTGTGGCCCATTCTAAATTAATACTGTTAAAGTTATCTTGATTTAACTTAATCATTTGATTCTTTGTTCCCGTTGACATCTCTTCAATATATGTAACGTAATGTTCATGTGTCGAGCTCGCAACAGTAATACACTCAACAAGGTACTCATGCACGTAGTGTAATTTATTATCGTTAGAAATCTTTCAAGTACATCTGATCTACACATGCATTCGTTACAATTGGAACTATAGGCCCATATATTTAAAAAAAAACTATTGTAGGAACTTTAATGTATGAATTACCTGCACAAAAATAAAATTCAATTTCAAAAGGTCTACTTATGTGGAATTTGTTGGCGAAAAAGGGCTATACTTACGTATCTGTCACTTGTCTTTTGACAAAAATCACATCGTTATCAACATACTCTGACAAGGCCATTATGATATAAGGGCAGAGATTTGAATTTAAGTGTGAAGTAGTCAACCCTGATTGAGCAGAAAGTATTGGGCGGAACCTACACACCAACATCTTACATTGTCCTAAAAGATAATTGAATATTTGAAGTTTTCTTAAATTTGTTTAAAAAATTGAATGTGAAAATAATACATTAACCTGCCGGTGAACCGTGGTCAATACTTTGATTCGAGATGTTGTATTTATTAATGTTTTAATGTTATCAACTAAACGTTGTCAAACGAAATTCTTTTCACACTAACCAATTTTATTGTACTGCTGTAAATCTTCTCTTCAAAGAGCTGTCTATAGTTCTCACTAGTTAAATTCTTAGAATTCAAAACATGGCCGAGATTTTTAGTGAAGGATATAAACATTAAAGCTTCCTCCCAGCAGTATAGACTTATTGGCTGCATCAGAAAAACAAGAAGAAGCTGCAGTTATTGGACAACCCTGGAAAGTGGATAGTGCATCATCAAATACTTTAAAATGTGACCAGGAAGGTGGAAAGAGTTTCTGGAAATGTAAGACGCTGATGTTTTTGGATTGAGATATCACTCGTTTTTTTTTTGGAACAACTCAGGGGCGTAGTTACTAATTTTCCATCGGGGCCGTGAGCTTGAGTTCTTTAAGGGCCCCAGCATTTTGCGTAATACTTAATTTTGATTGTAAAAAAAACACTCAATCCCCGGGGGATTTTCAAATTCTTCCCATTCTCCTCCCACCCTATCTACGCCACTGGAACAACTACAAACTTGAGAATCCCTAGAAAGTGTTGAAATCTTCATGATATAATTTAGAACTGCAAATTGTGTAAACAAAATGATTTGAAGAAAGATTTTTCTGTTTATTGTTTATCATCAATTCCTTTGTCATCATAATCAATTTACTTTTATATCCTATCTAACTGTGACAAGTAGGTCAAAGATGGTGGCCGTTTAGGTGTCTAGGGGGTTTAGATAATTTGAGGACCTTGACTTGCACATAAACTAACAGGCACAGCGTTATAAATACATGCAACAAATACTTTTTTATGTAAAATATATGACAGTTTAATAATAAGAATGAAAATAAGTAAAAGGTACAGTGTTAGGGCGGGGCTTAATTATTTACATAAATGGGACTATCGTCATAAGATATGAGAACCAAGTGGTCTGAGTGTCATTAGGCTGGTTGCTTAGCTTTAAGTCCTATGCTGCTCTGACGAGACTGGTATGGCTGATGCTGAGTTGTCTGTGGGTGGGCTGGCGTGATCGATCCTAGCGCACGGGACAGTCCAACTCTACGTAGCTGCAGGGACGGGTCTTAAGGCAAGCGGTTGTTGGTCGGACTCTTCTTATGTGTAGTAAGTAAGGCTGGTATCTTCAGATCTGGTGTCAGCAGACTGGTTATAGCGTTACTTAGATAGGGTTTCCAAGTGGATGTAGCCTGTAATAAAATCTGCAACGAGATGCGTAGATCGGATTAGCCATAATGACGACACTAGAAGGTAGACGCCTTTTCGTGAAGGACATCTTCAGAATGTTTAAATAGAAACTATAATCTACTTTCACAATATTAAGGGGAGTTAATCAATTAAAAATTACATTTCATCAGGGTAGACAATATTAATAATAGTAGTGAAGTCCCACAAGGGTGATAACACATAGTAATGTAACATTTAGTGTGTAGAAACTATAACTTAGTTTCACAAATACTAAAGGGGGCTAACACACATATATATCGTATCTCATCATACAATACTAGTGATAGTGGAGAAGTCCACAAAGGGAGTAATGATTAGTCAACAGTGATGTACACCCGCCAAGGTGAGATCATCACGAGTAGCTAGAATAACGAGATGAGAAGGGAAAGGGGGGAGATGGCTGATGGTCAGTGACCAGGTGGCTATTGTCTACATCTGGCCATGTGGCCTGAACAATAGAGTACGGTTGAATGGAGACAGTGCCCGTTCAAGGTACATAATCTCTAGAAGTTAAAATTCAATACAAGGGGAAATAATTCAAGTCTATCCTGAGCGCAGGGTCAGTGCGCCATTTAAAATCAAGGCGATCAACCGAGATAAGATATCAATTGGTAAGATATTAAGATAACATAAATAAGATAATATATACATGGATTTATCTAAGTAATATAATCTGGCCGACAGGCCGATAAAACAGAATATAGTACATAAATAATTACGGCATTCCTTGTCACGGAATGAGCGTAAAATATACATGGTAATATGACATGTTACATAAATATCATGATAGTTCCCGGTCAAGGAATCTATCTATAATAATATGGAGTGCTCGTGGCGAGCGGTAATTTATCAGTGATAAATTAATAGTAGCTAAAACTAAAGAGCTAAATAGAAGTGGCAAGAATTGTTGTAAATTCTAGTCCAGATAATGTGGATGACTTTGACTATTTAGTCGTACAAGTCATGATAATAAAATATAATACATAAAGTGACTACTTACATAATCCAAGATAAGAAATACACAAATATGTACACAAGTATAATGCACTAAATAAATGCACTAAATAAATGCACAAATATATAAACACACATAGTAAGAGGCCATTAAGCATAAACCACATAAGCTTACCACCGAATCCAAGTAAAGAATTATATAAGGATGAAAAAATGTAAAGCTCAGACAGAGATGTGAATCCTTCCTCTCAGCTCCTCAGAATGAAAAAGAGAGGATTTGCTAAATCGAGTCCATATAAGATGGATGAGAGGAGGGGCAAGGGGGGAGTGGCGTCACGTCAAATGTGAAGAGCTCAAGACAAAAGATTTCCTCTCGACATTGCCGCGTGTTTCCTGTGTATAGATAGACACACCACGTGGACGCCATTGATTAAGGCTTGTGTCTTTTGTTTCTCCAAGGTGGTCATACGACGGAGGGCGGTCGTCTAGATAATAGGGCTTGCCCGCGCCAGACGGTCGGGATGACCATTGTTGTCGACTTGAAAAGGTTCCTTTGAAGTCTCCCGAAAGGGAGGGGGGGGGCGGCAAGATGTCCGGTCAAGATAGTTAGAGGCGTGTTTACTCTTGTTGACCGACTTGCTAGACATGTCGGATTAGGAGGATACAAGGTGACACCAATGCCTAGAGAAGAGGGGGTCGGCAGTAGGGTAGTACTAGTGATTTATATAGCCATATGGGCTAGGTTGATGGGACAAAGATAAGATAAAAAAAATAATTAATTAAATGCCGAGACGCGAGGGATACCTTAAGTGGGCGAAATTTATTTTTGTCACACTAACTTTAACATAGATTTACAATTTCTCTTATCTGCGCCTAAAAGACATGTTAACAACCATGGGCGCATACAGGGGGGGGGGGTTCAAAGGGGTGCACTTGCACCCCCATGGATTCTGAGTAGCCAAATTTTAGTAATTTTTTTCGCATCAATTAACTTTTAAGTAGCATCTGAAGATGTAGTGCTTCCACTGGTTAATGTAGTAGTAGATTAGCCCAGGCGTATGGAATGGATGGCTAACCATGTACGTGCGTGCCTCTAAATTGTGAGTAGCCACATTGTAGCCAATTTTTTAAAAATATTTTATAGTGAAATACACCATCCAGTTTTGTTTTTTATTACGTAGATATATATTTAGTCAGAATCCATGGGGTGCAAGTGTATTCCCTACCCCCATGCATTATTTATTCAATAGTTAAATAAATTAATGTTCAGGAAAATTGTGCGCATCATCTTCTAAGTGTAAATCTAAAAGCCTATCATTGGACTAATGTAAAATGTAGTAGCTTTACAAGTAGTGCTTCTACTGAAGTATAGTTGTAAAGATACGCTATAATTGTTACTGGAATAGGCAAATCTGTAGTTCATGTCCGACCATGTAAGATTTACTATAGGCTTGGAATTCTTTGCACTATAAAGGGTGTCTAAAGCATGTTAGTCGCTACGTTTTTTTTTCATTTGCACATAGCTAAGTTACTACGAATGCCACAAAATCAACTTTCTAAAGACATTCTGAATGTTGATTAAACAGAAGGCAAGTATCCGCTGGTCGTTCACTTCTAAACTATACTGATGTATGCAATCGGGACAAAAAGCTCTTCAAAATCGGCACTAACAGCAGGGAAAAAGTGGTACTGGATAGATCCACATGAAGAGCGAGAATTAAATGAAAATACTGGGTTGAAGATGTCATTCATAATAGTAGCAGAAAGAAGTGTGAAAGTACAAAGGGTTAGCCTCTTTAGTCACACAAGAAGTTGCAAAGGGAAAAATATTTAGTTCAGGTCTAATTAATTGATTTGCCAATATCTTTCGATGTGATAAATGTTTTATTTTCTTTGAACAAAAGAGTATTGCGGAGTTCCAGTCGTTGTCAGCGCCGGACAAAATAGCAGGTTCAACATGTCCACCAGTTTACAATAGAAGAGATACAAGAAAGTTTTTCACATGCAATCGTCGAAGTCAAAACGTTGATTTGGTTCAACGGAGCACTAGCAGCTGGAATAGACCAAAAATTACGAGCTGTAGCATCATGAATTATTTGCATTTTCTTGGTATTTAGTGATGAATTTGCAGATTCTCAGGCACTGAGCAGATGTCTTTGAGTGTTCGGTTTCTTGCGATTGTATTCGACTTCATTGGCTTATCACATGTTGTTCAGAAAGATGCGCTGCATGTGTCTAGCGTTATTGTACAGTCTAGACAAGAACAAACTACTTGGCCATCACTGCACTGTTACGGCTGCCTTTTTTTAGTACATGTCCCTAGCGTAGCGTCGGTGCTCTGAACCCAAATATTCTTTTACTAGTCATTTTTCCAACCTTTACTCAATCTGATATTTTTTTCTTGTTAAATAAATGTGGGACTATAGCTCGCAATTTATGCTTCAATCCTAAAAATGCAAAAAAAAAATTAGAGTGGAATCTAATTGATACACTTAATTTTACCTACAACTTCTGAATTTTTTTGTTTAGAAATTTGAATTATAATTCTGTTGCAAAACAAAGTAACAACTAGATCTATAGGATGAATAATGAGTAGCAAATGTCAGCAGAATGCGTTTCTGCTGTGAAAGATGAAAGAAAATGATTGTGGCGTCGGGCTTATCTTATCTTATCTTATATAATAAAGACGTTACTTCAAAAAAAGAAGATGATTACGTCCTACGCGTCATGCATTCAGTCATGCATATTTACCAGTGACTTAAATTCTGCCAAGTCACTGGTTTTCCTGGCTAGCTCAGGCAAACCATTCCATGCTCTAATGGCACTAGGGAAGAAAAAGCATTTGTACAGATTTGTCCTAGCATATGGGACGAGGAATGTGCCTTTATCTTTGTGTCTTTCTGAGTATTTTATTAAGTTTTGTTTTTGTTCTCTCATTAAAACATCAACTAATAACGTTCTCTCATTTTAAAAAATCAAATCAACTAACAACGTTCTCTCATTAAAACATTAACTAACAACGTTCTCTCATTAAAACATCAACTAACAACTTTCTCTCATTAAAACATCAACTAACAACGTTCTCTCACTCAAACATTAACTAATATCGGTCTCTTATTAAAACATCAACTAACAACGTTCTCTCATTAAAAACATTAATTAACAACTATTTTTTTTAATGAAATCAAACAATACTGTCCATTGAAAACGAAGTCGCAAGATATACTGAGTTTAAAGTTTTTTTTATAAGTTTTCTAATTTGAAAACCTGAAAAGGAAATTTAAATATTTATTTTCTAAAGTTATTGTAAACTTTTATATGTTAAAAAAAATTCTTTTAAATTTTTGGTACCTATCAATATACTTTTCATTAAGTTGCATTTTTCATTAGTTGTCCTCATGAAACTACCACTATATGTGATTAAAATGTTCAAAAGTTTCCATTAAGAGCTGTTTAATGTTTACTTAGGAAAGCATGCTCAGTTGGTTTTTAATTTCTTTCTATTTAAAAAATCGTAGGTGTTAATGTATGTAATGATTAACGATAATATGTAAGAGAAAAAAAAAACATAATCGATACTCATTTAAACTTTGTGTAGCAGCAATCAACGAACTGTATTATTGCGCAAAAAAGAACAACTGAACAACGATAGTTTTTTATTTGAAGAATAAGTGGAACGCTGGGGTTGGGGGGTGACACCCTGATTTTACCGCACCGGGTGACACCCACCCTAGTGACGCCTCTGGTCTAAAGAATATAATTATTTGACTGTGGCCACACAAACTAAACAGCCCAGAGTGAATGTCACACGACCTAGCAACCTTCCATATTTTAGAAAATATTAACTTTATACTTTTTTGTGAAGGTAGCAGTCATTTCATACACACATCCTATTTTCCCTTTAGAATTCTTGAACTTTAAAGGGAGATATTCTACTTATCCTAATAATTTTTCTTGATAACAAGGAAACAAACTGAAAAAGTACACTTAGGAATAGAATGGCTTTAAAAATGAACATTTCA
>JADKLZ010005243.1:15222646-15233052 GCA_021533235.1 Biomphalaria straminea
GAGGATTGACCTTTGACTAACAAATACATAATTTGTTTATGTGACATTTATATTGTGTTATTATTTGCTGTGAATGCTTTTGTGAGAAAGTACTTAAAAGAATCTGTCGTAATAAAAAAGCTAGTCAACACAATTCTCTGTTTATTAAATAGTACCAGGTGACCGAGCCTTGCTCAAATGAACATTAACCAAAGTCGTTTTGGGAATATTTTTTTTTTAAATCACGAACATGAACGATAAACGTTTTACATTGTATCTTTTGCGTTAAATTATGTAGATATTATTGTGTGACCTGACGGCTCCAGATTTTTTTTTGTTCTAATTTTTATATTTGATTACCTGGACAGTTAATTCATGACGTGGCTCTATAAATAGGGCAGATGCTTTTTTTCTGGTCCTTTTTTGTCTTGACCTATGTGTAACTAGGTAAGATTTTGTTAGGTCAAGTTATTTTTATTTCAGTGAAATTCGGCTGGGACCGCCTGTATGTTTGCAAAGTGTTTTATTTATTTTTATTTTTATTTTATTAGCTGAAATTTGTATTTATTATTCCTAGATCTATTGTTATTAGTTTAGATTTGGACGGATTGGTTCTGTGTCCAATCTCGGTGTAATTTTATTAGCCATTGTCCAGGGTGAAACCGGACGGTTCATTAATTTGGATAGCGTCACCCCTGCCATTCTAAATAATTCCATCCTTAATGATCCCCTTATTTTATCTACTTTTATTCCATATTATCTATTTTGTAAATATCTCTCTATTCGTTTAATGTGTCTGGAGTAGTATGTTTTTATTAATACATATTTTATGTCCGAATAATTGCTCTAATTGGACAGACGGTTATTTTTTAATTTTGAATTTTCATGTCAAGATGGCGACCCTCGTAATCCGGCTCATAAATCTAGATCTAATATTTGTTGTTGTCTAGCCCAACTGGTGTTGTGGCGTGGACATTGATGTATTATTTCATTGTAGTTTAGCCCAACTGGTGTTGTGGCGAAGACATTATTGTATGGCTTTAACTAGCTACATGCAGCTAATTGCATTTATCTCATGCCTATGATATTGGTGTGTGTGGCCTAAATCTAGATTTGTCCGATTTTCATTTTCTCTTCTACGGACAGACAGACAGAGAGACCTACAGATAGCTCACACAAAACTAATAGCGTCTTTATCCCTTTCGGGGGCCGCTATTAAACGCTAAAAAACAAGAAAAGTAATAATTTTTCCCTACATAGAGAAAAGTGCCGGTACGCGCTACCGGTGCGTAGCGCACAAAAATGTATGACTAGACCTCTAGTCTAAAATCTAGGTTTACATCTTGCATCTATTGAATCTAATTTAAATTGTTGTCATTTGTATTGTGAAGATTTGTCAAAATTACGCGCTATAAAAGTTTTTTGTTTTTGTTTTTTTTTTCACTTTTAACTAAAAAGAAGTTCGTATTAAAATGTATTTAAAAAAAAAACACACTTGAATCCAGTATTCAATTGAATGAGTTTATTTTATAAATGGAACATATATTTTATAATGACCCATTGATACTATGTCCACTGTTCAATTTGTTTCACAAATGAGCGAATTAAAGAATGAAGCTTGATTTATTAATGAAGAAGCAATAAACCTTCTTGAAAGACGTTGAATCAGAAGAACTTTGAATAATCTAAAATATAATGATATCCGAATTTTCTTTTCCCTTCTAGTTTGGGGGCAGCTAAAAATGGTATAGTTAATATGTATAAAACCACGAATGTAGAAATACTGAAAAGTATAAATAGGCACTTACTAGTCAAGGAAAAAAAAAGTTCACATTTCAGACCTAGCGATCTATATGGACAAGATATAAAGGTCATCTAATTCTTTGGCCAATGGTTAACAAGCAGTGTGCCATGTTGCCAGCACAACGACCAACCGCCTTTATTTTCCCCATATAAGGTCATGTACCCAATAGTGTTGAGTGGATACAATGGCGCCCTAAAAATCCCGAGACTTAAAATCCCATTCTTCACCGAGATTCGAAAATAGGACCCCATAGCTTAACCTTTCAGCTACGCGCCTATACATAATAAATTTATTATTTTATCTTAAAACAAAAGTTAACGTTTCACTGAAAATATTAAGTAGCTTATAGAAGTGAGCGTATTTAATTTAGTTATACAAACATTTACAATATTACAAAGAAAGTTTTTGTTATCACAAACTCAGAGGTAGCCCGCGTTGAATTTGAAAAACGACTACCACTTTTCAAGCCATAGTCTTAGTATAAAATTATTAAATTTCAAAAAATCATTTAGCGTTGTTTTTAACTTGAAAGCAAACAGGAACACGCCATCGATAAGAAGACACTTTTAACTCTTCTGTATTCGTAATTTAAAATCGAATATCTTAAAACCTGAGCTACTTTTAATGATCCCACCACTAGGTAAAATGAAATAGTTGATCATATTTTAGCATATAATAAAATAATTTCATAAAGCTAATAATGGCAAGGTTGTACCATTTATTCGACCATTTATGCTAGGAGCTTATGTGAGTAACTATTGAAATATGAAACAGAGAACAGCAATAAAGAATTACATAAACACACTTGATGACTCCTTTCCTTTTAACTATATCCTGGATCAAGTCGTGCCTTAAACTATAGTAAAAAATGTAGAAATAATCGGTAAGTTGATTGTCAAATAAAAATGTGATAGAATTATGACAAACACGGCAGGAATTGTGTCAGATACCAAACAAACCATACAAAAGAGTAATGATATTTTAGTCTGTTATTTGTAAAGTTATCAATGTGACGTTTAAATATATATGATTCATTGACTGGCTAATGTTGAAATATGTAGTTCATTTTGTAATTAGCTTATTATTAAATACTATTCGACCGGCGGCATAGCATACGCCGATATTTTGTAGGGCAAGCCTTAGGCACTGCAACATATGCGACAGCAATGGGCCCTGCACTTTCTTTGGACCCGTGCTAATTTTTAGGTGTATAAATTATTAAATTAAACAATTTTATAACATATTTCCCGCGGCCTCTTGATTTATTAGGAGCCCCTGGAAATCTCCTGAAATGTTATTAAATATGGGCCTACGAAAAAATCCTGGAAATTTCTGGAAATTATTAAAATCTTTTGTAAAGTAAAAGTAAAGTAAAAAAAAATATCTGGAAATATATAGATAAATATCCGGAAATGGAAGTGGAAGTGATATTAAAAGGAGGAAGCCAGTGAAATTATTATTTTAACGTAATTTGTGATATTAATCAAAGTACTTCTAAAGTCAAACCTGAGAGTAGACTCTATCTGTGTATTGTCGTTCTAGTTTCAAGAGTCTTACGACACAATAATCTGAAAATACTTTTAATATTATGACAAATAGTCGACCGGCGGCATAGCATACTCCGATATTTTCCAGAGCAGGCCTTAGGCACTGCAACAAATGCAACCGCAGTTAATGCCGCCATTTCATTGGACCCGTGCTAATTCTTTAGGTGTATAAATTATTAAATCAAGTTACATGAAGTTAATTCCTTTTTCCAGTCTATATTTATTTATGTCTATGCTATTTTGTGAATGAAAATAGTGCGGATTAGGATACACCATTTCCATTCACACTATGCTGCGCCATGGGATCTTCCCATTTTCTTGTTATAAGTGAATTCATGAATAGAAATTACTATGAATGGAGCTAATAAATAGTTAATTGATCTTAATTTACGCGATGTTAAGAATAGAGTTGCACTCATGTAACAATGCCTTAGAAAAACAACTTTGAATGTTAATTTCATTAAATGGACTATAATTAGTATGTTCATGTGCTAAAGCATAAACTATATTTGCGAAGAGAAGTTCTATAATCTTAGAGTTGAATTCGAGTTTTAGATCTAAATCTAGATCTAGATCTAGGAATCTAGGAATAGAGAGATGAGTTACCTTTCGTAATCATGTCTAATGAACGAATATGCGTAATTTGTGATATTAATTTAAGTACTTCTATAGTGATACCTAAGAGTATCCTTGTATTGTTGTTGTAGTTTCCATAGTCTTACGACACAATAATCTGAAAATACTTTTAATATTATGACAAAAATTGAGAAGAAGAGAATTATATAAACACCACTATCATTCACAAAATAGTGCGTATTGGGATGCACCATTTTCCATTCACACCGTGCTGCGCCATGGGATCTTCCCGTTTACTTGTTCTTGTTGCTTACTCGGCTGAACTTTTGAATTTGTCTTTTGAGAAATAAATATAGAGATTGTTCTTGTTGAACATTTGTTGATCATTTATTAACTGTTCAGTTCGAATGACCATTTTCTCACTGCTCAGTTATTATGTCAATTGATACGCTGGTGCTCGTTGGTTTTTGCACAAGCCGGACAACCCGGTCAAATTCGAAATCCCCTAGATAACTCGTAAAACCCGCCTTGACTACATTTTACAAAAAAAAATAATAATTTATTAGTCTTTTGTTAAAATTATTTGCACTTTTCTTGCAAAAAAATAGTTTTTATACATTAGTATGTATACAAAAAAACAACTAGCCTACCGCTGCCATATCAACAATATTTTCATACTTTCTTATTATTGAAAAGGTACTCATCAAAAACTTTACTGTATGAAATCATTAAATTTAATTAAAAAAAAAACAAAAAAAGCACAACAACTCTGCAGCTATCTCCATTATCCTTACAAATTCCTTTGATCTTTAAACTTGAAAAGAATACGTTTAAAATTCGATTATAATTAAAATCCTAATAATAATGTCAATGTACTAAAAACATCCATTACTTACTTATTAACAAGTAAAGAATAGCGCAAATCGTAATTAGTTTTTTGTTTTGAGTAACAGGTGTGGATGTTTAATCTATATAATTAACTTGTCATTTTTTCTAAAAAAAAATATACTGATATGTTGAATAAATGGTAAAGCCAAGCTAGTGCCATTTACCCTTATAATTATAGTAATTTGTTTAAATCACAGAACAGGATCCAAATCTGGTCGGATCAGACCGGGTCAAAAAGGATCAGATATGATTAAATCACATATGATCAAATCATAAACGATCCAACTAATTTTTAACGTTTCGGATATGATCGTATTGAATTTAATCGAACTGAAGGAATCTGGTATGATTGGAATTCATCAGATTGGATTGGACTTTAATCCGATCGGATGAGGATCAATATAATCTTATCAAATAGATCTGCATAAATTTTAATCGAATCCTATTATACTGAATTTGATCGTATCGGATCAAATATTTTACAAATCCGTTTAGAGTGTATCGGATTTGAACTAATCAAATCGCATCAGATTCGAATGGGAATAGATTATGATATATATCAGATTAAATAATATCACGTTGAATATGATTAAGCCTGATCTGGTATTTATATCAGTTTTGAATTGGATCAAATATATCAAATCAAGAACTGTTTTGATATCATAACCGGTTCCCAGACAGTTCAGACACACAACATACTGTACCACTTTTAAGAAGAACATTAAGACATATCTGTTTAGAACTTTTTTTTTATTAGTTTGACGCATCTCGCATTGTGTTTGTAATGTTTTTACAGCGCCTTGAGCTTACATTTTGCTTGTTAACACCGCTTTATAAATTCAATTATTATAATTATAATTTGGATCTATTATAAAAAGAATTGAGCGAATGGATCTTTATTACCGAATTGAACGTTCACGTGATAATATTGATAAAACAAAAAAAAAACTTTCACGTGATAATCATTGTTGATTAAAATTGATCGTATTTTGTAAAGGCTTATAAGAAATAGAGAAGCACTTGACTCAATGATGTTTGTTTACGATTGGTGAAAGAGGTTCGATAGAGAAGCATGTGACTCAATGATGTTTGTTTACGATTGGTGAAAGAGGTTCGATTCTAGAACAAATGGTTATACCTGTCAGTCTTAGAATAGTTGAGCTAAAAGCAAATGTGAAGACTCTGCTGAGGTATAAAATATCACACTCTGACCTTCACTAGTAAAATTAAATGATAGTCTCATGTTTGTAGCTCTATACTTTGTCGTTCTTTTGATTTTCTCTCTCTCTCTTTCTCTCTCTCTTTCTCTCTGTCTCTCTCTCTCTCTCTCTCTCTCTGTCTCTCTCTCTCTCTCTCTCTCTGTCTCTCTCTCTCTCTCTTTCTTTCTCTCTCTCTGTCTGTCTGTCTCTCTCTCTCTCTGTCTCTCTCTCTCTCTCTCTCTCTCTGTCTCTCTCTCTCTCTCTCTCTCTCTCTCTGTCTCTCTCTCTCTCTCTCTCTGTTTGTCTTTCTATTTGTTTCCCTGTCTTTCTCTTTGTTTCACTATGTCTCAGTTTCTTTATTCTTTCTAAATGTGCTATTTTTAGCGGCCCCCGAAAGGGGAAAAGACGCTATTAATTTGTGTGGCCTGTCTGTCCGTCTATACGTCTGTTCAAGAATTTTATTTTTATGTTGCCAATTTATCTAATTTTGGTACAAGAATATATCTTTGTTAATTGTCTCTTTATTACCATTGTAGCATGATATTAATTTTAAATGTATGGATAAGGTTAATAATTATTGTTTTTTAAATATTAAGAAAATGATAAATGAATATAAAGAGATGCTGTGGTTGAGAGGTAAAGCACTTGGAACTGGAAATCCCATGTTCAAATCCAGACTCTAGGTGGACCAATTCGGGGGCCGATTTGAGTGTGTGTTTCACACAAACTGTCTTTGTAACCTTGTATTTGTACTGCGTCATTGCTTGTTGTGAATGTTTTTGTGAGAAAGTGCTTAAACGATGTGACGTACTACAATGATAGTGTTTAATGTCTACTTATATCAACACGATTCTTTGATTACTAAATATCTTTATATTATTATTAATGTCTATAGTATGTCATTTATTTATCTGTGACCAAAACACGTTGTCAGATTTGCCTTGTTAAGGATCACTTTTTTTCAATGGCAACGTTGACCTCCCATCGCTTTCTCTTTCTGCATATTCTTCTTTTTCCTGGTACTGTTCCCTGAAGGATAATCTATGCGAGCCCTGAAGAGCTTGTAATATAACCCTATATTTTAAGCTTGCGTTCATTTACTATAGCTAATAGATCATCATGGGGTCTTATCGCTGCATTAACCCAGTATTCTCTGGGTTTGTGATGCGGCCTTTAAACGTGATACCTACGATCCTTCTGTAGCATCTTAATTCCATTGCTAGAAGGATCCTCCTCTCTAGCTATGCAGTCAATGTCCAAGACTCACAAGCATATACAAAAGTTTGGGTTTCGTTCCCTCATCTGAGACAATAGCTCCGAGGTACTTGAAACTGGTGTCAGATCGGTTTCTAAATTGCAAAAGTTCATTTTATTTGTATCAGGTGGTGTAATTAGTTCATTTTCATTCTAGACATAGAATCTATATGAATAATGAAATTATTGGACCCTCCTAAACCGTTGTCACTTGACAGTAATCTATCTGTAAGATGGGAAAAATGGAGACAAAGTTTTGAACTTTTTATTGTCGCCACTGAAAAGAATACAAAGCCCGAGTCAGAAATGAAAGCTTAAGTGTTACACCTGATCGTTGAACCCATTCAAGACATCTACATTACATTTTAAGTATTTGAAGATGAGACTCTAGACATATAATTGAAAGATTTAATAATCATTTTGTGCCTAAATCTAAAACTGCTTATGACATATTAAAATTCTTCAAAATAAATAAAGTAGAGGTAGCTATACCTAACTAAATTTTATTAATTATTAGAAATAATTGACCTACATTAAATATCTAGATTATTCCAAAGAGAATCTATATCTAAATATAGTAAAATTCTATAGCTAGTCTAAATCAGACTCAGTAGATATGCATTATAAAGTATATGCTATTACTTTTAATGACAAAATGAACTTTGAATTGTCGCATACTGTTTGTATAATTAATTAAGCCAGTGTGTTTTATTTATCCTTTATTTAGTTGCGATTCAGAGATTTGCACAGAACAAAACATTACGTCCGTTATTTCTTTTGTGCTAAATAACAACAAGTACATAACTTTCAACAAATCAATACATACATTTTTTGAAACAATGCCAATGCTTAGACTTAAAAGATTTATTTCAAATTAATAATTAAATACTTTTAAAATACGTAAATATTTTAGAATAGTATGATGTAGATTCTTCTTTTCCACCTGATCTCTCCTAAACAGTTTTCAAAATATAAGTAAACTAAGCACACATTTACTTCTAAATGACTTAAAAGCTATTCAATTGTTGTTATCAAATCCATGTTTTCGTCTTCTCTTATATTTTCAATGTAATCTTTAAATTTTTAAGGTTTTCTGAAAATAAATGTATTTAATTTGTTGTAAATTTGTTGAACGATATAAGATTTGTAAATTATCTTTTTAATTACATATATATCATGTTTTCATGTAATATCATATTTTTCACGCAATGCTGGTGAGTAATACTAGTTTGTAGTTTCTTGGAACATTTTTTTCCTTTACTAAACAGGGGAGTGACATTAGCTTCTTTTCAGTCCTTGGTACCCTGACCTGACTTAGTGATGTCTGAAAAAGTACTCTATCATCACTATTGCTTTATCTAAAATTACCACGAACAGGATTAGTAGGATAATAGTGTAAATCTTTCTTTTTGAGTCGGATGAGCTCTTAGTGTGATATTACGGTATTCATAATGAAGAAAATCTTCACCCATAGGCTCTAAAAAACAAATATATTGCCTTAATATGCTGTTCATGTCATATCCTCTTCGCTATCTTTCCTTCTTATCTTCTGCAATACAGGAACAATGTTATAGATATGCATTTTATTAGCGGCCCCCGTAAGGGGAAAAAGCCGCTATTAGGTTTGTGCAAAATGTCCGTCTGTCCGTCTGTCACACTCAGGGCGCCAAAACTAGAAGAGATACGAAAAATATTTTTTCACCATTAAATGCGGCTTGAAAAGTTTAGGTGCAACGGCTACTTTTAGTTTTCTAAAAGAAAACCGTTTAATTTATAAAAATTATTATGCAAGCGAATTTTTAATAGTAAAACACCAATTGTGAAGCAATTACGTAAATCTAAGGGAGGAAATGTTACTATAAGAAATGCTCTTGGCATGTAGATATCACGCACATTTTTTAAAATGACTTTCTGTCTGTCTGTCCGTCTGTCCGTCTATCAGACTCTGAGCGCCAAAACTAAATGAGATACGAAAAATATTATTTCACCATCAAATGCGGCTTGAAAAGTTTAGGTGCAACGGCTACTTTTAGTTTTCTAAAAGCAAATCGTTAAATTTATAAAATTAATTATGCAAGCGATTTTTTAATAACAAAACACCAATTCTAAAACAATTACGTAAATGTAAGGGAGGAAATGTTACTATTAGAAATGCTTTTGACATGTAGATATCACGCACATTTTTTAAAATGAACTTTTAGCAGCGGCTTTCGTGTACTAGCGTAAAGCCCGGAAATGACATGATTCTAAACTAATTTCTTAAATTTAAAAAAAAATCAGATTTAAAAAAAAAATTGTTTAATGCCCCCATTAGAATGAAACAAGCATATTTTTGTGCGTTTTGTTTGTTGGTTGGTCTGTCCGTCACGGTTAGAAAAAAACACTAAAAGCTATTGAAAATATGATTTAACCTTTACTGTTCTTTCAGAAATATTGCGATAGTTTAAGGATGGGAGCATACAGAAATTGAGCCAGGGACTTAGAAGGAACATCCGAAACATCTTGCGAATAGGCGGATCTGACAGGGATCCGACTCCGACGGGGCCGCCTCTGAGTTTGTGTATCACACAAACTCTCTTTGTAATCTTGTTTAGTTTAATCTAGATGTTCGTCAAGTGTATATTGGGGATTGACAAGACTGCGCGTTATAAAAAATATTCCGTTTATTTTTTTTTTAAACTACAACTAAACTGAAATCTTCTTGCATAATTAAATTCAAAAAAAAAAATAAAAAATTTAGCTATTTTTTTCAGATATTTGAACACTCGTAAGTATCGTGATGTTCGATAATCAATTTCTTTTCTACTTTCTGAGATCTAGTCGTGACGTACAAACGTATAGACAGACAAGACACACAAAACTAAACCTAACCCAAAACTAATAAATAATGAAAAGGTGAGCACATTATCATTATTTTATTCTTCAAATGACTAAATTGAACATAATGTATTGCTACTTACCTGCACTCTTCATTCAATGCTCGCAACAGAGGCCATTTACCCAGACCACAATTTTCTTTAAAGTCGTCTGATGATATGTCATAAACATTAAAGCCAGCTAGACCTGTTCTTTTGATGTACTTAATCTAGATGATATATGTAAACAAAAGCATTATTGAATTGTAAAAATACAATTTTTTAGTTCCGAAAATTAATGATG
>JADKLZ010005243.1:15233152-15243995 GCA_021533235.1 Biomphalaria straminea
CATTACACCTACATTATTGATGTTTAGATCTACTGATAAATAGATCAAAGAGCATTAGGAAACCAAATATAGACGAAAACTCATCCACACCCTACCTACAAAAAAGAAACATAAATGGATTTTGTGTTCGATTGATTGTAACAACCTGGTCAGATAAACGTAGTGAACCTACACATGTTGTCCTAGTGTAGTGTGTATAGATGATTGTGTTGACCTTCACGCGTTTTTTTTTTTTCCTTTGGGCATACGCAATAGTGTTTAGTGTGCAGAGAAAAAAAAATAAATAACACATTGGCATGGTCAGTCAAGCAAATGGATAGGCTAAATTATCCGTACACTAGTTACAGAGGTCAATTGTTTTTTTTTTACATTCCAGCATATTATGGTGCTTTAGATCAATTTATTTTCTATAAAGCTTTCCTTTAGGCCCTATATATTAAGTCAATAGAATTAAGCAATAAAATTACCTTTCTTTCTAAAGGTTTTAAGACTAGGAAAAAACTACATACACTTCTCTCCAAGTAAACAAACTTAGTGTAATCATCTGTTGACCTATAGACAATGTTAATACGTCTTAACAATTTGCATTAATCCATTCTGGCTTAAGAATGGTCAATGTCTATCAATACATTGTCATGAGTTAAACAAATAAGAAGTTAAGGGTGTTGAGTCTCTTGAGCCCTCCCTTACCACTGGTCAGTGTCTGTTTGGCTTGTAGTCCAGCCTCCTAATTGAGACCTAATTTCAAAGTAAACAAACTTATTACCCAGCCAATAGTATAAAAGGTGTGGCTTGTGGTCCTTTGACCCTTTGATTGACAACCTATCTCATAATAAACAAACCCAAACCAGATTAACCTTATAGAGAGATGGCTTGTAGTCCCGCCCCCTAATAAAAATTATTCTCCTAGTAAACAAACTTAGTTCCCTCTTAAGATAGACCTCTAGACAGTGTCAACACGTTGACATCTGGCTTAATGTGGTCAGCTGCCTATCTGTGATCTCAATGTTATGGACTAAACAAACAAAAGGAGGTGGGGGTTGCTCATCTCTACATCTGCAGATATACCCGCACATCTAGACAGATTATCAGCGTGACGTAGTTAATTAATGAATATTACATGTTTACTAGAACACTCAAAGGTCAAAACAAGCTTTTAAAATGTGCCAGACATCGCTGCTATGTATGTAATGCGGTCTCACAATGTACAGTTTTATTTCTATTTAGATTTACACGCCTTGTATTTGTACTAAATAAGATTTGGTGCATAGTCATTGTTTATTGTTTTAAAAAACAAATTATTTTATTTGAAAAAAATTTTAATGTATTTCAGAACTGACATTATTTAATCATGTCCACTTTGTGAATATTTGTATATTTTTTTTTCAAAATGGAGATTTAGTTTAAACTTCTTGTTGGACATCGTTTATCAGCGTCGACACCTTTATATTGTTTGTATTTCACCTGTTTTGGTTCGATATTGAAGTGTTACCTCCGTATGGCGTATCTGGAAAAGACTTAGCGCACGGAGGCGCCTAACAATATTAAAAGAAATACAGGTACTACGCTGTAGTTTTTACTATCCGGTTTACTATCCGGTAGTGATATTCGACCGGAGCCGAATAGTGCCGGATAGTGAAAAAGTGCCGAATATTCGGCCGGAGCCGGAGCCGGAGCGACTATCCGGTACACCCCTAATATATATATATATATATATATATATATTTATCTTAGAAAGATTTATATATGTTATATGTAGTTATATATATATAACTATATATATTATATATATATATTATACTATATATATTATATATATTATATATATATAATAAATAGAAAGATTTATATATATACGGCCCACCATTTCCAAACTTTTTTATAAGGCCCTCAATACAAAAATTTCGCAGAAACGTTTTTACATAAAGATTCGAATTCGAATAAAAAAGGATTCGAATTAGAGAATTAGCCTTTACAAAACAATTAGATCAATTATAAGACTTCAGTCGGGCAAGATTCACTTCCACCTATCCTTTGATCTGCTTGACCGCTGGGGCACTACATAAGATCTATCAACCTTCTTTCTACATTCTTATCTGTCATTTGTCTTTGATATAATTTCATTCGGCGATCTTAAAGAATATTTATCTTTTGTAATAGGACTCAGGATTGGGCTCTGGTGGAGTCAACCTCAAGGTTGTTTGGTTTGGTCCTTGATTGTGTTGTAGAATTGGTGTTTGACTATCACCCATGGTGTTTGGTGTGGGCGTTGCTAGATCTGATCGACCGCGGCACCAATATTGAGATGTGCCATGTTACTTTGAATAACTTGTTAATTGTAATGCCTATGTAACGTTACCAATATTTATTTGCCATTGATGATTCATCATATCATATTCATTACTTCATTAAATTGTTAAAAGCCTGATTCTGTTGTTAACTATTGTACGTTAACTTATCGTTAAGATTAACTGTTGGCTGTGTTGCCGTTCAGTTGCATAACATATAGCCGGCATTTAGTTTTATATGCCGTTACCTTTTGCTTAGTTTATACTGCTCAGTGAGAGGGTAGGCCCGGGTAAAGATGTCATACCCTAAACGAGCCCGCGACCAACAAACTCCTCCCTGAGAATTATCATACCAAAATATCAAAGTAACATATTCCTTCTCGCCATACCTCTCCCTGACAAACATGTAGAAACATTTTACCAAACAGACAGACAGAGCTGATAACAGTTTTGTATGAAGTACTTTGTCGAGACTCACTTAATTGGAGGCAAATGGTCAAATAACTCTCTTTAACAAATGTTTCAATAAATGTTTATCTGTTACTGGTAAAATGTGAAATGCAGGTATAGTGTAACTGAGTTCCTTGCTCGGGTTTTTAACGTTAATGGAGTAACTGCAATAGTTTGTTACAGTTCTTATTTTTCAACTGAATACGGGAGATTCTTTGACCGGACGAAATTGAGCATTTACACTACAACAGGATGAAAAAATGTTTGCCACAGGTAATGCAAGCCCGCGGGTCTTAACTTGCGTATTGCTGATGTAGTCACTAATATAGTGCATTCGAAACAATCAAACAAAATAATAATGTAATGTTTAAAGCGTAATCATGAATAAATGAATACAAAATAATGTGAATGGAAAATTATGGAACTGAAAAGAGCTAATTGAACTTAATTTACCCGACATTAAGAATAGAGTTGCACTTATGTAAAATGCTTTATAATTAAAAATGTGAATGTTAATTTGATTAAAATATGAAAAGAACGAACTATTTCTAGTATCTTCATGTGTTAAGGTATAAAACTATCTTTTCGAAGAGTTTTAGACCTAGGATAGGAATAGAAAGATGTGTAATATTTTGCGTAATGTCTAATTAAAGAATGTTTGTTAGGAATTCTAAATTCCTAGATATAAGGAACGAATTTATGTAAAAATGTATTTGAAACACAAATTTGAAGGTTAATATTATTGAATAATGAAATCTATCTATCAATCTATTTATTTATATCTATAATTCTCAAAGTCGACAAGTTCAAAAGTTTAAACACACAACAAGTAAGCAACAAGTAAATGGGAAGATCCCATGGCGCAGCAAGGTATGAAACCATAGTATCTCATGATGCATAGTATCACATTTTGACATTTTATCAGGGATAGTCGTTCTTTTGTAAACCGCCTAGCGAAAGTATAGCGAAATAAATCGCTCCACCTTTCTACAAAATCAGTGTCTATTAAGCAGTGGTTCTCTCAACCCCTATTTGTGGATCAGAGACATAGGTATTTAACAGCAAGCAGCTAAGACTTCTTGAAGGCCTTTACCTAAGATATTTGAACACCAACATGGACCTACGGAGGCAAGACCGCAGCGATATTCCTTCGAAATGGTATAAACTTCTTAGAGTTTCCATAGATAAATAAAAAGATAGATAGATAGATAGATAGATAGATAGATAGATAGATAGATAGATAGATAGATAGATAGATAGACTGTGTTTATCAACCTTACATAAAAAAAAACACAGAAAAGTCATGTTGAGGCCTTTCTCTTGACAACTTTGCGGTCTAGGGCGAAACGCTTTTATTTGCGTTCTTCACTGCAGAACCGCATTCTCCTGACATCAAAAGCACATTATTCATTCTATTAAGAATATTATTTTACTAAAAAATATTGTAATATGAATTTCAGGACCTTATTACATCGCAAATACAACCGATTTGTACCTTAAAAAGATAAAAACCCCACATAACTAGATTAAATAAATCTTGGAGTATTGTCCCTCGAAAAATTTTCTTTGAAGTGGGAGGAGAAATTTTGTGAAAAACTAGATTCTACTCTAAATTTTATTCATTTTTAGGATTCAATCATGTATAATGAGTTATAGTTTCAAATTTATTTATAGACTATAAAAAATATCAGTATTAGCAAAAGTTGGAAGAAGGTGACTATGAAAATAATGTTTGGGTTTAGAACTCATTCATATTAAATCATTTTTAATTAATTCTAATTTTTCTAAATAAAGTCTTTCTTAAAATAACCATGTTAAATCATGTGCAATTGGATGGCTGCCTGGTCGAGCGGTTTGCACGCTGGACTGTCGCTTCAATTTATCGATGGTCCCGGGTTCAAACCCTGCCCGCTCCCATCCCCCGTCTTCCTGCGGGAGGTTTGGACTAGGATGTAAATATCTTCAACTCTGAAGGAACATCCGAAACATGTAAAACAAACATTTTAAACTCTATCTCTATATTTGACTAGTCTGTTTTTAAACGTTATGTTTTCGTCTGGAAAAGGGAGGGGGTGGTGAAGTGAAAACGATTAATCCTAGCTCCTATGTTTAATTTCTGGTAATGATTGGTAATGAATAGCGGTGGGCCGACTCGATATAAGAATTTAATTTATAGCATATTTGAATATATTAGTAACAATTTTTTTTACTTTGTCATTTCCTAACTAAAATACAAACATGAAAAAAGTATTAGTTTGTCCGTTTTTTTTTATATTTACTAATGGTAAAATTTAACAGTGTTTGTTGTTACATTTAAATGGGTTCAAATATCAATCTGTAGCTTATATTATATAAATATTAAACTAATTTTGTTCACAAACTTTGATTTCTCCATAAAAGTAGGTTTAGGTGAGAAGGGCAGTCGATGTATTCGCCCCCACCCCACCCAATAGGCTAACTGGGGAACGACAAAATATCGGTTAAAATATTAATAAAAAATTTTAATTGAATTCCGAGTAACCACATTTTAGCCATTTTTTTTAAATAATGAAGTACATCTTCCAGATCTGTTTTTGTTTATTACGTAGATGTAGATTCAGTCAGAATCCAGGGGTTGTAAGTGCACTATCATGCAACCCCCTACGGATGCCCGTGCATTATTAATGCAAGAGTTTGACCACCTCAAGAATTATCAAAATAATGTTACAATATCAGGTGGCCGATCCTTGCTCGGTTAAATAATATATACTTAGAAAGGTAATATACTACTGCTACTGGTGCTACAGCCCATGGAAAGATATGGCCTGCTCTTACACATCCCTCCATTCATATATCTCCTGGACCTTTCGTCACCACGCCCTAACGGTAAGTTTAGATATCTTGTTCAGTGTGAGAAAGTAAGGAGCAGTAGAGCAGCTGTGTAATCACCATTTCCTTTGTTTTGGTACGGGACATTAGACACTGAAGCATGAACACATGGTCATAATTTTACCAGCAAAATTATAATTATAATAAGACTTGACATCAAATCCGAAGATTAATGAGGAATCTACACCGCTCTACGCAATTAAAGTGTAAACAATTTATTAAGCACTTAAAACGCAATAACTAATCATACATCGGTCCATAGTTCTATAATAAATCAATCTTCAATAAGATGGTGCGCAAATGTTTAATTAGGTCCATTGATACTTTGAAACTCGTTCTTGTTTGCATTGTAAGCCTAGTGACGTAAGCAGCGTTTTTCCCGTTTACGTCATGGAAAACTTTCATTCATAAATTTTCCATTTCATTCATAAATTATTCTGACCAAAATAAAATTGAGACATTTTCATATCGAAATAACGGTCGAACTCGAGTTTTCCCGATGTGGCCAATGAGTTCAGATTTTTTTTCTCACTAATACGCACATACCTAGAAATTTTAAAGAAAATCGTTAGAGCCGTTTTCGAAATAAAATTTATAAATAAATAAATATATATATATACAAGAATTGCTCGCTTAAGAGTATAGGATTATTAAGCTATTGACAGGTACCTCTAATTTTCACATTAAAAAAAAAAACAATTAAAACGTAACAATCAAATTTGTTACACTATAGAGTGTTCTTTAATGGTAGAGTTTCTGGAAACAAATAGTTTTTCAAAAATTTATGTTTAAGTGAATTAGATGTGATAATAGCTGATTTTGAATTCTTTTCATTGGCTCGCGAGGAGTCAATTGATGTAACGGATGTAGCACAGTTGGCTATAGTCATAAGAACTTTTAACAGAAACTTTGAGATACATGAGGAGCTACTTGAGCTCTGTTCTATGCATAACACCACAACAAGCGAAGATGTTTTTGAGAAATTACAGGAGGTAATATTTCAGTACAAGTTAGCTTTGCTAAAGTTAGCTAGTCTAGGAACAGATGGCGCAAGGTGCACACAAACCATGATTGGCGTTAGAAATGTTGCTGGTGCAAAGAGAGAATGATGACAATTTTAAATTTGATCATTTTCGGTGCATCATTCACCAAGAAACATTAGGTGCAAAGTTATTACAGTTTCAACATAATTAAGACCAGTTCTAGTCGCTATTGATTTTATTCGTGACGTGGCTTAAATCGGCTCCTATTTTCAATGTTTCTTAATGACATTGGACACGAATTTGATTATTTTTTCCACTTTGAAATCTACAAAACACCTTTCAAGATTATCTACCCAAAATATGTCATTAGTGATGAAAGTATCAGTGAGAAACAAACTTCAACCTGACTGTGACCTACTATTGTGATAGGTCATAAGACCAGTTACCTCTGCTGTACTGGCAAGTTAGTCCAGTGGTACTTTGTGGTCCCAAATTATATTATCTTGGCTATTAAATATAGCCTCCAGATAAATAAAACTACTGAGACAAACAAGTAACAAGTCTAAGATTTCAGTTTTAACAATAAGAAAAAAATAGTATTTATTAAAAAAAAAAATCATGGAAAGAATAAATGGAAATAAAGGTTGACAAAAGATAAGGAAATAATGTAACAAATCAAAGTAGTACGACAGGGTCAGGTCCAAATAATTGAAAATCCCCCAACCACCGAGGTGCAATAATAACGTCTTATGTCCAAAAAAACCAAAAGGATGGTTTACAAAAAAAAAATCATATATACACTAACAATGACATGACGTCATCCATGAGACACAATACTGTCTCATACACGGACAAAATATGTCTTTTACAAAATAAAATACAGGAGAGGATAAGAGACTAAGTAGACAAATAGTAAGTACATAAACCAACTTATTACTAACTCTCTTTTCACAAATAGCTTAATAATGTTAATAAGGTTGTATCCCAGAAAAGATGTCAAGCATCAGAATAACGAAGAAAATACGTAACCATTGTAATTTTTTTTATTAATACAGTAGCACTACAAATTTAGCTAACTAAGGCACATGTATTCTACTAATTCCTGCATATTCTATTGTATTGTTTATAACTTACATAAAATTAGATCTAGTAGGCTATGTTTTCAAAGTTATTTTTGGCTGCGGCCCTTCAGGTCATAGTTACTTTGTGTGCGGCCCACACTCCTTACTGAGTTTGACATGCCTGCTGTGGTTCATGTTAGACCATGTACGATTTTATATAGTCTTGCTATTCTTTGCACTATGAAGGGTGTCAAATATTCGATGGCATGTTAGTCGTGACGATTTGTTTATATTTGCACATAGCTATAGTTATTATGAATGCCACAAGGTTGACTTTCACAAAACATTCTGTGTTGTAATTTAACAGAAGTTATGAGTTCCGCTGGCCGTCCACTGCTGAGGTATACTGATGTATGCAAACGCGACATAAAGCTCTTCAAAATCGACACCAACAGTTGGGAAAAAGTGGCACTGGATGGATCCACATAAAGAGCGAGCATTTAAGGAAGGTCCTGGATTGCAGATGCCAGACACAATAGTAGTAGAATTAAGGTTGAAAGTACAAAGGAATGGCTTCTTTAGTCACACAAGAAGTTGCAAAGGGAAAAATCGTCTTGAGACGTAAAATGCTACAATTTTTGTTTATATTTAGCTAAGGTCTAGAAGCATTTTCTTTTTCGGTGTGATAGGTTCTATATAGTTGCGATCGGTGTCAGCGCTCGATAAAACAGCGGGTTAAACACGTGCACCAGTTTGCAACAGAAGAGATACAAGAATGTCATTGGAGTCAAAACGTTGATTTGGATCAACGGAGCACTGGCAGTAGCAAGAGCCCAAAAACTACGATCTGCAGCATCATGAATTAACTGCATTTGTTGGGTATTTTAGTGATGAAACTGCAGATATCTCAGGCACTGAGCAGATGTCTTTGCGAGTTCGGTTTGTAGATTGCGATTCTATTCGACCTCATTAGTTTAGTTCCTGTATTTCAGAGAGACACGCTACATGTGTCTAACCGTCTAACGGTATTGTACAGTCTAGACATGGACAAACTACTCGGCCAAGGCTGTCATGTGATGGTAAGAAATCTTCTTCCGTATCAGTCCCTAGAAATAGCGTTGGTGTTACATTTACCTGTTTGTGTGAGACAAAATGAACTGAAAAATACAAATCTATTCAAGCTTATAGTCTCAACTTTGAGATCTTTTACTGTTTAACGGATCTTAAAATTTCGACTGCAAGTGAACCAGATAAACTGCACATGTTTAGTAAATGTCTCCTCCTCTTGTGTTTCTAATTAGTCTTTTCATTGTCTGTTCTTGAACCAGTTTCTATAGTGTTGCAGTCTTTCTAACTTAACATAGTGGCCTCTCAACAGCAGCTCAGCAGTAACATTAATGGCATAATGAAAAACCATCTAGACCATCCTGAGGAACACGTCAGAGATGTCATCTTGAGGAAGGAGAGACTACTGGCAGAAAAACATAAAATTGGATATTGAGTTGTTACCGCCGAGAAAAAAAAAACACGTTTAGATTTTGGGAGTTATTACAGAATACGTCTTTACATTACATATCTTAATTTTTAAGTTTCTTCATTTCTTCTCGGGGGGGGGGGGTCGCCCCTACCCCCACCCGGATCCGACAGTACTTGCACCCACCTGCGAAAAATCCTGCATATCTATTGAATTCGGATTTCCGCATTATGAAAAATTTTAAAATTGTATGATCTCCCGTCTTAGAGATGAAAAAAAATTTATAGACATAAAATAAAGTACACACAATTGCGATTCACAAATTTTATTTCATAAAACTCTTTTATTGGTCAGTCTATATTTATTTATGTCTATGTATAAGAGCTGATGCTCGCCTCAGCCATCTTAAGCGGAATGTATGTATACTAGAATGCATATGTACAAATCTAATTTAACGTGAATTATTTTAAAGCATAAAAAAAACATAGAAAAAAAAAGCTGAAGCAAACTTTACACAGGACAAACCTATACATCCTTGGTATATTAAATTCTTCTGTAAGGATAGATAGTAGGCCGTGCAAATCTCCTATTAACAAAAGTTTTGGTTTTCCTGACCTTTTAGCTTCGTCAGTGAAAGCATTTTGAAATTCCTGAAAGGAAATGAAAAAAAAAATATTTTATTACATTAAACTCGTAGGCTTAAGGAAAACCAAATTTATTCACCTTCAAATATCTCTTAGTTTGACCTTTGGAGCACCTAATATATTTTTTTAAAAAAGTTTTCCTTTCAAAACCTTGCGATCTAAGGGGCTTATGATGTTAAGGTCATCTGTTTTAATGGCCAACGGTTAACGAGCAGAGTGTTATTGGACCAGCACAATGACCAACCGCCTTTACTTTTCACAACTAAGACAGGTACCCATTAGAGTTTGGTGGACTCAGGGTCGCCTTAAAATTCCGAAATTCAAAAGCCTAGCTATCACCAACATTCGAACCCATGATCTCATGTTTAAAAACCGAGCGCTTAACTACTCAGCCACCCCGCCCCTCTGACAGTAATATGTTAACTTTGTTTCTCTTTTCCTCTCTAATTTTGGTTTCACTAATTTATTTTCAATGATAGTCTCTTCCATGTTGCAATGTTGTCTTTCATTGCATTTATCTGTTTGCCTCTTCTTCTTTATCCAATGTTTGTTCCATGATATAATGTTTATGTGAGCCTTGTCAAAACTGTATTAAGACCATACAATTTTGCTTTTTTTTCTTTTGCAGGTTATTTTGAAGCTTAATATTTTTATCATGATTCTGCTTCATAACTTCTCAAAAGTTATACGGTTATTGTACTCAATACTATGTATACCTCAGCAGCATCTTAGTTTTGTAGCAAAGATTCTAATCTCTAGTTATAATTAGCATCCAAGCTTTGTAAACATGCTAGATTGGTCATCATTACAAAGGAAATTCTCTATTTTATCTTAATGCGGAGGGCTTTGTCTTTCTAGATAGTTTTGAGTTTTGTAGTGCTGCTTCGAGCGTTATTGATTCTGCCAGAAGTTCTAGTTTGGTATTTATAGGTCTGAAGCGATAGTTTCTTGATATTTCAAGCTTTGAAAAAACATTAATTTACATTAGTTGTTTTTCAACATTTAATTACGTATTATATGCTGCGGAAGTGCAAAAGTCGAGATTAATGTTGTGTGATTCATTGAATATATATAT
>JADKLZ010005243.1:15265815-15282321 GCA_021533235.1 Biomphalaria straminea
ATATATATATATATATATATATATATATATTGTAGTAACTCCAGTGGTGGACAGAAAGGGTTAATGTGTTTGTGGCCACACACCATTCTGGCCAATCACACATGTCAACGGGTCAAAGAAATGTACGCAACCGTGACCTGTGCTATGGTCATGGGACTGAAGGCTTTACGGTCGAGAGACAGACAATGTGTAGAAAGAGAGAGTTGGGTCCAGCACAGCAAGAGAGCGAGTCTTAAAAATGTAGCTTTACGAGCTAGATACACTTGTAGTGTTAGGTAGTTCTGTTGCATATCAAAGCATTTGAAATTAGGTAGCCAATTGTATGTCGTTTGGCTGTCGATGAAGTATTTGTAAAAAAAATCGCCACCTTGTTACTAGAAAGTCTTGCTGTCAAGTTCTTTGTTAGATATAGTGTGTGTTAAGAAGTGCTTGCAGAAGGCCTGATAGAGAAGATCGTTACAATATATATATACGTGAACTGCAAATGAAGCGATGGGTAGAGCACTATGCAAAACTCTACCAGCTTGAAAACGCCATCTCACCGAACGCTGTTTCCGAATCCCCATCAGTTTTGAGGGAATTAGATGAAACGCCCTCAGTAAAGGAGCTGAGCATAGCTATTGACATGCTTGCACATGGGGAAGATAGTATTCATGCTTAAGTCATTCAAGCTGGAAAAAATGCCCTTATCAATTTACTCCATGAACTGCTAAGCTTATGCTGGGTACAAGGAATGGTCCCCCATGAATTTAATTACTCAAACATAAATAAAAATTATACAAATAAAGGAGATCAATCTGATTGTAACATTTGTAAAGGCTTCTCACTGCTTAGAATAGTTGGAAAGGCTTTTGCTATCGTATTACTAAAGCGATTAAAGATCTTGTCAGTACGTGTTTACCCAAAGTCGCAGTGTGGCTTTAGTGCAGGTACATATATAACAGATATGATTTTCTCTTTGCAGCAGCTACAGGACAAGAACAGAGAACAAAAGCAGCCCCTCTTCAAAGCATTAATTGATTTGACCAAGGCCTTTGACATTTTTAGCAGAAACGGTATGTTTACTTACTAGAGAGATTCGGCTGCCCAAATATGTTTAAAATTAGTGTCAGCTTTTTACGACAATATGCAGGACACTGTTTAGTTTGAAAGTTCTTCCTCCGGGTCATTCTCCATCAAGAGCGGTGTAAAAAAGGATTTGTACTGGCTACAGCACTGTTTGGCATTTTCTTTTCAGTCGTACTAACCAGTGCCTTTGAAATCCATGGAAGACAGAATATATATTCATAGCAGATCTAGAATTGGCTTGATTAGCCACACCAAAGTCTGCTTCGTCTCAAGACTAAACTAAGACCAGTGATTCATGTGCGTGCATTTATTGCCTTGCGAGACAAAAGGAGTCTCATGTCCACAGCACAGATCATAGTTGCGTGTACTACCTGAGATGAACTCCTAATGAAAAACAGGGCAGGGAGACCTCAGGTCTCCCGTACTGCCCTGGAAATGAACTCTGCTGTGTGGCGTAGTGCCTCATAGCTTCCATACAAAGTGAGTTGACCATTTGATACGTCTCCCAGCAGCTCGCGGAGCTGCAGACACTCTTGCAAGACGTGAACCACCGTTTTTTCTGAATCCCCGCAGTATCGGCAACGGGCATTAAAATTTGGCCGGAATCGGGCAAAATACGCATCTATGGGGCAGTGTCCCGTGCGCCACTGCGCTTTTGTTGTCTGCTCCGACTGTTATAGCCTCCAACACGGGTCTTCTCGACTTGGGCGGCGCATGTGCTGCCAGACACCCCTGGGAGTCTCAGAGTCATCCCAGAATTTCAACCATTTTTTTATGCACCAACTTTCGGATTTGTGTCGTAGCCTGTTGAAACGTACTTGGCGCTTCGAAAGTGGGCACGGCCAGTGCTCCTTCTCGTACCAGAGCATCTGCCGCGGCATTGCCCCTAACGCCGCAGTGCGAGGGCACTGTGACAAGTAGGTTAAAGATGGTGGCCGTTTAGGTGTCTAGATGTTTTATTATTATGAGAACCTTAACTTGCACATAGACTTCAAGGCACAGCGTTATGAATGCAGGCAACAAATACTATTAAGTAAATATATGTACAGTTTATTTACATAGAAAAAACTGAATAAAGGTAAAATGCTGTACAGTGTTAGGATGGGGCCTAACTATTTACATAAAATGAGACTATCATCATAAGATATGAGAACCAAGTGGACTGAGTGTCATTAGGCTGGTTGTTTAGCTTTAATTCCTATGCTGCTCTGACGAGACTGGTGTGTCTTATGCTGACGCTGTCTGCGGGTGGGCTGGCGTGATTGATCAAGGCGCACGGGGCAGTCCAACGATACGTAGCTGCAGTGACGGGTCTCTAGCTAGCGATTGTTGGTCGGACTCTTGTGTGTAGTAAAGGCTGGAATCTTCAGATCTGGTGTCAGCAGACTGGTAACAGCGTTACGAAGATAGGGCTTCAAGTAGATGTGGTCTGTAATAAAAGCTGCAACGAGATGTGTAGATCGGCTTAGCCATAATGATGACACTGGGAGGTAGACGCCTTTCCATGAAGGACATCTTTAGAATGTTAAATAGAAACCATAATCTAGTTTCACAGTAGTAAGGGTAGTTGTGTACCTCTGGTCGTGTCCCGAACAATAGGGCAAGTTTGAATGGAAAAGGCGCCCGTACAAGGGAAGCAATTCTTATCAAAGTACATTTAGAAAGTGGAGATTATTTATATATCCCTTCCATGCGTAGTCTTATCGAGCCAGCAAAATCAACACTGTGGTCAGCCCAGACATGATAGTGATAGTATAAGATATTGTATACATGATTTTACCTAAGTAATATGTCTGGCCATGTGGCAGACAGAATATAGTACATAAATAATTACGGCATTCCTTGTTGGAATGAGCGTAAATATATACTTGGTAATATGACATGTTATATAAATATTATGATAGTTCCCGGTCAAGGAATCTATCAATAATAATAACAACAGAGCTCGTGCTGAGCGATGATTTATCAACGATAAAGAATAATAGCTAAAGAGCTAATTGCGTGTGGCAAGAATTATCAATAATTCTAGACCAGATAAAGTGGATGACTTTGACTATTTAGTCGTACAAGTCATGATAATTCAATATGATTCATAAAGCGACTACTTACATAATCCAAGGTAAGAAGTACACAAATATGGACACACATATAAGGCACTAAATAAATGCACAAATATATAAATACACTAGATAGCAGATAATTAAGCATATCCAAGATACGTACCATCAAATCCAAGTAAAGAAATATAAGAAGGAATAAATGTAAATCTCAGACAAGCGTGTTCGCTCCAGACAGCTCTCAGAAAGAAATGAGGCGATTTGATAAATCTTGTCCATATAAAGATGGATCAGAGGTTGGGCGAAAGGGGAGTGACGTCACGTCAAATATTGCAGCTTGTCTGAAGAGCCCAATACAAAAGATTTCCGCTCGACATAGCCGCGTGTTTCCTGTGTATAGATGGACACACCACGTGGACGCCATTGATAAGGCTTGTGTCTTTTGTTTTAACCAAGGGAGAATGAAGATAGGATAGTAAAATAAATTAATTAAATGCCTAGACCCAAGTGATACCTTAAGTGGGCGGCAATTTATTTTTGTGACAGGCACCCACTGCATAAATGTGATAACTCCAATAAGTAGGCGGATGTTGTTTGCGGCGCCTAATGCCTCTTTAACCATCTCGGATTTTCCCCCTAAGCCGGCCATGGCTTGGAGGCAGGACAAGGAATCGGTAACCAGCGTGTACTACCAGAACTGTCCATTGTTCATTAGCCATTGGCCGGTGTGATTGGTCTGAGTCGTGTGTGTCTGTAGGCCGCACACACATTAACCCTTTGAACCCTCGCAGTGCCCTGCCCTTAGTTTCCTATTCCCCTGGGCTCCTGGGGGGAAATTATGCTTTACAAGCATGCTCCAAAACAAACTAATGGTGTAACATTTGTAAATGAACTGTTTTATTTGGAGAGAAATTTATTAGAATCTTTATCTCCTTTATTCTTTCTTGGTATGCCAGTCTTCTCAGCATGTAGACCCCTCATTTCTTTGATGGACTTAGTGATGGTAGAGATGTAGATCTATTGTTTTTATTTACTCTAACTGTACCGATTTTGTCTAGATCTAGATCGAGTCAAATCTCCATTTCCCAATCATTAGTATCATTGTAATAATTTTCTAGATCTAGATCTAGTTCATTTCTAAGAATCATTGAGGATATAGTTCCCCCACTTCATGCAAAGTTTATTTATTTGGATTAGACTACGAGTACCTGAATCAATAAATTGTCTTTTTTTTTAAATTTTTTTTTGTACATCAATTTACCATTTAAAAATACAAAACTTATGGGTTCGAGATTATTGTCATTTACCATAAGCCAAATAGTCCTTCATGACGTGTTTTTTTCTTTAGATTTTCAATTACGGACTTAAGGTTTAAGGTAAGGTGCTCGAGACCGATATATCGGGCTGGCGGGGCGTAGGGTTTTTACGCGCAGACCGATAAATCGGGCTGGCGGGTTCAAAAGGTTAACTCTCACAGTCCGCCACTGGACTTACTCTAATACAGTGGTTCCCAAACTTGTTGTCTTGTAGACCCCTTGACATGTTTTCTGGTTTTCCGTGGACCACCTGTTTAGTTATATTGAATTTTTTTAAAATTCATCAATTTCAAATTACACATTTTTTAAAAATAATTTCCAACCAATGACACGAGGAGTGAAAAAGTAATTTAAAACTACATTTTTAGTTTAATTTTTTTACAATAAATTTATTAACAAAATTGAAATTTAAACTCATTATGTGCAGTTAATATTTATCGTTAACTATCACTAAACACATTGGAAACTTTTTTGTTTTTAAAGATTTTGCCAGCTCGACTTCCATTCCTACGAATATTATTTTTCATATAGAGATTTGTTGTTTTAGTAAAAGGTTTCACAAAGAGCTGTTTTTCGTGGATTTCTTGAGCCATACTAATTTGAATAAAACAAAAACATCATTACCAGACAAGATTGACTCGGGCAGCTGTATAGAAAATTATTTTGTTTGCAGAAATATTTCGTTTGAAAAGACAGTAGAAAAAAAATAGCTATATTCCAATTGAGCTCAAGAATTTAGTGAAATCTTCTACAATACCATTGTCCTAACAGCGTTCTCATGGATTGTTCTTACAAAGCCACCACAAATGAAGGAGCTGAAATACTCAATGAATGGTCCAATGGAGAAAAAAAATAAAAAATTAAGATCATTATAACTAATGAGCTCTATGACAACCACAGAGAAGAAATAGGAGGATTGGAGCTAACGGCTATCAGGCTAGCAAATCAGTCAAGTTCACCAAACAGTTCAATTTTTTTCTTGACTAATACAAAAATAGTCCTTCAAATCTTGAAAAACTCTGAATCCTCCTAAATAAAACAACTCATTATGTCTGGACTGACGTTCAGTGTTCACCTTGCTTGCTCGCATCTGCCGTCGGGAGGTTTGGGCTAGGATGTAATTATCTAAAGAATCTGAAGGAACACCCAAAAGATTTTTGTAAAGCTCTTCTTTTAGCACAGTCGTTACGTCTTGGCTCTCAACTTGGGCGGAAATCGTTATTCTCTCTAATCATGTTGACATCCTCTTCAGCCTCGTCTATCACGGTGCGCACATTAGAGCTTAGATGACGGAGCGAATGGAAGATTTATAACAATATATATATATATATATATGGTTCCCGGTCACTTCATCCCCGGTTACTTCATCCCAAGTCATTTCATCCCTGTTCATTTCATCCCCTGTTCTTTTCATCATCTGATCATTTTATCAAACAAATAGTAATTGTAGAAATCATGAAATAAGCAAATTTAATATATTTATTTTTAATTACATGAAAAAAAGTGTCACACATTAGATAACAATAAAATTAAATGATAATAGAAACTATACAAATGTAATATTAAGAGATATAGAGATCATGCAAATATATTTTTATATATCCCTCAAGAAATGTAAGATAGATAAGCTATTGTAAGTAGGCCTACAGAAGACGGTCCATCGATTCATATTGCTGAACAATGTTTGTATTTCTCTTTGCCTATAACACACTTTACAACGTTAATGATTAAACGAAATTAAAGCAAAACTTCTATAGGCAACATGATGGATAAATATGGATGGGTGAAGTAAACCATTATTTCAAGGCTACAAATGACGCGCCCATTTTTAAGAAAGAGCGTTAGAAAAAAAAATAAAGGAGTTATCAACGACATGATTTTAGTATTCTAATCGTTCTATCTCTTAAATGATTTCCACTGTTTCAACAACACCTTGGCTTATGATAATAAGCTATCAGCGGCATTGTCATAACTATTCTAATCGTTCTTATCTCTCAAATGATGTACACTACTTCCACCTTACCTTGGCCTTTGATTATTATATTAAGCTCAGGGTAATATTATAATAAAAGACTCCACATTCAATAGAAGCGCTATAGCAAACTACCTACCCATATTTACAATATATTATTATATTTCTCATCAAGAATATAAAATGGAAGGGAAACAATATAAACTATAAGCATTCTTCATAATCATATTTATATATGAAACGAAGCTGTATCGGCCAAGAGAATTAAAAAGAGAGCTGCCCTGCTGTCTTACAACCCTAAAACTGAGGAATATAAATGCACGAACTGTGGCAAACTATGCCAGGCTTGATCAGCCACTCCAGATTCTGCCCTGTCTCAAGACGTAACCAAAGCCAGTGAGTCATCTCGGCGCATCCATTGTCTTCAGAGACAGAAGGAGCCATATACATACATATTTATATCTAATATATAAAAGGATATGTAAGGCGTATGTATGTATGAATGTATGTATGTATGAGCCGAATGGAAATCAAAACCGCGTGACCAATGTTGATAAAACTTGGCAGAAATGTTCCTTGGGTACTAACGTAGGCCGTAGTGTATATATTATAGCCCTAAAAAAACCTTAAGACCCAAAAAAAAATAAAGTTGACCGACTCTATTAAACTATTGTATCTATAAATGTAGGTCACCATTTCTTCTTGATATGAGACAAGGCAAAGAGGTAAACACACTGTGAGGCTCTATATGGGGGATATTAGATATACTAGATCTAGGTCAGACTGTATAGTCATTTACTTGGCTCAATGTGTTTAGTTATTGACTAGACTACAATTGCATTCAAGTTTTGATTTTAGATTCTTGATTTATATCTACATAAAATTAAACTATCATTCGCACGTTCGATTTGTTTATAAAATGTATGTTATCGCTTTTTGTCACCCATTCATGTGTCATGCACAACGCTATGTAAACACACTGCGAGGCTCTATATGGGGAATATTAGATATACTAATAAACAATAGTTAATAAAGCTTCTTGAGCCATTTCATTCACACTTACGAAAGTAGGTCTACATCTATTATAATAGTATTTAGACTCAAGATCTAGATATATGTAGACCTTTAAGCAAATGTTTTCTTAAAACAAATGGATTCAGATCGATTAGCTATTCTGATAGCTTCATTGATGCTATTTTTTAGACTTATGACTTATGCATTCGCTTTCTTACAGCAATATTATTTCGTTTTGTTGTTAATTGTTTCCAAAACACTGTCAGTGACTATATCGACAGTGATACGCAAATTAAGACCCACGAGCCGCGGGTAACATCCTTAAAATTTTAATTTACAAAGCAGTTGTTTTTTTTGTTTTTTTTTACATACAATCGTTAGCTCTAAATGCGAATAGCTTTAGCCGCACACACTTTTCCATAGCTCGCGCGCACCTTACTTGGGGCCGCGTAGTGATACAAATGAAGTTCACGTCAGAGGTCATAATATCGCGCATTATAAAAGGATATTATTGAACTAATAAACTACTTAAATATTGCAATTTAGTTTCCAATGTGTTTTTTTAAGCATTTAAGCCTACCGTTGCCAGTTTGGTTTAATTTTAAATCTTTATTTTGAATTTACTTTTTTATTTAAGATTTACTTATACGTAATAAATGAATGAATGATGATGAAACGAATGAAATACGGCTAATGTGTCTACGTCAACACACTAAGTGTATCTAGGTCGACACAAGCTCACAGTATTTATAGTCTTTTACTATAATAACTACTGTGGCATTCAAATTGTTTAGATTTTTAGATCTAGAGCTACATACAATTAAACAAACGATTTGATTATAAATTATATTTTAATGCTTTTTGTCGCCTACAGAATTCACCAAGGCAACGCGTATTGAGGTCATGAACTTTCGGCTGTAAATAAAATTAAAAAACAGATGTTAGCTTTTGACTAATAAATTGAATAAACTCTATTTTGCGTTATTTTTGTATTTAGATCATTGAGAGTTCAATATGTTACTCTCTTAAATATACGTTTGACTATACTTTTAAATAAGAATACCGGTACACATTTGAAAAATATATCTTTAGATCCACTTAGAGAAGCAGCTCGAGCTTATGTGTATGTTATGTAACAGAACACAGAGTTTGACTTTTGTGTACATATCGTACGGATAGTCTGATTCACTTTATATGTTGGGATACTTCATTATAATATGAACCAGGCATTCGATCTGATTACTTAAACACAGTTTCAAGCGAAGCTTTTACTATACTGAATATCGTGTCTTTATCAATGGGAGAAACAGATCTGAACAGAAACGTAAATCACCTAACAAAATAAAAGGTTAAAATTTTCATAGACAATCTTATCTTTTTTTTATTACTAGATGAATTCATTTATTTTTTAAATTATAATCTTTTTGTTCACGTCATTATTAATTATTCAAACGGACTAATGCATGCTATTTGTAGAAAGAAAAACCCGAGCAAAGCCAGGTAAAATGTAGCTAGTATTAGATAAAAAAAGGGCTTAAAATCAAATGTATATATCAGCACAATTAAACAATGGATAACAAAAATATTTAATTAGGGATGAAAAGACCGAGGATGAAGTGGTCGGTCTCAATATATATTTCCATGTTTGAGACCCGATCTGTGTAACTGACTCTCAAACCCAGTCTCAGCCATTTTTGTTGAGCCACATTCAGTCTCGTCTCCATTTCGACAGATGACTTCCATGTCTCACATGCATATGTTGCAGTTGCAATGACAATTGTGTTGATAAGGTGTATTTTTGTCTCGAGTCCAATGGCTTGGCTGGTTCAAATATACTGCAGCCTTTAGTAGAACCTTCTCCCTGCCTTTCCTATTCGGCACGCTACACACACACACACACACACACATATATATATATATATATATATATATATATATATATATATATATATATGAAAATAAAGAATGTATGGCGTATGCATGAGGAAAAACAGAAATGAAATCCATTTGACCAATCTTGATAAAACTTGGCAGAAATGTTCCTTACTTACTTAGACCGTAGTGTATGTATTGTTGTGCCTTAAGACGCACAACAAAATTTGAGCAACTCTATTGAAGATATAGTATTTAGACTTTGTTTACAATGTTACAATGGTAAAAGATCGAAAGGATTTAGATCTAGAACTAATTTTACAGCCATTCTGCGAAGTTCAATTGCAACATTTTTGTCGATGACATTTTTCCAGAAATATGCGACTGATAAAAATAAACAGTTACTTGATGCAGGAATTTTGACTACATTGAAAGACCTGTTGACTACACGAAATATATGTGAAGCAATAGCCATGGTTAGAAAATGAAAGTCAATACGAAGAAGGAAAAATAAAAAAATATCTGCAGAAAAAAAAATCATTTATTTCAATGGTGTAATGGCACGACGCGTAGAAGTTTTGGGTTAATCTGGGTTTTATAGGATGACGTGACGAAATAATTAAAAACTAGGATTAGAGAATTACGAGAGTAGAAACGGACAAGACGCCTAGCAGGAAGACATTTTGACTGTGCCCTTTTTTCAAGTATTAAATTGTTAAAGTTCGACTAGGGTTTCTCAAGTTATGTATTAATCTTCGTAATTGTGTGCAAGAGCTCGCAACTACATAACTACACCAGAACTATCTACACAAGCACCGCTAAAGAGATTTTGGCGACCCCGACGATCAAGTCTGTGTCAGGGCGTCAGTTGGATCTTCATCTTGAAGTCTTCGTGTTGTCATCTATCTACAACCTAGATCTACATGTCGACAAGTACACTGGACTATCAGTTATTCACTGGATTTAGCCTACATTTGTGTCACTAAGTCTGGACTGCAGCTGGATCTTTTTGGCATCGCTCGCTACAGTGAATCTACCATCTGAATAAAAAGTTCGAAACCTTTTGGACGCTACCAGTGTGGTTTGGTCGGCCATTTTGTCTATTTTTAGATCTGTTTACTTAGATCTACAAGGACTCAATATTCGAAGATCCATCGCAAGTGAAGTATTTCGTCCTTTAAAGTTGTTTAGACCAGTCAGTCGTCGATATACCTCCATTTATACCTCATTGTGGCAGTTATATATTATGTTAGCACGGAAGGTCACCTTTGGAGATTATTTACTACTATTTGGATTTACTAGCCGACCGTTGAGACTTGAGTTGACGTCACCTTCGTCACCTTGGCTTGTTGGATTATATTATTCAACTCTTGCAGTGTTGCTGTGCTTATTAATTACATCTACATCGACACACGAGTGATGATAAACCTAGGGACCTGCGAATGAGGAAATTTTTTTCGAATCGAATATCGAATCGAATATCAGAAAATATTCGAATTTCGAATCGAATTCGAATCGAATATTCTTGAAAAAACTTGACAACCATCAAGTGTAAAATAAAACTTGAACTTTAAAATTTTTATTATATTATGTTTATTTATACTGAAACACATTAAAATGTTAGCAATAATTAAATTGCAAAGCAGGCGTTTTAAAAAAAAGTTCCCCCTTTCAGACCTTGTGGTCTATAGGGCAGATGATGTAAAGGTCATCTGATTCTGTGGCCTATGGTTAACGAGGGTGTCATGTGGCCAGCACAACGACCAACCGCCTTTACTTTTCCCCAACTAATGTCAGGTACCCGTTAGAGCTGGGTAGACTCAAGGGCGCCCGAAAATCCCGAAATAAAAATCTCAGTCTTCACCAGGATTCGAACCCGGGACCTCCAGTACGGAAGCCAAACGCTTTACCGCTCAACCACCGCGCCCTCGCGTTTTAAAATAGTAGATCTTTATTTATTTTGGCCCAAATCAAAGTTTCAGCATTATTTTCCGAGAGATTGTGACGATGGTCAGTAATAATTTGTCCTCCTACTGAATTAACTCTTTCTTATGAACAATTTGTTGCCTGAATTGCAAGCAAATTCCTAGCTGCTCTGGCCAAAAGTGGAAAAATATTAATACTTTTAAAATGTTTCGATTTACAACTGCTTGCTTCGAATACAAACGGACTTCATCCTTAATTTGCTCAGAAATGGTGGAAATTTTGTTGATTCTGGTATCTCCTTGAGCATTATGCACTTTCTTGAACATTGAATCCATAAGGCTTCCCCTATTCCTGTCTTGAACAAGACTTTCACGTGGCAATTCATCAGAATTTTTGCCAATTTTGCTTCCGTCAGAGTTAGCCAATATTGTCTCTACAAATAAGACAGCTTTTTTAGTTTCAGCTTCTGAAAATAAGTAGTGTTTAAATCTTGGATCAATGAATGTGGCTGCCAGGAGATGATCCATTGTCAAATCAAATCTTGCTCCAAGTTGTTTCAATAGCTCATCTCGAAATTGTTGGAGACCTGTTGGTGATTTGGACACTAACTCTTCCTTCAATGTAAAAATGCAAGGATAGATCAAACTTATACTGACATTGGAATCAGCACTCAAAACTGTTGTTGCTGCTGCTGTTGGTCTTAGAATTGGAAGAGAAGCTTTCAGAGTATCTTATAAAGTTTGTGTTAATGGTTTTGGTGGATTTCTTGCACATTTCTTTTTAACACCACATTCTACAAGTGCAAGAGAGACAGGAACAGAGTTTTGGTCAATCCATTCCAGCAAATAATATGTACTATGGAATCTAGTAATAACATCTAAAGGAGGCTTTGATTCCTTCATTCCTTGATCAGTTTGATATTTGGACAACATACTTTGACCAACAGTTGATGAATGAAAAAAAGCCAGCAATCCTGTGAACATGACTGATTAGGTTCTGAATGATTTTTTGAGCAGCATTGATTGAAAGTTGCACACCAAAACCGAGCTTGAATTATCCACAAAAAAAAAGCATTACTTTTTTTGAAAATATTCGAACATTCGAAAATTTAAAATAATTTCGAATCGAATTCGAATATTCTTTTTATATTCGAAATTCGAATCGAATATCGAATATTCGCAGGTCCCTAGATAAACCCTACTATCACACTGCGTGACTTTGTATTCAACTTTTAAAGTTGAGTAACCTTTTGTTCATCAAAAGAGAGAGTTGGACTTTTTTTTCATCTCTCTTGAGACAGCACCACCAGCTTGTCTCAGTGACTTTTTGTTCCTGACCTGAAGCCAGAAGCCAGCACCAACAGTTCAACATTTCAGAAGTGGAACCGTGAAACCTGACCTGACTAGAGGACTTCGTTGGAGAACCGTTCCCGTACCATATTTTGAGCAGCACCAGGAGAGAGTGGCCTAGCGTAGTACTGCCGTCAAGTAGCCTTTGTGGGAGCACACCTTACCTTACCTAAGAGTGTGGGGAACGTGTGTAGAGCTGACCAGTGGCGTTCCGTGGACTGATGAGAAGATTCTAACTAAGATAAGTTTTATTTTACTCTCCATTAGTAATAAGTCTGTAGGGATAGTATATCTTTGTTAAGAGTAGATTGCCTGATTAGGGCATCATGAGGGCATACCAAAGTGGATCTACTCCATTTATAAAGTCTCGATAATTGTTTAGACTGTCTCGTTTTGTTTGTAACTTCGTCATAAAATCAATTTTTTATTATTTTTTTACAAGTAATGTGACGTTATATCTATTGTACCTTTCTTGTCTTCTCCTTAAAAAAGTCTCATCTCATTAGACTAGATTTATTTTTTTGTGTCTTATTTAGTTTATTTTACATTATTATTATTATTATTATATATTATTAATTTTATCTTAAGTACGATCAGGTAAGCCAGTTTAGTCTATATAAGTCCTAGACTTTTTTCGGGTATTAACTAAATTGTTCTGCCCATGAGAACGCAGATCTATGGTATCCTAAAGACAACTGAGTCTAAGGATTTATTTATATTAATTTATAGATCTTTTGTCCCGATTTAATCGGTTGACATATTATAGATGTGTTCAAACACATTCTAAGCGGTCATAATTTTTTGTCAGTATCACTAAAGTGTTATTTACTGTTTGGAGGTATACTAGTTATTTGAGTTATCTACTTGAGGTTATTGAGTATTGATTGTATTGAATCTAGTCTAGTGACTAGAATAGTCCTAGAATATTATTTGGCAATAAGTAAGTCCAATACGAAGTGAGGTATATTTACATGTGTATGTGGCCATAAGTAAGTCCACTGAATTAAATTGTTATTTTATTCAAGGGTTTTGGCTGTGAGTAAGTCCACTTAAGTTTTAATATAAATCTGGATCTATGTTGCGGCTGTGAGTAAGTCCACTGAATTGTTATTTATTGATATTTAGATTGAGTAAAGGCGTCAAGAATTGACTGTATTTGTATATATATATATATATATATATTGCAAAGGGATATTTTAAGGTGAAAAAATTGTGATATTTAGGCCAGTAGGGAGGCTATATAAAAATAGTATAATTTGAATTAATCATAATGGCAACAGCTCAAAACTATGATTATATAAAGACTTTTCGCCAGCAAATCATTGCTGAGGCGAAACAGCTAGAACTTAAAGGGAAAGACCTAGCTAGTTATGTACAGCAAATGGTTACAATAGAGAGAGATAGAATATATAAGGAAAGAAGTGAAGAAACAGAAAGAAGGGAAAAAGAAAAGGATAGGGAAGCACAACTAATTAAAGAAAAAGCTGATAGAAAACTGCAGTCTGACCTTGAGAAACTAAGAATTGAGGCTGAACAGAAACAGAAAAAAACAAAAAACACTAATACACATAATAATTCTAATGCTAGCACTTCAGACAATCACAATGAAACTGATAGTGGTAATAGTAGTAGTCAAACAAATAACACTAATATTGCAAGTGATAACAACTATTGGTTGAGGAAAAAATTACAACCTTTTCAGGAGGCTAGGGATAGCATTTCAGACTACTTAAAGAGATATGAAATTAAGATGATAAATTGTAACATAAGGGAGGAGGAATGTTCCCAAATTTTACTTGATTCTGTGCAGGGCCAGGCTCTTACAATCTGTCAAAATCATGACCATAATGAGTAAAAAAGTTACCCAATTTTAAAGAAAGAGCTTCTTAATGCAACTGGGCACAATGCAAGCACCTTTAGAAAAAAAATACTTTGACAATACACGTACACCATCTAATAAAACAGAACCCCAATTCACTATAAACATGGAAAAGGACTATTTCAATAAATGGTTAGGATTTGAGAAGATTGGCAATACATTTGAGGGTTTAAAGAATTTTATATTAGTAGAATACTTCATTGCCAAATGTTACCCTCAACTACTATCTTTTATTAAAGAGAGGAACACCAAATTTCTAGATGATGTCACTGAAATCATAAGGACATATAAAATGCTTATCCCAGCAATCCTTTTTTAGGTAAAGATAAAAATAATATTGATTTATTGGGATACACCCAGGAAAATAATGAAAGAAGTAGAACTAGAAGTAGAGATAGTCAACATTCTAGATACATTAATAGTAGGAATAGATCAAACAACAGGGATGTAATATGTTACAGATGCAATAGAAAAGGACATTTAGCTATGAATTGCAGGGGAACACAAAATAGGTAAAGCAGTAGAAATAATTACAATAGATCAGGTAGTGCAAATAATTACAATAGAACAGATGATAGAAATAATTACAGACCAGATAGTAGAAATAGATACAACAATTACAACAACAATTACAGTAATAACACACACAATGGGAACAGAAGCAGAGAATACAAATATAGAGACTCAGATAGAGTTTTTTTTTGTTAGGGAAAACAAAAACAATTTTGCTTTCTATCCAGCCTTTATCAATAGTATACCCATTCAAGCAATCAATGATAGTGGATCTAATACATTGGTCGTTCGTGCTGATTTGATTGAGCCGCAGTATTATAGGGGATACAGTAGGAAAGTTGAGTTAGCAGATGGTAGTGTGAAGGAATTTAAGGTATTTAAAGTGTTTATTGAGACACCATTCTATACTGGTCATATTGAGGGAGTAGCAATGCCTAACATGAGACATGATATGTTAATTGGAAATTTAGCAGGTTTAAAGGAATGCTCAAAACAAGAAATTGAAGCATGGGAAAAGAAATATGAAAGGTTAAAGCAAAATAAAAAGACAAAAACAGAAAACTACATAAGTAATATGGTAGTAACTAGGTCTAAGGACAAGCCAAAAGAAGAAACACAGAAACCTATTAATACAAAAGATGAAACAGTTAATGTTGAAGAAAATATGTTGTGACGGATAAAGTGTCCCCCCCCTATTGTTTTATTCATGGGATAACTCTATCCGCAGAAATGAGAGCGTGATCTTTTCTTTACTTTTTGATAATTCAAACTATTCAGGGAAGAAGATAATTATTTATATACTAGTCGGCCGGCGGCATAGTATACGCCGCTATTTTGCAGGGCAGGACTTAGGCACTGCAACTTATGCGACCGCAGTGGGTCCCGCACTTTCTTTGGACCCGTGCTAATTTTTAGGCGTATAAATTATTAAATTGAACCATTTTATAACATATAACAGATATCCAGCGGCCTCTTGATTTACCAGGAGCCCCTGGAAATCTCCTGAAATGTTATTAATATAGGCCTACGAAAAAGTCCTGGAAACCTCCGGAATATATTAAAATCTTTTGTAAAGTAAAAGTTCGTAAAAAAAATACATCCGGAAATATATAGATAAATATCCGGAAATGGAAATGAGATTAAAAAGAGGAAGCCAATGAAATTATTATTTTAACGTAATTTGTGATATTAATTAAAGTACTTCTAAAGTCAAACCTAAGAGTATACTCTATCTGTGTATTGTCGTTCTAGTTTTAATAGTCTTATGACACAATAATCTGGAAATACTTTTATTATTATGAAAAATTGAGAAGAAGAGAATTATATACACCACTTTCATTCAAAAAATAGCGCCGTAAATCTTTGTGAATGAAAATAGTGCGGATTTGGATACACCATTTTCCATTTACACTATGCTGCGCCATGGGATCTTCCCATTTACTTGTTGCTTACTTGTTGTGTGTTAGAACTTTTGATCTTGTCGACTTTGAGAATTATATATATATATATATATATATATATATATATATATATATATATA
>JADKLZ010005243.1:15282421-15294545 GCA_021533235.1 Biomphalaria straminea
AGATAGATAGATAGATAGATAGAGAGATAGATAGATAGATAGATAGATAGATAGATAGATAGATAGATAGATAGATAGATAGATAGATAGATAGATAGATAGATAGACAGATTGATTTCATTATTCAATAAAATTAACCTTTAAATTTGTGTTTCAAATGCATTTTTACATAGATTCGTTACTCATATCTTTGATTAGACATTACGCAAAATGTTACATAGGTCTAAAACTCTTGGAAAAGATAGTTTTATACCTTAAGACATGAACATACTAGAAATAGTTCGTTCATTTCATATTTTAATCAAATTAAAATTCAAATTTGTTTTTCTAAAGCATTTTACATGAGTGCAATCCTATTCTTAATATCGCGTAAATTCTTGTCAATTAGCTATTTTTTAGTTCCATTCACAATATTTTTTATTCATTAATTCGTGATTACGCTTTACACATTACATTATTATTGTGATTGATGTTTCGAATGCACTATATTAGTGACTACATCAGCAATACGCAAGTTAAGACACGCGGGCTGTGGCAAAATAATTTTTCATCCTGGTATAGTATGAATGCTCAATTTCTTCCGGTCAAAGTATCTCCCGTATTCAGTTGAAAAATAAGAACTGTAACAAACTATTGCAGTTACTCCATTAACGTCAAAAACCCGGGCCAGAGACTCATTTACACTATACCTGCATTCAGGGGCGACCCTAGCAGTGCGCGGGGCCCTGGGCGAGCGTCATGTGCGGGGCCCTTAGCCGTAAAGGTAGACTATATATATATATATATATATATATATATATATCGTACCACATCTCGCTAACGGGCTAATCCATCTCTAACGCTGTAACAATGAAAATACAGTATGTTCGCCTCAAAGCTGTGGGCCTTATTTTTGTAACAAAACATAGAACATTACGTAGGTACTGTTGGTTTACTATTGGCCGCTTAAGTACATTATGTACTGTATTTTAATTGTTCTGCATCGACAGACGCCAATAAAACAAAACAACACTTGCCACTACTAATATTATGTCGCCTCTCTCACTCTGCAAATTGAAGCCAATTGGATGTTCTATAAAAATAAAGTGTTCTATAGGAGCTACAGTGGTCCATTCACTTTCGCAGACCCGACTTTTGCGGAAGGGCTGTATCACGTTTTTTTTTTAAATTATTTATAAAAACAAGATTACAAAGACAGTTTGTGTGGAAACACAAACTCAAACTCTGCCCCGAAATGGTCCACCCAGGCAGGTAAAAAGGGAGGTTTCAATATTTTCAGAAAGAACATCAGAATGAAATTATATCAATAACATATGACAGAGTAGAATGGAGAAAGAAGGTTGACAGATCTTGTGTAGTGCCCCAGTGAAGGTTTATGTTCACTTCTACCACATTATGACACGCGACATGAAAAACTACTTATTAATTGTTGTTTTAAATTATGTCCAACTTATATCCATACCAAATAGATTTTTTATCTGTTTAAATGTAGTAGTTAGTATAACAGAACTTACTTAACTTAGCAATACAAATGTAAAAAAAAAAATTTTGAAAAAAACAAAACAAAAAAAAAAACCGTTTGCATATAAACCTGTTTAGAAACGGGTAATTAATCATCTCCTATATTAAAGAGCTTCCAGTGTTTGTTACTATTAATAATGAATAGTTGCAAAAGTGATGTATTTTTCTGAAAGAAACTGCTTGCATAAGTGATTTAAAAAAATTAGATTTTTCGGTTTTAGAAAAAAAAAGTAGCCGTTGCATCAGAACTTTGAATGGTATTACATATTATGATGTCAGATTTTCACTAACTTTTCTAGTTTACGAGATCTAAACGCGACGGACGGACGGACAGAGATTCCACACAAAACTAATAGCGTCTTTTCCCCTTTCTGGGACCGCTAAAAATACTCCCGCGTTTTGTTTTTGTTTTTGTTTTTTTTGTTGTTGTTGTTTTTTCAACACGTTCACACGGATTGTCCAATTGGCACTATGTCTTTGAACAATAGCCAATCGGAAAAAGAAAACTTTATATGTCATCGTCAAACTTGATGGAAGCTGATTTGCCGAAATAGCTGTACAAGCACATCAACTGGATGTGAAAATACTGTTTATATCCGAAAAACGTTTATGAAATTAAACAACCTTCTGCCAAAATCTGACCTTCGCGTGCGGTCTTAGAACGTATCACCAGCGACAGTTGACAATACACTGTACAATTGTTTAGTTATTTTCAGTGCTTTTTTATTTTAAAAAAAAATGGATTGCCTAATTTTTAACTATTAATAAATTGATAATAAACGCTAAAATTCAAGAAAATTAATATTTTCCCCCACATTGAAAAAAGTGAAGTACGCCGTGCCGATGTGACGGTAAAAAAAAAAAGAACTGATTATTTTCATTAAAAAATCAATTAGTTAAAAGTTCCATTTATGTTACCACAAATGACTTTTTTATATACAATTTTTTATAATGCAAAGGGTAGTTTAAACTTTATCACTACGCATTTTCCAAATAAAATCCGATTAGACGTCGAAACTTTTAAGATTGGTTGCTTCCACTTATGTGTGTCTTTTGTGAACTGTTAAACGATGATAGCCTTATAGACTCGGCTGTCTTTACCGAAACTGAACGGTATTTCGAAATTAAAAATGCAAGTTAAGAGTTTAAATGGCAATAAGTATAATTAATATATTGGGAAAATATTGAGTAACAAGTCTTTGTTTATGACCACTCATTTAGTTTTCGAAGTTGGTGACAATAATGAATAAATTCTCCCAGCGCGGGGCCCCCCTCAGGCGCGGGGCCTGGGGCGGTTGCCCCACTTGCCACCCCCTAAGGCCGCTACTGCCTGCATTTCACATTTTGCCAGTAACAGATAAACATTTATTGAAACATTTGTTAAAGAGAGTTATTTGACCATTTGCTTCCATTTAAGTGAGTCTCGACAAAGTACTTCATACAAAACTGTTATCATCTCAGTCTGTCTTTCTGTTTCTTAAAATTTTTCTACATGTTTGTCAGGGAGAGGTATGGCGAGAAGGAATATGTTACTTTGATATTTTGGTACAATAAATGTCAGGGAGGAGTTTGTTGGTCGCGGGCTCGTTTAAGTTATGAAGTCTTTGCCCGGGCCTATCCTCTCACAGAGCAGTATAAATTAAGCAAAGCTAACGGCATAGAAAACTAAATGCCGGCTATATGTTATGCAACTGAACGGCAACACGGCCAACAGTTAATCTTAACGATAAGTTAACGTACAATAGTTAACAACAGAATCAGGCTTTTAACAATTTAATGAAGTAATGAATATGATATGATAAATCATCTATTGCAAATAAATATTGGTAACGTTACATAGGCATTACAAGTAACAAGTTATTCAAAGTAACATGGCACATCTCAATATTGGTGCCGCAGTCAATCATATCTATCAACGCCCACACCGAACACCTTGGGTGATAGTCAAACACCAATTCTACAACACAATCAAGGACCAAACCAAACAACTTCAAGCTTGACTCCACCAGAGCCCAAGCCTGAGTCCCTATTACAAAAGATAAATATTCTTTAAGATCGCTGAATGAAATTATATCAAAGACAAATTACAGATAGAAATGTAGAAAGAAGGTTGACAGATCTTATGTAGTGCCCCAGCGGTCCAGCAAATCAAAGGATATGTGAAAGTAAATGTAAAGTTAGATGTGAATCTGGCCCGACTGAAGTCTTATAATTGATCTAATTGTTTTGTAAAGGCAAATTCTCTAATTCGATTTTTTTTCGAATTAAAATCCTTCTGTAAAAACGTTTCTACGAAATTGTAAAAAAAAAAATGCCTCTAATAAATCTCTTACAGTATTTTTAACATCCTCATAAACTAGAATAAAAGTAAAATGTCAAAAAAAATGTTGCTTATAACATTATTAATTGTCTTAAATTAGGTTCAATTTATAATGCATACTAATTAGTTAGATCTGTTCACGGTTAAAATAGTAAAGGTAGTAAAGAAAGAAAGAAACATTGCATCTATTTTAAGCAGGTTAAAACTTTTAAGCATATTACACTGAAGTGTCAATAAAACTAACCTGCATTAAGTCTGCAAATAGTTCTTTATTGTAATGTTGTATATAATTCATGCCAACACCAGTGTTTAATTCTAATGTCATTCCGACAAATCCATTATCTCGTAAATGCCTTATGCACGATTGAATGAAGTTTTTTCTTCTCGCTGGACTCTGATACATTGCATAAAATTTATCATTACCTAGGTAACTGTAGAAAGCTAGGATGAATTTCAAATTTGAGTTTTGTCTTTTAGCTTGAAACATCCATGGATATCTGAAGAAAAGAAAACATTATAGAGCATTAATAGTATATTTCTACTACATTTTGCTCTGGGATAGTCAAACAGTTTACACGTCTCGGTCACTCCTACCATGATTGGGATTATCTTTAAGAAAAATGACATAATTTTTTGTTTATGTAACATATCCGGAACAACTTTATAGTAAATGAAATATACGTCAGTACAGAGATTTTCATTTAGCATCTATATGCTATTTACATAATAAAACCGGAACAACATTTTTAAGATCATGTGTTGTTGTTGTTTTTTTTTTTGTTTTTTTGCAACGTTTAAACGTGGAAATAAAATTTAATATAAGTTGGGAGAACAAACAAACATTCGTTGGATTTTTTTTTCTTTTTTTTTTTTTACAAAACATCCTGAACAAACTATTAATGCTGCTTAAAACTATATTTCTGAAAGAACATTAAAGGTTAAATCAGATTTTCCATAGCCTTTAGTGTTTTTTTTTAATCTAACCGTGACGGACAGACCGACGAACAGACAAATCGCACAAAAAAATAAGCTTCTTTCATTGTAATGGGGGCACTAAAAAAATCTGATTAAAAAAAACAAGTTTAAGAAATTAGTTTAGCACCATGCCATGGCTGTGTTTTGCGCTACAACACAAATAGTCGCCGCATAAAGGGTCTATTTTAAACAAGGTTACAAAGACAGTTTGTGTGGAAACACAAACTTAAAATCGGCCCCCGAAGTGATCCACCCAGGCAGGTTTCAATATTTTTCAGAAAAACCATCCGAATGACAGTATATCAAAGACAAATAACAGATAAGAATGCAGATAGAAGGTTGACAGATCTTATGTAGTGCCCTAGCAGATCAAAGGATAGGTGTAAGTAAGAGTTTAGTTAGATGTGCATCTAGACCAACTGATGTAATATAATTGATTCGCTAATATGATTTCCCTGTCTTACAGTGGTACCGAGCTTAAGGGAGAAATAAATATGCTGCTTAAAGCATTATTAATTGTCTTTAATTAGGTTCACCGTTTAATGCATACTAAATATACTTCGTTCTCTTTAAAAATTAATAAACATTGTTTGTGTGTAAATATAGTACTTTGTATAACATAAGTTACATAACTTAACAATTAAAATATAAAAAAATAAATTTTTGGTAAAATCACCTACAACCGTTTGCATAATGTGTTAGATAAAGCCTATATATATGGTAAGTGATTGTCTCCCTTCAAAGCAAAATGAGTTTTAATAAAGAAAACCTCAGAATTTACGCCATTAAATTTAAGCTTATCATCATAGCAATCTTAGGCCTATTTACTTAGCCTCTTTTTGTGTTGGTTCCTTAGACTTACATAGCAAATACTCTTACCTTCGAACAAAAATAAATGAGAAATAAAATGAAATTTATAAAATTATTAATTGTCTTAAATTAGGTTTGATTTATAATGCATACTAATTAGGTTTTCTCTATAAAAAACTGGTTGCATAAATTATTTTTAAAATTAGATTTTGAGATTTTAGAATAAAAAAGTTGCCTTTGCATTAGAACTTTGAATGGTATATATTATCGTAATGTCTGATTATCATTTTCTCTTCTACTTTTTGAGCACTAAACGGGACGGACGGACAGACAGACAGACGGACAGACTGACAGACAGACGGACAGACAGGCCACACAAAACTAATAGCGTCTTTTCCCCTTTCGGAGGCCGCTAAAAATGATATTTGCATACAAAGTGCATTCTTAGCCTTTATAAACAAACATAAATGTCTTCTTTTACCTTTAGCAGCTAACTGACGAGAAAAAAATGTAACTAATATTTATATTTATTGTAAATATTTCTAGTACATTTTATTAATATATTTGACTTAGTGATACTGAAAATACACAGACGATAGTCTTTCGAAAAATGCACAGACAGTTTTAGTATTTTATGGAAAAATTGCTTGCATACGTTTCTTTCAATGTGTCTGTTTATTTGAAGTTTTCAAGCTGATTAGGAATTAATTGATTAAATAGTTCTAATTCATCTATAGTGGATCTAGAACTACAAATATGTTACGATATACGAGATATTTAATGAAGATGTTTTCAGATTATATTACTTCCATTACACAATTCGATTCTTTTATTTTAGAAGAAAGTGAAAAGGGCAGAGGTTTTCAATTCATAGAAGAAACATTGGTTGCGCTTAATGTGGGAAGCGTAGTCGAGAGGCTAAGTGCGGCTTGAGCTTGGCTTGCTTGGCTACCTAGAAGGGGGCTCGAGCTTTGACACCCGACTCGGGCAGAGTTGTGTTAATTGAGCGCCCAAAGGCAGCACGAAAAATCAACTCCTAGATACCCCCTCCCACCACTGGTCTACAGATGAGATTGGACCAAAGCGCTCTGAGCATGCTATTAGCATGAAAGTAGCGCTATATAAAAGCTATAATAATTGTGACGGGTCGCAACGTGTGATGCGTATTTAGCTTGTTTGGTGTCTAGGGGATGATTATTTTTGAGTATATCACACACTGACCCATCAGCAGACAAATCGGGAGCAGACACGCAACTAGACAAGCAATTAAGAGAGATACAAATTGATAATAATATAAAGAATATTTATTTACATAAATATTTACATAAAAAAATAAAAGGAGGAGGATTTGTATCAAACTCTGATCTGTGTTATGTTTGATCATCACTAATGCACGTAATGAGAGAATATGTCACTTTGTCTTTGGTACTTAGCTCTTTCTGTCTTGGATGAATCGTAGTTGTCTGTATCCTGGCTTGAAGTGGCGTGTCTAGCGGGTAGAGGGACGCCGATGATATAGTCCTTGTGGAGTTTCAGTCCAAAAGTTCCAATATCTGTAGTAGGCACAGTAGGGCGGTTGGCCGGCTACCGTGGGCACAAGTGTACTGCGGGCAGAGCTGATCTGCCGTGGGTAGCGTATTCGCAGGATAAGTCCAGTGAGTTGGCGAAGCTATGACGTCTCGCACAGAACGGATATATAGGGACGTCGTACCTAATGGGCTGACAGGCAAACTGTCAAATAGGCAGGCTTGAGCCGATAGCGCCAAGTGGACGATAAGTAGTGACTTTCAGCGCTGAAGAGCACCTAATAGTACGTGATACTCGTAGTGGATCCAAGTGAGCAAGCGATACTGATTAGTACCAAATAGGCGAGTGTAGTATAGGCTAGCGCCAAGTAGGTAGATGGAACTCAATGCAAATAGGCAGATGTGTCAATACACGTAGGCATGTAAACAGATCCTAGTAGTTGGCAAATAGGCAGACACCTGAGGGAGGCTGCGGATAAATAAAGACAAGTTAGGACATGTCTCTCATGCATCTTGTCGATGCTCTCGACTGAGGTGCATTCGTCAGATTGGTGAAATTGCTTTAGTGCACAATGTGGGAAAATGATGACAAATGGAATTTGGAAAAATAGAGGGCTGATAGTAGTAATATAAAATGTACATAAAAGGGGGAATAGTAATATGAAATACACATGAAAGGGGAAGTAATAATCTCAATCAAATACAAGTAAAAAGAGCAAAAGGGGGGGGGTAAGAGAGGGGAGAATTGGACGCTGGTGGTCAATGATCGTGACGCTATTGTACACACACGGCCGGGGCCATGACGCGAACAATGATTGTCCGTTCAAGAGGAGGGAACAACTCTTGCGAAGAAAAATGGTTAGAAGGAGGAGATAATCCATGTATCTCTACTAAGCGTAGAGTTGGTACACTAGTCAAAATTATTACAGCGGTCTGCCGAGATAAATGAAATAAAATACGAGATGGAAGTATATTCAATGTTGCGTCAATGATGAATCGAGCAACGTGGCAATAATATTGCCGACATAGGTAAACGTAATATATAAATATATACATAGGCAATGGTGAAGTTTTCTACTTACGACAGTGAGAAATACACAATGAACAAATTTAATATAAATGAACTAAATAAAATACACAGGATAATATCCAGAATGAAATATACACACAAGCTAGTTATATGGAACTTGTGACTAAGTTCGGATAACTCACCACAGATAATCCTCTAGGAGTAAAAATAAATGAAATGGACCAGACTTGTGCGCCAACGAGAGAGAAATGAAAATGAGCTAGTGTCTACTTTGAAATAGTTTAGCTTACAAAAGTCGGAAGTAAAACCGGAGACAGGAAATGTGATAAGATAGGGATTATCTCTCACGTGGTCGGCTCGAGACGAATAGTTCACATATTGGAAAGAGGCCTGAGATGTGTGGACACGAGATAAGGGACACACCTTGGAGGGTCGATAGACGTGTGGCCTCGAATAATCTCTTTGATCAAGGAGAGGCGCGGGTATGGATAGATGAATGGACAATCCTACCCAGACGGTGTCGACTATCAGTCGGACAGCCGGCGCATAAGATCAAAGTAAGTGATCGTGCGTTTATCTCTGCCCCGGTCAAGAGGAGATAAGTGAGGAGTGGCGACAGTCATGGTCCATGCGCTAGACTTTAATCTAGCGTAAATAGGATAAAGGTGTGGTTTTGTGAAGAAACAGGGCATAGAAAGGGGGAATAATTAAAATAAAATAAAAAATAAGTATAGATAATAATTAATGCTGTGATAAAAGTGAGCGAATCTGTTTTTGACTTGTCACAATAATATAATAATAATAATTTAATCTCTCTTTTAGAATGATGTTCCATAACTTGCAAATTGTATCTTCTGTGGTAACCACTGTTATAGTCACTATCGACTAACTAGGTTCCATTACTTATGAAGCCTAAGTTCAAAGAATGAAATCAAGGGCATTTAAGACAGACTAAATAGCAAACGCTCTTTTATCAGCAACAAGCTCAATGGCTAATTAGGATTATCTGCCCGAAAAAAAATTAAAATGTTGGTTATTAGTGATTGTAGAGGATGCCAAACTCTCATGGTTAAGTCTGCAAAAAAAGGTTTGGAAGAAGAAAATATGAGTGATATCTGAGTGACATAAAATATTTCCAATGACTGGATACTTTGTAATGAAATTGCTTATAAACAAAATTACTTTTAAAAAACTAGATGTCACAGATCCAGCTAAATGTTCTGTTGCCGCCCTTATAGAATGTGAAGTACACTAGAGGCATTATGATCATAAGATCATTGCCAAGTGACAAGAACGTTATCGATTTTAACAAATTCTACACATTTTGTGTTTGTTTCTCATTATAGTGAGACTAAAGTCTGAAAAAAAAAGGATATACTTACGTATCGGTCACTTGTCTTTTGATAAAAATCTGATCGTTATCGACATACTCTGACAAGGCTATTATGATGTAGGGGCAGAGATTCGAGTTTAAGTGTGACGTACTCAACCCTGACTGAGCAGAACGCAATGGGTGGAATCTGCACACCAACATCTTGCATTGTCCTAGAAGAAAATTTAAACATTTAAAATTTACTTAAATAAAAAAAAAACAACTAATATAAATTTGTTTGTAAATTGTACAATGTTGCAGACGTGTAACAGGTAGTTCAACCGTGGTGAAAGACGTAAACATTACAGTTTTCTTTGAGCAGTATGGAATGCATGGCTACAGCAGAAGAACAAGAAACTGCTGCCTTTGGACAACCATGAAAAGTGAAGTTTGTAAGGTGGAAAACGTTGGTGGAAATGTAAGACGCTAAACGTCTTGTTTGAGATATAACCTGTTAATGGAACATCAACAAAACTAGTACTCCTTCATCATCATGATCAAACTCCATGTGAGTCAGGGCTTGAGAGGCTTAAATCCTCTCTTGGAAAAGCCCTGGACAGAAACCCTGCTGTCTTGCGTAGTGCGTAGGTGTCACCATACAGGTCGAGAAGTTTTGGTTTCCCCGACCTGTCGAGACGGAGATCAGCAAGTCTGGGGCAGACATACAGTATATGAGGCACGGTTTCCTCTTCTTCCCCGCAGCGGGGGCACCGTGAGTCAAAATTTGGCCATAACCGTGAAAAGTATGATCCAACAGGACAGTGGCCTGTCATGCACTGTGCTATAACAGCTTGCTCAGGCCTGGATTGCCTCCACCACGGGGAAGTGCGGTCAGGACGCCTCATGTGCTCCCAGACTCAACGGGCTTTTGGGGACTTGTCCCAGCACTCAAACCACTTTTCCATTTCAGTTTTTTTTAAATTATAGCCAGGGCATGGTGGAAACTTACAGCCTGTTCAGTTGGTGGGATTTGTCCTCTCTGGTGGGCCAAGGAGTCTGCAATGGTGCTCCCAGTGTGAGGCCATGATGACAGTGTCGATATTGGGGGGTGGGCATGGTCCAGGCCTTTGCAAAGCCTGTAATACAGGTTTTGAGTCAGTGACCACAACAATCCGCGTTGCCCTCAAATGTCCCTCGCCGAGTTGTGAGTCAATGACCTTTAGGGCTTCACAGACTGCCATGGTCTCCGCATCAAAACTGCAAACACTACCACATGGTCCAAAGATTTTAACTGAGTGGGAGCCAAGAAAGTCGATGTAGGCTCCATAGCCAGCTCTTTCAGAATCCAACAATGCCGACCCATCAGTATATGCAAAAATAGCACTGAGCTTGAAAGCATTAATGGTCTCCAGTGCTATTATTTGGAGGTCGTTAGATGAACGATTTTGCTTAGTGGCGTTATGATCTGCTAGTTTCAGTTGTACGTCTGGGGTCGTTGGGCGACACCAAGGGGGAAGGGGTGAAAGCGTTGAATGTTTTGTCAGTTGGTGGAGAGGCCAGCTTTATCAGATAGTCTAGTGGCGTGGTGCATAAAAGACTGCATCTTGATACGTCTTCTGCATCTCCAACCATCCACTAGTTTTCTAGATGGGAGGTATTCGTCCAGCCTTTTATACCGCTCAAAGCAGGTCAGTACTGACCTTTCCCTCCTAAGGTTTAGTGGACCTACATTAGCCATTATTTCAGTCGCATTTACTGGACTTGACCTAAAGGTACCACAGACAAATCTTACACATCTTGAAGATGTCCTTCACGAAAAGGCGTCTACCTCCCAGTGTCATCATTGTGGCTAAGTCGATCTACGAATCTCTTTGCAGCTTTTATTACAGGCTACATCCAATGGAAGCCTAATCTTCGTAACGCTGTTACCAGTCTGCTGACTCCAGATCTGAAGATACCAGCCTTACTTACTACTCAGAAGAGTCCGACCAACAACCGCTTGCCAGAAGACCCTTCCCTGCAGCTACGTATAGTTGGACCGTCCCATGCGCTAGGATCGATCACGCCAGCCCACCCACAGACAGCTCAGCATCAGACATACCAGACTCGTCAGAGCAGCATATGACTCAAAGCTAAGCAACCAGCCTAATGACACTTAGACCACTTGGTTCTCATATCTCATGATGATAGTTTGGTTTATGTAAATAATTAGGTCCCACCTTAACCCTGTACAGCATTTTATACTTTTACTTATTTTTCTTTTATCATTAAACTGTACATATATTTTACTTAAACTGCATTTGTTGCCTGCATTCATAACGCTGTGCCTGTTAGTTTATGTGCAAGTTAATGTCCTCAAATTATCTAAACCCACTAGACACCTAAACGGCCACCATCTTTGACCTACTTGTCACACATGGCTCATACTGTCTTTGTTTGTACGAGTAGATACGAGAGAGACTCGATCCTCAGTCATTTTGACGGTGTCACAACCTGACATCCACTTGTTACTGTTCATTTGTAACAATATATATATACTAGTTGACCGGCGGCACAGCATATGCCGCTATTTACCAGGGCCGGCGACCGCAGTGGGGCCCGCATTTCATAGGACACGCAATTTTATAGGA
>JADKLZ010005243.1:15294555-15308673 GCA_021533235.1 Biomphalaria straminea
GTAAAAATTATTAAATTAAGCCATTTTATTACTTACAACAGATTCCCTGCGCCATCCTGTCGATTTAACATCCCTATAATTATTTGTCTGTTAAGCTATTGCTTTAAAAGAAATCAAACACATTTTTAACATTTTAAAATATAGTCATTTTGTCTCTCTAACCTTGCTAATGCTTTTTTTTTTCCACCACAATTGTTCACAAATACTCGTATTAAAGGTCTTTGCAAGTCAATGGATTTTTTTTTCTAAAGAATTATAGAGTATTTGCGCTCTAGAAAACTTTCTCTTTGACTATTAAATACATACTCTCTAACCTTGCCAATGATTTTTTTCCCACCACAATTGTCCACAAACACTCGTATTAAAGGTCTTTTGCAAGTTAATGGATTTTTTTATAAAGAATTATAAACCATTTACGCTCCAGAAAACTTTTCACTTAGACTATTAAATACATAAATAATTCGAGTTTTAAATATGGTTCTAATTTTTCGCATTATAAAATAAGTAAAAGAGAATGCGATGAAAAAATTATTAATGGAGCTAAAAATAGATTACTCGTTGTTGTTGTCTGACCTAATTCTTTGTGAATTATATATATATAGATATATATTGTTTTTTTATATGGTTGAATAAAGCTTGTGTATGTTTCGTATACCGGCCATGTTGTATATCTTCTTCAATTTTCACTTAAGAGTATATCAACATAGATTACAAAGAGAGTTTGTGTTATCACACAAATTCAGAAGCAACATCCATAGAAGTTACCAATGAAACAAAGGACCACTAATATTTAAGCCATAGTCTTGTTTTGATAGTTTAAATTAATAAGATTGTAAAAAAATCATTTGGTGTTTTTTTTTTACATACGAGCAAACAGAACAACACTACGTCTTTGATAAGACTCTTCTAACTCTTCTGGAATAAGAAGAATAGAGATCCAAATGATCCCCTAAAAACAGAATGGAAACCAACCAGACAGTGGCAGTGGCAACTTGTATGGTAATTCAAGGTGTCATCCCTTCCATCAACTTTCTTCAAATATGTTCCAATAATAGTTAGTTGTAGTTTTTGTTTGTTTGTTTGTTCTTTGTTGAACAAATACAGCGAGCTGATTACCTACTATTATTAATTTTTACTGAACTGTAAAATGATAGTGAGATTCTATTATAAAATCCCACTTTTTATGACATTTATTAAAATAATAATGCAAATTTTACCGTGATATTTAATTAAAAATAGAAATAGACTTAATATCACCTGAACAATTTGTTTTTTTTTTTGTTATATTTTAAGACAGAAGTGGTATAACGTTGTGCTCTGATATTTAAACTTAAACTACCATCTAGCTGTGTCTAAGCATGTTTGGGCATATAGCTAGAGATTTTAATATAAATATCTTTTCCGATGTGTTTGTTTTTCCAAGATTTATTTTTTTTCAACTTGGCTGTCATGGCCAAGGTCGTTTCAGCTGGTGCGACCTAACCCTCGCATTCCCTAGTGACGCTACTGCTCCCAGATACCAACTTCCACCTAAGAATGTCGATTAATATATTGGAGTAGACGCGATGGGTAATTAAAAAAAATTAGCCTGCACAAATAACCGGTTTCCCATGCAAACAGCATAGTGCATATTTACCCACTAGTAGGCCTACCAACCCTGATCATGATCGCTCTATCTACTTTATAGGTCTATACTGTAGACTGTAGATAATTACATCCTAGCCCAAACCTCCCGACGGTAGATGCGAGCAATCAAGGTGACCACCAAACGTCAGTCCAGGTATCATGAGTTGTTTTATTTAGGAGGCATCAGAGTTTGTTAAGCTTTGAAGGACTATTTTAAATTATATTAGTCAAGAAAAAAATGTAACTGTTTGGTGAACTTCGTGGATTCGCTAACCTGATAGCCGTTAACTTCAGTGCTCCTATTTCTTCTCTGTGGTTGTTTTAGAGCTCATTAGTTATAATGATCTTAATTTTAAAATTATTTTTTCTCCATTGGGCCATTCAATGAGTATTACAGCTCCTTCGTTTGTGGTGGCATTCTAAGAACAATCCATGAAAACTCTGTTAGGACAATGGTATTGTAGAAGAGTTCACTAAATTCTTGAGCTCTGTTGGAATATAGCTAAATATTTCTTTCTTCTAATGTAAGTCTTTGCAACGACATATTTCTGCAAACAAATATTTCTCTATACATATGGCCGGGTCAATCTTGTCTGGTAATGATGTATTTTTTTAGTCAAAGTATTATGGCTCAAGAAATCTACGAAAAACAGCTCTTTATGAAACCTATCACAACACTGTTTACGTTGTGCTGCCGGGGATTGTGTTGTGTTGAATAAAATGAAGATCTAGAACACACTTGAAGAATACTTTCAATAACAAATACAGGAACTTTTAATTTCAACTTTAGTACAGCTATGTACAACATTTTGAAATAATATGTAGTTTGAATAAAGATACAACTTTGTATTCAAAAACTAGATCTACACTTAAACATCCGTACTGTTCAAAGTTCTGCGATCATCTGCTGGGCCACGATTCCAAGCCTCGCCTGCAAAAACTAATAAAATTCATAACCAATCAGATTTCAATGGAGACGTGTGCAAAATTGGCGTCAATAAAGTTCCAAAACGTTCTAGCACATGGCGGGAAATTCCGAGGGGACTTTTGTCAAAACACCCGAATTAACTAGGTTGGGAGAAGTGGTATTGACTCATTAAATAAATTATTCAATGAATGTTTAAGTAAACAACTGAAAACAGAAATGAGTACGTGACAAAACCTTTTACGAAAACAACAAATCTCTATATGAAAAATAATCTCCGTTGCAATGGAAGTCAAGCTTGCAAACATTTAAAAACAAAAATGTTTCAATGTGCTGAGTGATAGTTAACGATAAATATTAACTGCACATAAAGGGTTTTAATTTCAATTTTGTTAATACATTTATTGTAAAAAAAAATGAATTTTATTTAAAATGTAGTTTTAAATTACTTTTTCACTCCTCATGTCACTGGTTGGAAATTATTTAAACAAAATGTGTAATTTGAAATTGATGAATTTTCAAAAATTCAATATAACTTAAACAGGGGTCCACGGAAAAACAGAAAACATGTCAAGGGATCCACGAGACAAAAAAGTTTGGGAACCACTGGTCTAGACTATAGACCTAGAATAAAGAATATTTATGTCAGATTGATTTTTTTTTACAATAAATCAGAAAGAAGGAGAAAAAAGTTTGATTAGTATTGAGTTGAAAAATGTACAAATGATGTGAGATGAACTTATCAGATATCGATTAGTATGTGGCATACAGTGGGATCGAGTGAGAGAGAGACTTCTTAGAGATGTAGACTAATGTTAGAGAAAGCAGAAAGTATAAATCGTGATGACGAACATACCCAGAGCCAAGTGAAAGATATGTCTGGACTAAATGTAGATACTAGTAATAAAACATAATAAAAGAATGATTGAAAGTCAGTTGAAAGTTCAAAAAAAAAATGATAGACTCAATCAACAAGTGTTATTAAACACTGAAGATCTTTTGGTAGATCTGAAAAAAATACATTGCCCAGCTTATGAACAGATATAACCAAAAAAAAAATTAATTTCCTAACGCAGAATCGTTCAAAATATTTCAAGACATGAAAGCTGAACTCAATGTAAGCCTTAAAACATTTTTAGTGCAAAGTAACGGGAATCGACATGATTGCTACATCTATACAAGACAGTTCATGGGAAATGATTACGATAGCTTAGTTTGAATGGCAGAACAAAAGCGCTGAATGTGTTTTTATAGCACTGAAAGGTGTTTTTCTACACCTGGAATACCAGAAGAAACAGTGAGTGATTTGCTATACAATAGAGATTTTGCTACCGTATTGTCTTTGTTTTTAGGTCTAAGTTTTTCTTAAATTATAGGACAAATTACAGTAGTATGGCGATGTCAATAATATTAGGGGCTTTTTTTTATATTAACGAACAGAAGATCAGGACGATTGAAATCTGCCATTTTGTTGGTCAGAATAGGCCTATCCCATTATAGCAGATGTTCAGTAGACTCCGAAACCTCTTGTGGCGAGTAGTTATAATAAAGAGGAGTATCCTTACCGATTGTAACACCATTGTTTGGTAGACTGTGACTGACATTGTTAGGTTGAGAATCACGAGACATGTGAAACATGCTGTTTACACGTGAAATAGGGGACTTAGCATTGGCATTTTGGGATATTACTGGTCACATGATTGATATACCACACGGGCAATGTACACGATGTTTAGTTAGGAGACAGACGATTCTCGTACTTGAAGCGAAAGTGTTAGTAATTACTTATTTGTTGAAATCATTTTGATTAATACATCATGTTATGTGGAAGATGTTGTGCTATTATGTGAAGGCTGAAATTGCCAATTTATGTATTTGTGTAAGAAAAACCATGTCTGCTAACTTAAGAGTCTGTTGATTTACATGTTATGGCCTTAGAACTCAGTAGACACAGTGGTACACATGCCCAACATAAAGTTCAGTGTGTGTACTAAGATATTTAATTAAGTAGAACATTCCCAATACAACACAAAAGAACATTCAATCAAAGGCACCAGCAGGGGGTGCAAAGGGGTGCAATTGAACCCCTCCCCCTGGACTCAGAGTATCCAAATTCTAGTGTAGTGACACAAGATGCGTAGAAGTTGGGTTAATCGGGTTTATCCGTAGTGACGTGACGAATAGTTAAGGATTAGGAACAGAAAATAGCTAGGGAAAAACAGTGACTAGAGACTACAGGAAGAGGCTAGAGGACGACGCAGACTGAGCCCTTTTAATGATTAAACCTTGTTTTAAGTTACCAATTGAATTTATTTAGTTATTCATGGTTTAATTCTGTGTCTGTGTGTTCAAAGAACTCGCGCTTAAAACGTTAGCTACATTGACAGTTAAGTAACAAACTGAACAGCACAACACCAGAACACTAGCAATTTTTTTGCACCTCAGATCAAATAAAACTAAGTAGCAACTGAACAAGTAGTGCTTCCACAGGTGACTGAATTACAGTTGTAGTACATTCCTATCAGGCATTGGTGGTTGACCAATCACGTGGACCCCTCTGAATTCTGGGTAGCCACATTTTAGCCACCGTTTTACAACTTTAAATCAATTAACTTTGCTAAGAAGCAACTTAACATGTAATGGTCCCATTAAAATAAAGTTAATAGGGATAAGCTATTGTTTTAATAGACCATGGCGGGCAAATTTGTAGTTAATGTCCGACCATTTACGCTTGACATTCAATATTCTATAGCACGTTAGTCGTAACGATTTGTTTCATTTGCATATAAAAATGAGTAGAAAATCTTGCCAGCTGTCTTTTGATTTGATATATGTAAAAGATTGAAGAGTGCGGTTATCTTGGTAAATGTATTTATGTCTTAAGAAGTTGAGGTCAGTGATATCGCTCAATAAAATCAAATAACAGGTTAAACACGGCCACCAATTTGTGATAGTAGAGATATTTTTAAAAACAGTTCTTCCCATACCAACGAGTCAATATGTTGATTTGTATCGATGGAGCTCTGGCAGCATCAAGAAATCAAAATATACGAGCAGCAGTAGCATGAATTAACTGCATTTTCTTGGTATTTCATTAATAAAATGCCGATATCTCTGGCACCGAAGAGATGTGTTTGAGCGTTGGATTTGTTAATAGCAATTGTATGCGATAAGAATTCATTGGTTTTGTCATTGTTGTTAAAAGAGACGCACTGTCTGTGTCCAACTTCATAATCTACGAATACAGTGTGTACATTTTTCATGTGGACAAAATATTCCGCCAAGGCTATGATGGCTGCCCCGTGATGGGTAGCATTTAAAACTGTTCAGGCAAGGATTCGTGAAAAATATCCTAAAGCAGACATTGTTCGTTGCGAGTCCCAAAGAATGAAATTTGTCCTGAATGCTGTTGATGTCATCCAGAAGATTATCTTTTTCTTCCATAAAAGCCCCAAGAGAGAGCGTTGTTGCTAAATTTACCTCTTTTGTGTGAAACGCAATTGACTGAGAAATACGAATTCATTCGCGATTTAAGTCACAAGATCTTGACTGCATGGCGTATTAAAAAAAAATGGCTGTAAGTGAAACATGACAAACTGCATATGTGTAATATGTGCCTGCTTCTCGTGTGTTTCTGATTTTTCTTTAAATTGTCAATTATTCCTCTTTTCATGAACCAGTTTCCATGATGCTGCAGTATGACTATCTTAGCATAATTGGCCACTTAACATCAGGCACATTAATGATATAATAGAAAAAAAAACTTGAGAAAGGCGAGACTGCTGGCAGGCAAACGGGGTATTCAGTTGTACGCTACCGAAAATTTGTAGTCGACAGACTCATCGAGAAAAACAAATTTATGTTTCGATTTCGGGATTTATTACAGAATACTACTTTACATTACATTATGTAATTTATTAATTAGTTATTTATTAACGTTTCGATTTTTAAGCAATAATAATGCTCAGTTCAACATGTTCTGTCTACACCCCAAAATGATATCGGCTTGTTCATCGCGACGAAAACAATGCAGTAGTAAAGTTATTGAGTTTTGGCAACATTAGCATTTTTTGTTTGATCAACCGTTGTGATGCATGAGCCTCACGGATAAACTTACCAAATAGTTCGTTTTTTTTAATTTCATGAAGCAAGCATTTAGTGTGAACTTAATATCACACAGGTATGGGTGGCGTGGTGCGTCATTTCTTTTCTTTAATATTCTTCGCAATAAAAAAGTTGCAGTTACGACTTTGAGCCACTTTGGCGACTTGCACCCCCTGCAAAAATTCTGCGGGCGCTCATGCATTCAATATTTATTTGTGTTGTTACACCGATCAAATTGTTTGTCAAAGGTAAGTGTGGGTGAATCAAGTTTGTAACTTGGTTATGGCGACCTAGGTAGGCTCATTCTGATAGGGCTGAACATTATGTCATTACGTGTTCAATCGACTCACCCACAGTTACACAGTTTCTACATTTGACGACGACATTGACTTTTAGAATATGCTTCTCGATTTTTTTGTCCTAATTACTCTGTCCTGTGTTGCTGTAAGAAAGCCTTTTATTTCAGGGAAGATATGACCTTCTTTGAGCCATGTTAAGAAGCAGGACGTTTTTTTTCTTCCCATTGGCGAATCTCATGCCCTTCCTTGTCCAAACGGACATTGAATGTGTCAAAGCCAAGTGCTGGTGTATTAGCTTTGCAACATGGTTATTGTTATTATGTTAGAAAAGAACGAGTATTCTTTCTCTGTCGGAGCCAGGGTCGAGTTTCGTTAAAGGGAGACAAAATTCATCGTATTCCCTTTATCAGTTTCCACTGAGGAATTTTCTGGTGATGTGGCAGGTCTGCAGAAGTACCGCCCTCTGACAGGCAACGAAAATGTTCCTAGGAATGTTCAGAGCCTTGAAGGTATCTGTGAGGTCAGTTGTTATTACCCCCTAGGTTGATATGACAATGGGGTATATTGTTATTTTAGATAACTTCCATAAACGCTTAATTTCCAAACCCAGGTTTCCATACTTTCTTTGTTTTTCCAACTCAGTTTTTCTTAAATTATGAGATAGTGTACGGCAATGTCAATCATGATAACGGCGTTTTCTTTTTTATTGATAAGCAGCAGATCAGGGCGATTAAAATCTACCGTTTTGTCGGTCAAAATAGGCCTAACCCAGTACAGCAGGTGATCAGTAGACTCGAGAACCTCTTGTGATGAGTATTTGTAATAAGGAGGAGTATCCTTCCCGATCAAATTGTGTGTCGAAGCCATGTGCTGGTGTTTTAGCTTTGCAACTTGTTTATGGCGACCCAGATAGGCAGATTCCGATAGGGCAGGACATCCTGCCATAATGTGTTCAATTGACTCAAACACATTTCCACATTTTCGGCATTTGTCGACAACATTGAGTTTTAGGATATGCTTGTCGTAATTTTTTGTCCTAATTACTCTGTCTTGTAAAGCTGTAACAAAGCCTTCTGTTGCAGGGTAGAGATGGCCTGCTTTGAGCCATGCTAAGGAAGCAGCCTTGTCGATTTCGTCCCCATGTAATAAAGCCGGGAATTTCCCATGAGGTGTTTTTCCTTCCCATTATTAACAATAAAATTTGGAATAATAATAATCGATATAAGTAATTATTTTACAATTGGATTCGTCGTAATGTGAGAAATTGTAAAAAAAGGATAGATGAGTTTAAGAGGTTAGACTCAACTTTAACGACGTATACAGAGTACTCAAAATCCTAGGAAGTAATAAAGTCTGGATGATTGGCTTGCACAATGAATAAATTTTGCTTATTATAAATAGTAAAATTTCATAAATAACTAAAAATATGAACGTTTAAAAAATATATTTTAAAACTTACCTGAACCTTGCTTGATAAGAGTTAACAGGACGAAACATGCTGTGACGAACGATATTGCTATTTGACTCTTCATTCTAGACAAAAACAAACCACATTAAAATTTGGTAGAACAAAAATAAATAAAGAAAACTCTTCAATTTAGATTTGAAATATAAATAAATAAGATTACAAAAAAGTGTATTATCACACGAACCTAGGGTGATGCCCACTGAACCACCGACAGACAAAGATTAGTCTTGTTTCAACTGTTAAAATTTTTTTAATATGGTCCTTTTTTTTTACTTGTAAAAAAAACTGAGCAACCTATCATCAGTGTTTGAATATCTCTTCTTGTTTATTTATTTCTAATCCGAAGCCAATAGCTAAAAAGTACGAACAACTGCAATTTTGTATTTATCAATATAAAGAGAAGACAGGTGTACGTAACAAAGATTTGCCCATTTTACTTTTGTGTCGACTGTCAACATGATACCAAATAATACTGAGATACGAGTATGCATAAATCTTATAATTATTAAAGTGTTAATATTGGTATTCAATGAATTCCTTTTTGAGATATGGTTTAGTGCAGGGGTAAGCAACCTTTGGAGTCGGAAGAGCCAAAAACTATATTTACCCAATTTCGAAGTTGATAAAGAGCCACAATTATTTATTTTTTATTTGCCAATTATAAAAGATCTCACACAATGAATTTGTTTCAAATGAAAAAAAAAAAGAATTCATATACAGGAATAAACAAAAATACTTCCAGCAGCATCTTGAGTTGCCTGCATTTGCTAGGTATTTTGATAAAACTACAAACATATCAGACGCATTTGGGTTTGTTGATGGCGATTGTATTTGAGAAGGTGTTCAGCGAAACGTATGGCATGTGTCTAACGTCATTCGTCATAATATTAAAAGTATTCCCAGATAATTGTGTCGTAAGACTCTTGAAACTAGAACGACAATACACAGATAGTCTACTCTCAGGTTCGACTTAACTCTTTCTCTCCGTAATTATTTAACACATTCTGATGGAATCAACGTTGGTATCGTCAGTTAGGAGAGAAAGAGTTAAGAAGTAATTTAATTAATATCACAAATTACGTTATAATAATAATTTCACTTCCTTTTTCAATTTTTATCTATATATTTCCAGATTTTTTTTTACTTTCGTTTTACTTTACAAAAGATTATAATAATTTCCGAGATTTCCTGGACTTTTTCGTAGGTCAATATTTGAAGCATTTCAGGAGATTTCCAGGGGCTCCTGGTAAATCAAGAGGCCGCGAGAAATCTGTTATATGTTATAAAATGGTTTAATTATAAAATTTATACACATAGAAATTAGCACGGGTCCAAAGAAAGTGCGGGAGCCACTGCGGTCGCATATTTTGCAGTGCCTAAGACTTGCCCTATAAAATAGCGGCGCATGCTGGGCCGCCGGTCGACTAGTTGTTAATAACACAGACTTTCTTGAAGCGTCGCCGAGTCACCACTAGAAATTGTTCTCTGTTGCCTGACTGTTGGCAGAATTACCCCTGTTTGAGTGACAATATGAGTAACAGCATTTATTATAAGGATAGTAAACTATTGGTGCAAAAAAAATTTAGGTAGTTGATTTAGAACTGGCAAAGTGATAGTTCCCTCCTATCCGACACCATGGACGACACCATGGTCGTGGGGGGAGAGTTCAAAGCCTCACCCCCGAATAAAAATCCCCCTCCTACGTGTGGAGGGGTCAGAGTTTAGTGACTAATATTTTGATTTGATTTCGTTTATTTTAAGTGAGATTTCAATACTAATTATCACTTACCCAGTTGAGTTTGAGACCCCATACCAGGTGGATTTGAAGTTTAATCCCCTCTTCTATAAAACAAAAACAAAAAAAAAATATGCAAACGCCAATCCACAAATTCCAAAAGTATCGCTAGGAAAAATTTGATTTTAAACCCCCCTCCGAAATTAACAAAACAATATTATTCTGTTTAACAGTGTCATCAGTTTCAATGAGCATATCTAAGAAAAGTGTTTGTGTTTGAAGCCAAAAAGTACCTCTTCATTATGAAAAATCAAGGTTACAAAGAAAGTTTGTGTGGAAACACAAACTTAAAATCGACACCCGAAATGAACCACCCAGGCAGGTTTCCATATTTTCAGAAAATACATCCGAATAAAATTGTATTAAAGACAAATGACAGATAAGAATGCTGATAAAATGTCATTTGCGGCTCATGAAGAGTAAGGGAAAGATATATGCTCCTTATAACATTATTAATTGTCTTTAATTAGGTTTGATTTAAAATGCATACTATTTAGGATTTTTGTTAAAAAAAAAAGCTTGCATAAATGATTTTTAAAAATTAGATTTTGAGCTTTTAGAAAAAAAAAAGTAGCCGTTGCATCAGAACTTTGAATGATCTATATTATCGTGATGTCAGATTTTCATTTTCTCTTCTACTTTTTGAGAACTAAATGGGACGGACGGACAGACAGACAGACAGACAGACGAACAGACAGGCCACACAAAACTAATAGCGTCTTATTTCCTTTCGGGGGGCGTTAAAAAAAGAAAATTACTCAAAACTCTAAGAGCGTAGCCAAACAGATTTGAGTATTAACTCCCCCAAAAAGCAAATTAGTAAAAAAAGTAAAAAAAAAAAAAAAACCAATTAAACACTAAAAATTCTATATCATAGACACGCCAATGGGGTTTTGAGTTTATCCCCCCTCTCTTCCAGAAGGCTTTCTAAAAATTTAAAACCCCTCCAGATGGTTTTGAGTTTAAAAATTCCCCTACAGAAGCAGAGGCGTCATTAGGGTGGGTGTCACCCGGTGCGGTAAAATCAGGGTGTCACCCCCCCCCCCCACGTTCCACTTATTCTTCAAATAAAAAACTATCGTTGTTCAATTGTTGTTTTTCCTTGCGCAATAATACACTTCGTTGATTGCTGCTCCACAATGTTTAAATGAGTATCGATTATGTTTTTTTCTCGTACATATTATAGTTAATCATTACATATTAACATCTACGATTTTTTAAATAGAAAAATTAAAAACCAACTGAGCATGCTTTCCTAAGTAAACATTAAACAGCTCTTAATGGAAACTTTTGAATATTATCATCACATATAGTGGTAGTTTCATGAGGACAACTAATGAAAAATGCAACTTAATGAAAAGTATATTGATAGATACAAAAATTTTTTAAGAATTTTTTTTAACATATAAAATTTTCAATAACTTTAGAAAATAAATATTTTAATTTCCTTTTCAGGATTTCAAATTAGAAAACTTATTTAAAAAAACTTTAAAATCAATATATCTTGCTACTTCGTTTTCAATGGACGGAATTGCTTGATTTGATTTCAAAAAATAGTTGTTAATTAATGTTTTTAAATGAGAGGACGTTGTTAAATGAGAGAACGTTGTTAATTGATGTTTTAATAAGAGACCGATATTAGTTAATGTTTGAATGAGAGAACGTTGTTAGTTGATGTTTTAATGAGAGAACGATGTTAGTTGATGTTTTAATGAGAGAACGATGTTAGTTGATGTTTTAATGAGAGAACGTTGTTAGTTTATGTTTTAATGAGAGAATGTTGTTAGTTGATGTTTTAATGAGAGAACGTTGTTAGTAGGGACCTGCGAATCAGGAAATTTTTTTCGAATCGAATATCGAATCGAATATCAGAAAATATTCGAATTTCGAATCGAATTCGAATTGAATATGCTTGAAAAAAAAAAGGCAACCAACACGTGTAAAATAAAACTTCAAATTCAAAATTTGTATTATATTATATTTATTTAATACTGAAACACAAAAAGTTAGCAATAATTAAATTGCAAAGCAGGCGTTTTTAAAAAGTAGATCTTTATTTATTTTGGCCCAAATCAAAGTTTCAGCACTATTTTCCGAGAAATTGTGACGATGGTCAGTAATAATTTGTCCTCCAACTGAATTAACTCTTTCTGAAGAACAATTTGTTGCCTAAATTGCAAGCAACTTCCTAGCTGCTCTGGCCAAAAGTGGAAACATATTAATACTTTCTTTCCAAAACTGAAGAGGATCACTGTTTCGATCTACAACTGCTTGCTTTGAATACAAACTGACTTCATCCTTAATTTGCTCAGAAATGGTGGAAATTTTGTTGATTCTGGTATCTCCTTGAGCATCATGCACTTTCTTGAACATTGAATCCATAAGGCTTCCTCTATTTCTATCTTGAACAAGACTTTCACGTGGCAATTCATCAGAATTTTTACCAATTTTGCTCTTTTGGAAAATATTCGAAAATTTAAAAATAAATTTAAATTTAAAAATATATTCTTTTTATATTCGAATATCGAACATTTGCAGGTCCCTAGTTGTTAGTTGATGCTTTAATGAGAGAACGTTGTTAGTTAAAGTTTTAATCAGAGAACGTTGTTAGTTAAATTTAGTTTTGCAAAGCTTCTTTTCACATGACGCCTTGTAAACATGCATTTAATTCAAAGGCTGGTAGAGATTCGTTGCCGTATTTCAAATCTTTGCTGCATTCTAGTATTCTAGTTTTAGTATTTCTGTTCACATATCTTGCCCTCAGGCCCAATATAAAAGAGATTGATGTACTCAGTATTAACTTCTTGCTCTCTAATTGAATAGTAAATCTTAAGAATACTTTCCTGATATTTTCATATTGTTAAAACGTACTTTTCTTTTGCATTAACATGCTAGTTTGATTTGAGAAAAGTTATCTTAACAACATTTTGAGCTAACTTTTCACATATTTCGTAGAGTAAATGTTTAAGTGCTCGAGCTTAGCCACCACTTTGAAAATAATTAACACTTTAATTTGAAGGTACTTTTGTGTTTAGTTTATTTTTTTGAGTACATCTGCCAATAAGAAAGTCAAGAAATGAAAGTTATGCATGTATTCACAGACAGCTGGCAATCATATTTGTGCTGCGCCTCTAGTGTTTGTATTTTCAGAGAGACGGCAAAGATTTTCGCCGTCACACTTTCATAAAATCGTTCTTTCATGGATCTAACAGCAACACCATGAGCACACCAGCGAGATGTTCATATGACACGCTGTCATTAATTATATTATCCTATCTATTAGTATTAGCGGCAAACAAAGAAAACCCTTTTTCTAGAGAACCAAGAAAGTATAATTAGAAAATATATTCCGATTAAGAATTTGGACCACATAGCTTAAGTAAACGGTGTACACATCTATTCAAGTTTCTTTTCTGTTCTTCATTTATTACTGCCTGCACCTCTTCATGAATCCTTGACATTGTAGCTGCATTCCCATGTTCCTGAGCTCATCATATCGATACGTTAAGCCCATCTCTTTCAGTCGTTTTAAATTATCAGAATATCAGAACTGATACACCAGATTTGGCCCACATCAAGAGGAATATCCTATATTTCTGTCATTTCAACATTACCATTGCTACTGTTAATATATCTTACAACTTCAGAGATCTATGTTAGGTCTTATCTTACACGTCCACTATTTATCAGAGAAACAATCTTGCTATTGATGTTTTCCCATTTAGAATAATTTTATTCAACAATTTCTAAGCTTTATGATTTTGCTTCAGTCACATTTTAAAGTTGGTATTTTTTATTTTTTTTTAAAGTGCCTTTTTACACTTGGGTGTCACCCCCTATCGGGTGTCACCCGGTGCGGACCGCACCCCCCGCACCTGCCTAGTGACGCCTCTGTACAGAC
>JADKLZ010005243.1:15335328-15349553 GCA_021533235.1 Biomphalaria straminea
ATAGATAGATAGATAGATAGATAGATAGATAGATAGATAGATAGATACATGTGTGTTTATACTTAGGATCAGGATTAAATGAAGTCTAGGTTAAAGTTTGGGAAAAAATAACCTTCTCACACTCAAAAAGTTTTGGATCCGCAAGTCTCTTACATTAGTCACTTTCCCCAATCTGAATGTACAAAAAAAAAATAAAAGTTCTAAACTCTAAAGCTACAGTAAACCACAGAGAGAGTGCTTAAAACGTCCTCACTTCCCTCTTAGAAAGCTATATCCCTTCACTTTCTGAAAATCGTAAATAAGCTATTACCCTCACAGCTATTTCAGAGCACTTGTTACCCCGAAGAATTGACTTGGAATACAAACACGTGTTTGATATGTGGTATACATGCTAGACTTGATTTAAAGGTTAAAAATGCAAATTACACATTAAGGGAGATCAAAACAGGTTTTATGAGTGCAAGCTAATAGAGCGCCTTTACTTTATTGTTATGTTTATTTCTTAGCTACCCCGAGAGGGTTTTATCTTTAAGTATTGTATGGACTGTCTGTTTGTCCGTACGTTCATATTTAGATCTGTAACGTTTAGGTCTTTACAGTGTCGTAGCTAAGATGGGAGGGGGAGCTTTTGAAAACCCACCGGGGCCCCCACTTAGCAGGGGCCCCGAAACGGGTGTCCGAAATTTATTTGTGAATACATAAATTAATATATTTGATTGAAAAATAGTGTCAACAGTTGTCTTTTTTTTTTTACATTTATGGATAAAATTATAACAAAGACTAAATCTAGGCCTACATCTAGGTCTATCGGTAGGCTACGTTGACTTTGTTAACAATTTTAAAATTTGAAAAAAAGTTAAAATTAGTTTTACGTTTTAAAATGCAAATCTTTAATAGATTTGTTACCGATTTATTTTCCTTTCAAAAGAGATCAAACATGTGCTTGCAGCAAAAACTAAGAATATTACTCTCTTTGTTGCCACGAACAGGGGCGTGCTTAGCAGTACCCTGGGCGAGTGTCATGTGCGGGGCCCTGAGCCGTAAGTATAACCTATAGAAACCGTACCACATCACGCTAACCGGCTAATCAGTCTCTAACGCTGTAACAATAACAAGACAGTATGTCCGCCTTAACGCAAATGGGCCCTCCTTTTTTTGTTACAACATAGAACATTACGTAGCAATTGTTGGCTTACTATTGGCCGCGCTAAGTGCTATATATACTTTTTTGTAATTGTTCTGCAAGAAGAAAATTCTTTCAACTTAAAAAGTTTAAAAATTATTTCCATGGCCATACGCTGTCTATGCGCAGTAGCCTATTGGGGGAAAAAAAATAGGCGGAAGCAAACAATCCAGTTTTTTTTATTTCGTATATTAACATCGACATCCAATCAGATTTTATTAGGAAAATGTGTGGTGATCAAGTTTGTGACAATAAAATCTCCGATCGCGGGGCTCCTCAAACGCGGGGGCTGGGGCGGCTGCCCCACTTGCCACCTCTAAGGCCGCTACTGGTCACAAATAAAACTGTATGATATACAGCGAATTCCAGAATAAAATATCAAATAGTTTTTTCTTTATAATGCTAGAATTATCCATTATTCGGGTTGACCAGGTTGGGGCTACAAAACACCGTGACCGTCGTCTGTATAGCCTACGGATACGTCTGTTAGGCATAAATCCAAAAGCAATATTTCTGAACTGTGATAATCACTCTCTCAACCTGGCACCTTTTCATTCTGCTGAGATAGATCAAACAATTGTCACCTTTTTTGAAACTGTACATGAATTGCTCAACTTTTTTTCCAAATTAACCCCAGAGATCCTTCCTTTTCACGTTATCATCACATCTTCCTTGTAAAGTTCTTAAGACTGATATCTACTAGGAACTTTAACAATTCGACCACTTCTGGTTGTCTCGACTGTCACAACAGGTTCTCTAGACGTTGGTCTATAACTGTCTGTTTCGTTTATTCTAACAGTTTACTGTTCGTTGCCTTCATCGGTATCATAGTACCCAGATATATCTTCCTCGAAACTCTTGTTCAAAAACGGTTGATTTCTTCTGTAGTCCTATATTTTCCATCATTTGATTATAGTGTAAAATCTTGGTGAGGAATTTTTTTATGACAACTGCTTTCTTCCATGTCTGTCCTAGACGAACTCTCACTTTCTCTCTGACAGAGTAATCTTTAAGTAGTAGGCCCCTATTGCTTTTGCATGGTATTTCACTTTGCCATCTGTTGTCGTTCATTGAGTAATGTCTCTGCATTTTCAATTACCGATGGTTTAAATAGTTTGGGATCAGTTGGAATGATGTCCCTGGGTCTTCTATTCATCAGCAGTTGTTATGCTTATCGAAGTATTTCTATACACGAGCATATCAAGATATGGATCTTTCCCACTTCTGTACACTGTAAACCCTTTTGCTTTCCAAAGCACAAAACATAAACAATAAATAAATAGAAACCCAATCATGCTTTCTGCAAAATAATGAGAAACGGACGAAACTGATCATCTAATCCAACGATAAAGCAGAAGAAGATAGTGAATACTAATATATGTATTCCCTGTAATCAAAACAACCAGAAGAAAGAAAAGACTTATGGGATGTTGAGTTCTAATGTAGGACTGTCAATAGAACTGCAATTCAAACGTGCTGCGACAGAAGTGCTGGTCAGATTTCATATGGGGATGAAGGAAAGATTACAAAAGCTGGAAAAAAATGGATACCTTTGGGTTTCTTCTTGAACCAAGACACCTGTTGTATGATGACACGCTTATGACAAACTGTGTTACTTTTTCCTGTTTGTATGATAAAATAAATGGCAAATCGCTTGTTCAATGATGTCAATGATGTACGAGCATTTTTCATCAACAAACCAGTAATACAATCCACAATACACATATTGCGGAAACAGGCTTCATATGGTAATTACGTGTTCTCAAACCTTGCAACCTCCTCCGAATACCGCTAACTCAGGCCACTTCCATTGCGTCATTCTCAAAGCTCAAGCTCATCAACAAACTATCCCAGGAGCACAATGACGCAAGAAAGGCTTATCATGGCTTTAATGTCAGTGAAGTCACAAATACTAGAAATTATCGATGTAGATGTCTTTGCTGCACAAAACTGAGATTTGTTACTTGTGCATTATTTAGCAAATAAACAACGGTATTATTCATTTAAAGAGTCTTAATGATTTTTTTTGTTAAGTTTACTGATATACTGAACCAATTTGAGTCTGATGTCCAAATGGTTCGAGACTTCGTCCCTTTAATGAACCATGTGACCAGAGAAAGGCTTTTATCTCAAGGCCAGGATGAGAGATTGGCTCTTCACCGACCTCTCTGTTTTGAGACCCCCTGCAACTAGGTGATCAAGAATCACACCCGTTTGGTCGTAGGACACGTCTTCTTGAGCCTGCAGGAGTGCCCCCTCCCTCCCATGCGAGGCCGGAGGTCGAGCCCACGGGGGGCCCTCCATATGCCTATGCTGTCCCACCGAACCCGTGCGAGGGTCCATCACCACCCGTATGGCCCCCCTTAGGGAACGGATCGGTGAGGGTTTCGGACTGGTTAGCGAGCCTTTCTTACATCCGTACCACGTGCAGTGTATTCTCTCTCGAAGATACTTGTGGTAGCCCACTGAGAGCTATGTGTGCTACCATTCCCTAGATGGACGTTTCCACGGAGGCGCCACGCTGAGGCAACGGTAGCTGGAATTCCTCCAATTTGATCTTTGGCTTTGTTAGGTAGCTAATTTAGTATTGCGCACATTTTTTAGATAGTTAGTTTAGTCTTTTAGAATTGCGCACTTTTTGGTACCGACATTGAACGCACATTTTATGACGACACAGACTGTAGGGTTAGAGATTAAGATTGACGTAATAGAATTTCAGTTACTGCTAGGCTCTCGGGGTGATCAGACGTATTTATCTTTTGACTAGACTGTGGCCCATCTTGTAAATAAAAGTTATTGTTAAATTTTCATCTCGAAGTCAACTTGGTTATTCCTGTGAGTATTTGTTTTCTTGTTCTTTTAATGGTCACTGTCGAGCTCGCATATGTAATACATTGATACAACTATACCCAAGCATCTAGTATCCTGAAGCAACTTAGAAATACAGTAATCTACAAACACAAGAAAGAGAAGGATACATTACAGTGATCACATTACAGCTAAATATTTTCTGCGTACATTATGTCATTTCATATGTCAAATGTTAAAATGCACTAAGCCTCAAAGAGGTCGATCCCCCCGGACCCCCGAATCCATAGCTATGCCTCTTTTACAGATAAAGACAAAATTTTATATATATTATTATTTCTTCATGATGATGTTGACTGGTTTCGTTAGAGCGAATGTGTTACTCTTAATAAGTAATATATGATTTATTTAAACTAAAATGGAAAATTTTTACATCTACCCAATTCCTCGTACCAATAAAAATATTCATAATTCAGCGTGTGGATGAATATTCTCAGTCAAAGCTAATACATTTCTAGTGTTAGGCCGATAGAACTAGACCTAGATGACGGTGCACAAAATGATCCAGAATTTTTAATATTTTTTAGATTATTTAATGAATGTAAAAATACCTAAAGATTGCATAGTCCTTTAGCCAAATTCAAATTAATTTCTCTTTATACGTTGTAAAAAAGTATAACGGTTTAACTCTTTCTCTCCGTAATAATCGTCCTCGTTTTGATAGTATTATTCATGTTGCTAATTTGTATTGTATCCTATTATGATTTAATAACTTTTTTTTGTTTATTTTAAGAAAATGTTATATTTGGTATTGAATTAAAGGAAAATACCTGTTCTTTTACACAACACATATTAAAGTGTATAAATCCAAGACTAATTAAGCTTAATGGGGATCACATCAACGTTGGCGTCGTCAATTGGTAGAGAAAGAGTTAACTAATTTCTTCAGTGTGGACAAGAGTATGTGTTTTGTTTTTCTAAGTGATATAATCAACTGTCAAACTTTAAAAAAAAATCGTTTGAGACGTTTTCGAGATTCTTTTCCTCCAACCCAGGTTACACTTCGGTTTTTGAGTAGATGATTTTAAAAGGTCAATAGAGGAAATTATGAAAATGTAAGTTTATTATATTTTTTAGCTTGCAAACTTTAAGTACAACGGCTAGTTTTTACCTTCTCAAAGCGAATGATTTTGCTTTCAAAATTAAATACACAAGCCATTTATTTATCCTCATAAAATTACGCACTTAAAAAAATATGTTAATTAAGGATAACTTTGTGATAAGATGTGATCAATATTTTAAAACATGTTTCCATAAAGCTTTTTAGAACTGTGGCTGTTAATAAATTGTTCTTTATAGTTTCTGATATTTATGTAGAAATATTAAAATCTGCATTGCTCAACAAAACAGATAACCTATTGCAGACTATAAGTTTGTGTGAAAACACAACCTCTCTATGTAATCCAAACTTCATAAAATAGGTTTAAAATCTATTTTCCGTTTAAATTGTTAAATTAAAAAGGATGCTAAACGGAGCTTGGAAAGGTGTAGATGGTTTGGGGAAAATTTATGCAAACACTTTTGTAGCTTCTCAAATTAATTCTCTTATTAAGTACATTGTTTGCTTGTTTTTGTCTGTTTTGCTTTTTATGATTTAAAAAATAATTTACTAAATGTGACTTTTTTTGCTTTGAAATAAGAAAGAAGGTATTTTGGATATGTATATTAATAATATTTCTTAAGCAAGTTGCAATAGGAAGTTTTTTACTTTTTCTTTACTAGTAGTGATTTGTGACATGCTGGAGCCTTTTAGGTTAGGCCGCTTTTGAGTTTGTGTAAAAACACAAACTCTGATTGCACTCATATATATATATATATATATATATAACCAAAATTTGTCTGACCTAAAATCAAAGCAAGTGCCTTTTAAACCTTTTAAAGCTGGTGAGGTGTTAGAGTGCAAATAAAGTTTGGGAAGCCTTTCTTTCATCTGATCATTTCATTGTCTAGCCAAACATAAACTTCTTATTCCTTTGCACTTTTCTACCCACTTTCCACACGTTTAAGATTTGAGAACTTCACTCTTCTCTCCCTTTTTTTCACATTATTCTTGACAAAGCCTGCAATGTTATTCGTTCATTTTTTTGTTTCGTTTCAAGCAAATGTATTGTATTCTGGACACCACCCTCACTGTCTGTCCACCCATTTTTAGCTTCTCTAACTTCCTTTTTTTTTAATCGAAAAAAAACAAACGAATACGTCCGCGATCCTTTCTCTTTAGCTCATTTACATGTTGGTTCTTACAAAGTGTCCACGTGACTTGACGTGTTTCTTAATAACGGAAAGCACGACAATCAAGTCTTAGCAAGTCAACTGCAGGATATAAGCCACCTTAGTTCACTGAGGCTCATTTTCGCTGACGAATACATCTATTGCTCTATTACGTAAAATAGAATTGGTTTATATATATTCAACTAGTTTAAAAGTTCAAAACATAGATAAAAATAAAAGTATTCTTTATTGCTGGATCTACATGTGATTACAAAGTATAAACAGTTAATGTAACTTTGTTTATTAATAAACAACTTTTGTCAGGACGAGATAAATAAAAGGTTACATTAGCATTAAAAAAGCCAAATAAAGACTTCCGCCAATTTAAAACAATGTTGTGTTTTCAAGTAACATGGATGCTTCTATGCTTGGAACTATTTATTTGTTCTAAACCAACATTTGCTCTTGAGCAGCAGAAGATGGCTAGAGATCTAAATGGGTCCACATTTGAGTCAAAATCACCAATGAATGATTCTACAGTGCTTGAGATATTGGTTAATGGAGACACGACTAAGAAAGTAGAATATGGACAGTCCACTGTACAAAGGTAAGTATTTTTTAACGACAACGTTTAGCGCTATTATTCAATCATTATTCAATTAATATTCAATTATTATTCAATATTATTGAAATGACCTAGATATACCTTCTCCCCACTCTACTCTTCTCACTTGGTCAAGATAATTGATAACATTATAGCGTATTGAGAAAGCTTATTTTCTTAAATGGCGCTAATCAAAAACAATTGGTAACAATTTTACTAATCGCACAAATTTAATTACAACTTATAGGTATAAACATATGTTAATACAGTATCAAGTGAATCATTTACTTACGCTTAATTCACTTCCTGAGAGAACAGGAGTACACTGAGGAATCTTACATAGAATACTGGAGAACGATATAAATCTTTAAGCAACTACCCCCAACTTAACTGACGTCTAGCAGCTTTATTTCCAAATGTATAGAAACAGGCCACTGATGGTGTTTCTATTTGACATTGAATACTCTTGGACTTTGTAAAAAGTCAATTTTTTCAATCTGGTATGAATGGAAGTAAACTTACGTTTTGTTATATCTGGAATTTAAATAATTATTATGTATATCGAAATTATTCATTTGTTGCTTATTCTTTTACGTTTACATATTTTTCAAATTCTAAATGTTTACTACAAAATGAACTGAAAATAATCATATATAGATATATATATATATATATATATATATATATATCCGCTTTATTTTGTCAGCGCTATTTTGTTCCTGTATCATTATTTTGGCACTTTTTGGTCCGCGCTATTTTGACGGCGCTTTTTTTGCCATATTTAGTCGGGTCACCTAGAAAAGCATTAAAGATTAGCTTAGGCGCAACTTGTTTTAACTGACATAGAAGAGAGCATTGATTGCAGGCGGTGTCTAATAGACCAGCAGCGGAAAACAGTTACAGTTGTGATGAATATGGCAAAATATGTACATATGATATCGTTTAATTTAATAGACAATTTACTTATATTTAGTCCAGATGTACAGCAAACTTATGTATGGTAAAATTGATTTTTATTTTGTTCTGCAATATAAATATACATTTTAAAATAAATTTTAGATGAATATTTAGACTTTAATGTTCCGACATTTATGTCTAAAAATGGATTTAATTGAAAATTCTCTTAAACACTAAGGTAACATTTTCAAGTTCACCAGAAAAAAAGTGTGGCATCTTTGGAAACATAAAATTCACGCTTTAAATTGCAACCAAGAAATTTAGCATCATTTGATGTTATAGGACGCTAAGTTTAGAAAAAACCATAGATCTAATATATACGGAAGATAACAAAGATTCTGCTTCACTATCCTAGGTCTCATTTATTAGGGCCTACTGCAATAATAAACGTTTGATTTTAACTAGTAAGGAGGTTACACTGCAAGGACTATCTTCCAAATTAATAATAGGCGAAAACAATTTTGCTAAAACGTCGCGACAAAAACGGCCTACTTCGAATAGCCGAATTGATTTACGCAAAAGCTGCAATGAAGAACGACTCGACCCTAGCAACGTGATTTTCTAGACTGTATGAGCAGTTTAAAGATTTTCTATTCATATTGTTATGTACAATGGCATTGAGAATTAACAGATTATAAAATTTTTTTTTTCGAATTTGAATTGGTGTCCAAATCGCTTACAAAATATTTCCAAAATGAGTTCGGTGAATGTTAACTTTCCTCGAGAAATAATTCAACAGATCGAGGCTCTATCACCAGGTACCTACTTATGAAGTTCAAAAGAATTGTCCTATAATGTGTAGTACCTGGTGACCGAGCCTCGCTCTTATTTAATAATTTGTTGAGAAAACATATTTACTTCTGGATCGAGTAAAGACTCCAATTCGAAAAGTTGCTTTGAAGTTCTTTTAGTTTTTAATGTCAGTGTATATTCCTATTAGAAACGAAAATCTCTTAATCCCCATTACACAACACGCGTAGGACGTAATCAACTTTTTTTTAAAGTAGCTTAACGCTTGTATTTCATAAAATAGATATGATAAAGATACAGTCTAGAAAACCGCAGTTAACATCTAGTCGTTTACATTACCTGAAAGTATTAGGTTATTATTGCCTTGGATAACGTTTCAAATGGTTACGTTCAGACAATAATATTGCAATTCGTTCATTAAGTCTTTGTAGGAAACATCAAGTGATGCAATATCTCTAGGGTAAAACATAAACACTTTTTTTTTACTTTTAACAAAATAAAATGGCAGAAAGACTTAAAAACATTGCATTTATATTCTAAATAAAGAATTCATCAAATCAATTTTTGGACAAAAAATCGGACCAGTTAACGAATTCACATATGCTGTTTTTTTCTATAAACCTAAAAAAAAACAACATCTATTCCAGAATTCACTCAATAAAACCTACTCATCCTCGAAGATCCCAATAAACGGACATCCCCAATAAAGTGGTAAACCACTTCACATATTTAGGAAGCATGTTCTCGAATGACGCATTGTCTTTAAGGGAAGTTTTTCATGTCGTGCTTGTCAGCTAATTCCTGTAATGTTTCCACTTTCTTGCTTAGCCAGTTATCTGGCCTAACTCTTTGTGTACATTTTGGCGGATGTTTGTGAATGCATCTTTAGTAGACTGGAAGTTTGGGTTGTTCAGATACAATTTAAGGAGCTTGTGTTTTTCATGTAATCCTTTTCTGATCTCAGTACTGTTTTCCTCAAACCAGTCCTGATGATTTCTCTCAATAGGTCCGAGTATGATTAATGCTGTGCTATGGATAGCTTCTTTGAAACATTCCCAGCTTCTATCTACATTTGATTCAGCTAGAGCGATGGACTCGAGGCAGTTTTCTAACGCATCTACAAGCGACTTTTCAATGCAGTTATCTGCTAGTCTGGTCATGTTTAGCCTTTTTAGGGGTTTAGTTTTTGCGACGTCTGTTTGGTTGAATACGAATGTTTTGTTTTGTGATGATGAGGCAGTGGTCTGTTCCACATAAGAGTGTGCAAGTTAAAGGGTTGAATTCTAATAATGTTAATGTTATATTTTTTTTTTATTTTAAGCGAATTTCATGTAAATATAAAATTATTTTTATAATTAAAAAAAAAAACTTGCATTTTTTTTCTTCAACAGCTTGCAAAGTTGTCTTTGCAACCTTGAAGCTGAGAAATGCAAGGTAGGACCTGGATATTACGAAATGAAAAAAATCGCGCCAGACGTCAGGAAAATGTTTTTTTTCACAGAAAATTATTTATGTCAATTGAATTTGGTTTATAACATTCTCTCATGTGAGAAAATCAGAACCAATGCTGACCTACCTGGCTGCCGAGGACAGAACGATTCAAGATGTAAACTTGTTCTAAAGATTGTTTGTAAGGGTTTGCCAAACGAAACAGTAAATATCTATTGGAATCTAAATGAGACAATCTCAATTAAAAGCAATTCTGATCATGTTCAGGCATATGGACAAAATGAAAAAGCCCAAGAAGAAAAAGGTTCCAAAAATCAGTGCCCAAAAAAATGGGTCAAGTGGCTGCTCATGGCAATATTAGCAGTGTTGATACCTGTTAATATTTCACAGATTTATAGATGGCTTCGTAAGGGTATTGCTAGACTGACAAACAGAAGTCAAACCTATCAGATCAATCCTCCTCCAGCACAAAGAAGTGTTCCAGAGTTACATTCAGATACATCTAAGTGTTACCTGAAAGCATTCAGAAAAGTCGGAGGCACAGACTGAAAGCAGGAGCTCAGTGTTAAACAAGTCTTTACCATAGAAATAGGTAAGTCTTATGAAAAATTTACTTATGTAATTACATTAATGTACGGGGTGGAGAGGTGGCTGAGTTATCAAGCGGTGGCCTTTCGAACTGAGTTATTTTGAGTTCTAATCTCGGATAAAAACTATGATTTTGAATATCGTGGCTTTTATGGCTCCCCTGTGTTTACTGAACTCCCTATGTGTAACTGATATTAGTTTGGGGGGGGGGGAATTCAAGGTGGCTATATTTGTTTAACCCCAACCCCCTTCCCTTAAAATGAAAGCCTTCCTGCGGGGAAGGGGGTGTGGAATAGGGGGGGGGGGTTGTAGGTGAGTTTTAACGTTAAACCATCATTTTCCTAATGCAGTTAAAGGGGGGAGGGATGAATTTAAAATGCACTCTATCGGGTTTTGAGGTTAACTTCCTTTTCTATAAAACGAAAAGTAAAGCGAACGACAGTCACCAAAGCCCATGAGCGTAGCCAAGGTAGGATTAGGTTTTGAGTTTAAATCGCCCTCCTAGAGTTCTACAGAGTTTTTTGACGATAAAATCCCTTTCCTATATAAGAGAATAGGAAACAACATTCACAAGATTCTATGTACGAAGCTATGAGAATGCTTTAAAATTAAAGCCCTCTCCAGAGAATTTTTGACTTTAAAACCCCCTCAGCGGGTTTTGAGGTTTAAAAAACCCTCTTCAATATTAAACTTAATAACAGTCGAAAAGTGGGGTTTTTAGTTTAAAGTTCCTGTCCAGGGCTTCATGACGTTAAATTTCCCCCTTTTGATAAAAATCTAAAGCAAACTACTGTCACAAACGTGGCCTTTGAAAGGGTTTGAGTTTAAACTTTACCCCTCTACGCCGAATTAAGCTAAAGGAGATTTAGTGTCGTTTAATTAGCCAAAAGTCTATAAATTCCAAAACTGTACCCAACGGAAATTTAGGATTAAAACTCCCTTAAACAAAAACAAGAAAAGCAAGGTTAAAGTTACAACACTTATGTTTAAGAAACAACTCCATTTTATTGTCATGAACATGAACGGAATTACAGACACACTAAAAAGATACTTGAGTTAAACACGTGAACACACTGAACAGTTGAACAAGGAAAACTATAAGGAAACAAACAAAACACTGCGTACATCAACGTCAACGTACATATAAATGTAACATCCTTCCGTGTTTGAGTCATATACAAAGTCACTAGTTCTTGTAGATTTGACCAGTCTGTGCATTCAGGCGGCAAGCTGTCTCCACCCAGATTTCTCATTGACTATTTCGGAAGCCTCTATCCACCTGGTGTATACTGCTCATAGGTCCTACATGAAAGTGTGGCGACAAGTTATAAGTAGACGTTCCTGTTTGCGGTTTTCTTCATATGGGCCTCCAAGTCATCGCAACTCTTGATATGCGTAGTTCATTTTGTCAGAGAACATAGCCCGCAAATATCATGCAACGCTTTTGCACAACATCATTTTAAGTGTTCGACTCCCAGTTCGGCATAGGGTTTCCCTGTACGAAACCCGATCTCTATGACTCCTAAAATCTGTCTTAGCCATCTTCGTTAAGCCATTTTTTTTAGTTTTTTTTTTCTAATTTTGACAGATGACTTTCATGTTTCACATGCATATGTTGCTTTTGGGATGACGATTGTTTCAAGCATGTGTATTTTGTCTCAAGTTCAATGGCTTGACTTGTCCAAACAGGTAGCAGCTTTTGGAAAATGCTCCCTGCCTTTCCTATTCGGCACGCTATGTCATGGAAGGCATCCCCATCATTTGTTTTGATGTTGCCTGTGTATATAAATCTTTCCATTACTTTAAACTCTGATTCACCAAAGTCTGACGGGGGCACCGTTCGCTTATTATCGCAGAACTTAAGTCCTTTTCACGTTTAAGCAGAGGCAAATTTTGGCTATCGATGCTCTCCGTCATTTTTTGTATGCATTACTGGTTTTTTTTTATCCTTTTCGGAAATCGGTAATTATTAGATTTCTTTTCTCAAATAACAACAACATTCATTTTAAAAGAACAACATAAACAGTTGATAGAGTGAATCTACACATCTACATCCTTTCATAGTCTACGAGTAGCGCTGACACAGTTTGACCAGTTCAGTTTTTATACCGTCCGGTTATAGTCTAGACTCTAGACTGACATAAGTCACTTCGCGACGACTTGATACAGTAATAATGGAGCAGTGGTGGCGGTTGTCTTCTAAGAGTTTTCCTATTTTACTGAGGCTTTTTTTTCTTGTTTATTTTAATATGGTGGTGTTGTGAATGTGATTTTTTGATGCTCCTTTTATAAGGTTATATAATCGGTGCAACAGTATAGATTATACTTTGCCTTGCCAATAAGTTATTTCATGTGTTAGCAGATTTTGCATTATAGCTGTGTAAACATTATCTAAGAATAAGATCTTCTTATAGTTTGAAACTAGTACGTTTGAAATAAAAATATACGTTAATCTCTTCAAAGCTATAAAACATGACCAAAGAAACACACCTTAATAGAAAGTCGCACATATATGGCCGTTAAAAGAAAGCTATATTTAGCAGCAAAGTCAAATATTAGTGAATGAAATAAATACAAAGACAAATAAGCTAATACCAAACCAAGAAGACGAATGAACCAAAACACATGTACTGACACAACTAGAAGAAATATGCAGCTATCATTACGAACTGAACAGAGATGCTTTAAACCAGTGATTCCCAAAATACGGCCCGCGACGCTGTTTTATTCGGCCCGCCGAAACATTAGCACAAGTATACAAAATGCCACCCCCCCCTTTTTTTTAAATAGTGAAAAATGTACCTTCTTGTTCATGATAATAAAATGGAGGGATCAACGGAAAGTTGAAAATAGCACATAATTAAAAATAACTTCGTTCACCTTTCTTCGCTAAAAGCTAAAAATCAGATCGGATAAGCGTGGGGAGCGTGGTCGAGAGACTAAGTACTCTAGAAATTCGCTTGACTACCTCAGACTCATCAGAGTTGTGTTTCCTGAGCACATCAAACCTTCTCATAAATATCAATTCTCCCCCCCCCCCAACTGGTCCGAACATGAGATTGTACCATATCGCTCTGAGCATGCTATAATCATGAAAGTAGCGCTATATACATTTTTTTAAAAAAAAGCTATAATTAGAATTTGAATAATTATCAGCTCGTTTCTCACTACTGAGTAATATCTCTCTGTCTCTATGACGACCTACACTATTGAACCATTTTGAGCCAACTCCAAACCCGATTACAGATTTTGTTATCTTCCTCTTTGTTCTCCTAGTATATTTTGGAAGGTTAAGACAAGTAGTCCTACCTCAGTAATGAACTGCGCAGTACCTAGTATACTTTGGAAGGTTAAGACAAGTAGACCTATCTCAGTAATGAACTGCGCAGTACCTAGTATACTTTGGAAGGTTAAGACAAGTAGTACTATCTCAGTAATGAACTGCGCAGTACCTAGTATACTTTGGAAGGTTAAGACAAGTAGTCCTACCTCAGTAATGAACTGCGCAGTACCTAGTATACTTTGGAAGGTTAAGACAAGTAGCCCTATCTCAGTAATGAACTGCGCAGTACCTAGTATACTTTGGAAGGTTAAGACAAGTAGTCCTATCTCAGT
>JADKLZ010005243.1:15366754-15381875 GCA_021533235.1 Biomphalaria straminea
ATTTTTACACTTTAAATTAGAGCGGGTCCTATAAAATTGCGGGTCCTATGAAATGCGGGCCCCACTGCGGTCGCCGGCCCTGGTAAATAGCGGCGTATGCTATGCCGCCGGTCAACTTGTTCTTTTTACAACTCTTAAATCCTGTTATTATCACAATTTTTTTTTAGCGTTGTCTGCTTTTGCAAAAGTTGTTTTTTTATATCCACCCCAGCCCTCAGCGTGTCCACCTATTGACGCCACTCTATCCGCCACATTTCGATAACCTGTTATTTAAATTTAAAATTCAATAAAACAACCATTTTGATTTCTTCTATATTCTATATTGATAATCAAGAGTTTTATTGTTACATTTATTTTTATTTTATTTTGTCTAAATATGTATATTTTAGTTTACCCATTTCAACATTATATTTAAAATAATTTTAGAAATGTCTACGACAGCTGCAGTGTCACCATATAATCTCATACTGTTTTTTTTTTTAATTTTGGAATTCATTTAGTTATTTTGCTAATTTTAATAAAATATTAAATAACTATATCAATGATTAAAGATGGGATCAGTAAAGCTGAAATATGAAGATATTTTATTTTATAATGTATTTGGGAGGGGGGTTAATTCATAAAAAAAAAAAGATTAAAAAGAAAGTTTGTTTTTCCATTGTTCAACCATGTTTTTTTTTTATTTTGAAATTTATTTTTTTGTTGCTCCTTTTAATGAAATTTTAAAATACAATAAGTAAATATGGACTTAATAAAGGTGAAAAAATAAGATATTTTACTGTATACATCTAGTTGTGTCTTATTTTCGTCTGTTATAATTAACACACAAAAAAAGAAAAAAAAATTGCAACTCCGAAAATATTTACGCAGGTAATAATGCAGGACTCTTTTTTTTTAGTACTGATATCAAAAACTATAAGCATTAAAGCTTAAACATTATAAAGAATACCAAGCACTGCATATAAATATATTTGTGTGTGTGTGCATACATTGGTGAGTATACACAATGATATCTTTCTATTTTAAAACCAGAAGTACCTGATGACACCCTTTGTTGGGTTGTAGCTACAAACAAATTGTGCAACTAAATCGTTGTAGACGTATTCATCTGTAATTGGAGAGCTTTAACAAAAAACGTGAACAAACTTCTTTTTAAATAAAACTGTATGAAACTTTTAATCACAGTCAATGCTCAGCTTTCAAGTCTAATATAGATGTACGCAACAACACCAGTGAAATATTAGCTTGAACAATATAAACAAAACACAGTTCACTCTGAAATAAAATGTGAAATATACTTTTAAAAAAAAAAGACAGTTTATATTGAATGTATTTTATCAATTATTTTGACTCAGTCATGTAATTAATGTGTGATAGATCTAGATGTTAGACTAACAACATTAAATCTGTGGGATTGGAATTACTTTTATCCATTGATTTTGTTTAGTGCAGTTTTTTGCTTTTAGCTTTCTCAATGTGCTATGGTCCAAACCCTATTTTCGCCTGTCTAGGAAAAGGTTTTCTTGGTGGTTTTTAAACACAAATTTAAATAAACAAACAAAGGTGTTCGACTTGAATTGGAATTCGATGTCTTATTCTTCTATACAATGATAAAGTAACATTGAGTTAGCTAGTGTTTATGAAAATAGAAGGTTTTATAGCTAACTATCACAAAATTCAAATTTTGTAAGTGGATGCCAGATTCGCTGCGCAAGGCTTAATCCCCTTAGTTAATACTGTTTCTTTGTAAAATAAATTGAAAAATAAAAGAAGTTAATTAATTATGACTAATCGATAAAATAATTGGCCAATTTTTTATTGATTTATTTAGGAGCAATGAATACATTTTAAATTAATAATAACTTTATCCGAGAATAGGGTCGCGGTGGTCGAATGGTTAAGCGCTCGGCTTCCGAATCTGATGTCCTGGGTTCGAATCCCGGTGAAGACTGGGATTTTGAATGTCGGGATTTTTAGGGCGCCCCTGAGTCCACCCAACTCTAATGGGTATCTGACTTTAGTTGGGGAAAGTAAAGGCGGTTGGTCGTTGTGCTGGCCACATAACACCCTGCTCGTTAACCGTCGGCCAAAGAAACAGATGACCTAAACATCATCTGCCCCATAGATCGCAAGGTCTGAAGGGGGTACTATCCGAGAATGGGAAGTCTTAGAAACGAAAAACGTGTAAATAAGTTGTATCAGACTAGCAGATTGAGTTGATTCTTGTATCAAATAATGTTAACTGTTATCATAATCTAAGACTTCCACTCTTCATTCACATTTGAGTAAGTCTCTGTCATGTCATAGACAACAAATCGTGTGTGTGTACTCTCTATCATAGTCATAAAAGAGTGTATTTTGTTTCGTGAAAATTGTCGCTTGCGTTTTTAATTGTGTATTTCTTGCTATGAAAAAAAAACTATGAAAAAACGCAAGCGACAATTTTCACGAAACAAAATTAAGAGTCTAATATCAGGTGGCCGAGCCTTGCTCGGTTTAATAATTTCATAAGAAAGGTTATATACCCGAAGTCATTTTGGGATTTTTTTTATAATTACGAAAATGAACGATCGGATAAAGACTACGAATCTGAAGAGTTTCTTAAGTGTTCTGTTTGTTCTAAATGTAAATTGGTACGTTCAGACATTTAATTTTGGAATTAGTATATTCAATTATGGCTTTAGTACGAAACATCGAGTGACGCAAACTTCTACGTTATTGGGTAAAACTGCAAAGACTTTCTTCCAAGCCAATAATAGTAGGCCTACGATACTATTACGCTGTCTAGACGGTAGGAGACTTAAGAGACTTGATGTTTAATCGCCATGTACAATTACATATAGAACAAACAGAACACTAAAGAAACTCTTCAGATTATTTTACGGGATATGTGCCCTGCTCAGCCAGACTGTCAGACTATAAGAAGTTCATACCGGCTTTTGCCATCCATCTATCCCAGTGGTGTTACTGGTGCTACAGCCCATGGAAGGATATGGCCTGCTTTTACACATCCCTCCATTCAGATATCTCCTAGGCCTTTCGTCACCACGCCCTAATCCCAAGTTTTTTACTGAGGTTTATAGTTAAATCAAAAGTGGCTGCAGCGTACGCAAACTCGTTGACCGCTAGCTAGATATCTTGTTCAGTGTGAGAAAGTATAAGGCATAGAGCATGAACACATGGTCATAATTTTACCAGCAAAATAATAGTTATAATAAGGATTGACATCAAATCCGAAGATTAATGAGGAATCTACACCGCTCTACGCAATTAAAGTGTAAACAATATTAAGCACTTAAAACGAAATAACTAATCATACATCGGTACATTTAATTTCATGACTTTCCTTCCATAGTTCTATAATAAATCAATCTTCAATAAGATGGTGCGCAAATGTTTAATTAGGTCCATTGATATTTTAAAACTCGTTCTTGTTTGCATTGTAGTAAGGTAAGCCTAGTGACGTAAGCAGCTTTTTTCCCGTTTACGTCATGAAAAACTTTCATTCATAAATTGGAAAACTTTCATTCATAAATTCTCCATGTCATTCATAAAACCTTCAAACCAAAATAAATTTTTCGATAATGAGACATTTTTAAACCGATATAACGGTCAAACTCGAGTTTTCCCGATGTGGCCAATGAGTTGAGAATGTTTTTCTCACTAACATTTAGATACGTTGAAATTTTAAAGAAAATCGTTAGAGCCGTTTTCGAAATAGAAGAAATATATATATCGTATACTCTTAAGCGAGCAATTCTTGTATATATATATATATTTATTTATAAATTTTATTTCGAAAACGGCTCTAACGATTTTCTTTAAAATTTCAAGGTATGTGCGTATTAGTGAGAAAAAAATTCTGAACTCATTGGCCACATCGGGAAAACTCGAGTTCGACCGTTATTTCGATATGAAAATGTCTCAATTTAATTTTGGTCAGAATAATTTATGAATGAAATGGAAAATTTATGAATGAAAGTTTTCCATGACGTAAACGGGAAAAACGCTGCTTACGTCACTAAGCTTACCTTACTACAATGCAAACAAGAACGAGTTTTAAAGTATCAATGGACCTAATTAAACATTTGCGCACCATCTTATTGAAGATTGATTTATTATAGAACTATGGAAGGAAAGTAATGAAATTAAATGTACCGATGTATGATTAGTTATTGCGTTTTAAGTGCTTAATAAATAAATAATAAATTGTTTACACTTTAATTGCGTAGAGCGGTGTAGATTCCTTCGGATTTGATGTCAAGCCTTATTATAATTATAATTTTGCTGGTAAAATTATGACCATGTGTTCATGCTTCATTGTCTAATGTCCCGTACCAAAACAAAGGAAATGGTGATTACACAGCTGCTCTACTGCTCCTTACTTTCTCACACTAAACAAGATATCTAAACTTGGGGTTACCGTTAGGGCGTGGTGACGAAAGGTCCAGGAGATATATGAATGGAGGGATGTGTAAGAGCAGGCCATATCTTTCCATGGGCTGTAGCGCCAGTAGCAATAGTATATTACCTTTCTTAGTATAAATTATTTAACCGAGCAAGGCTCGGCCACCTGATATTATATATATATACAAGAATTGCTCGCTTAAGAGTATAGGATAGGATGTACTATTGCTTCATATAGGCCAACTGGTGGCCAACAGCAAAACGGTGAATTTTACTTAAAGGGTGTTCCAGTGGAATGTAGCCTATGTGGAAACGTCTTTGATATAAAGACCTAAAGTCACGATGTAACTAGCCTCAATCACATTGTAAAAGTAAAGTACCCCCTTCAGACATTGTGGTCTAAAGGGCAGATGATATAAAGGTCATCTGTTTCTGTGGCCTAAGATTAACGAGGGTGTCATGTAGCCAGCAAAACGACCGGTGCCTTTACTTTTCCCCAACTAATGTCAGGTACCCATTAGAGCTGAATGGACTCAGAGGCCCCCGAAGTTACTGAAATTAAAAAATCCCAGTCTTCGCCAGGATTCCAACCCGGAACCTCCGGTTCGGAAGCCAAGCGCTTTACCGCTCAGCCACCGCGCCTCATCCAATCACATTTTGCAATGGTGCTAATGCCAGCTCGTCCTACTTTTCCATTTTGTTTTTAAAAGGTCATATTATCTCACTGTTTGTCTGGTACAATGTTTAAGCACAATTATTTCTCCCCCCCCCACCCCACCCATTCTCAAATCAATTTCAAACCTTACACAATTATTCATTTTACCTTAAAAAACATTATGTAAATACAAACTTATCAATTAGCCCAGTGTTTCCCAAACTGTGTTCCGTATAACCCTAGTGTAACGCGAGCCCTGAACAGATATTCCACAAATTACTGGAATAATTTTCTAGTAGACTACCAAATAAACTAATCTCTCTAAACAAATTTGGCAAAAATGTTCCGTTTAATACTCAGAATGTGTGAGATGTTTCGTTAAGGAAAACGATTGTGAAACGCTGAATTAGTTCATTAATTAACGGTTATTAATTATTTTTAAAAAAAATGGAAAATCCTACAGTATTAAGAGATGATGCTATATATGCAAAGTTCATCCCCTTGGGGAAAGCTTTATTTTGTCATTTTCTTTAATTAAAGTAAATTTTTACATTAAGTTAATTTCCCCCTGTATATCCAAAGATCCATTGATATTGCATTGATAAGATAGAAGAGAAGATAGTTTAGAAAACATTGATTAGCATGACAAAGTAGGCCTACTAAACTGCGAAATAAAACTTTTAAACGCGAATTGGCCTTTTCTTTTTTTCAAATGAAGATGCTACTTTTCTAGCTTAAGCACAGCTAACTATATACTAACTTTTTTGTATTTCATTCCTAGAAAAGTAAGCTTTTGTGTTAATTATTTATAATGGAGATTTAAATCTATTTACCATCCAAAACAATTTGACTTTGACTGTTTCCACGATTTACCAACCAAAACAATTTGACTTCAGATGGACTTTTGCCTATTTCTTACAATATATTTACCAACGAAAGCAATTTGATACTGACTGTTTATTTCTACTTGCCAACCAGTACTTTGGAATTTTGACTGTTTCTTTTTACATTTCCAGTGCAATTTAACCTTATATCATATTTGGATCAATACATAATTTATTCTAGATCTTTTCTTCATGGGAACATAAATAGTTGCAACAATAACAAAAAAAAAACAGTAGTATCTCATTCATCTTTGTCCGTTACCATGAACGCGGAAGCTCAACTTTTCATTTATACGCTCTATCCTGTAAGATAATGCTGCTGTTCCTCTTCCAATCATCCGAAAATGATCTTGACGTCATTTCCAAGTACAATGTCTTACATAAGCCAGTGGTTCTCAAACATTTTTTCCTAAACGAACACATAGCTCATTTTGAGCATAAAGCGGAACAATGGGTTTTATTTTTAGAGAGAGATTAATTCACGTTGTGGTATATGAGTTAATTATTCCACTAGTTTGAAGAACACCAATTAAAGCCTCGCTGAACACTAGATTTTCGTTGTAGACAGTTTGGGAAAAAATAACATAGTGAGTTAACTTTACCATTAGTTTTGACCCCATTGAAATCTATATCCTCGTTCATTCTACTAAGATGGAAGGCCAAGGGTTCTAAAATCGCATTACAATGATGATAACCTGAATCGCACACAACTGAGTGCAGCCTTATTCCAACAAAATGGCAGGATCTCTGGAAACCTTTGTAGCTTGTGTATTTACAAACATTAGCTCAGGCTTACAAAGGTACCAACTTGGCTTCGATTTTATGGTCTTACAGTTTGATTTTCAAAAATGGGGCTGTCTGTTTTGAATAAGTTCAGTTCAAAGGTAATGGATCATTTTGGTTTCTTAACATTAAAATAAAGATATAATAACACAACCCAGCTTTGTATTTAGATTTAATATAAAGAACCGACATTATTTGGTCCATTTTGGACCACCTTCGTCTATCAATTCGTCTTGATTGAATTGTGGGGACCCAACACATGATGGCAGATCCAATTTTAAAAGCTTAAACCTTACGACTTGCATCATATGCTTTTTAGGCCACGTCTCAAAGGAAAACTTGTTGAGTTGTGCTTTGTGCTAGAAATCATATTCGACACACTTGCAACAAATCGATATTGGCGACGACCACTTCTTCGCCGAATGCCAAACAACAACTTCGTTCTATGATACTTGGTAGAAAGTGAAAACAAATCAAGGGCCTCATGTGAAAAATGGCTGGCTCCTCTACCACCAAAGCAAAAGCTACTTGTTTGCCGTATTATAGAGAATAGGCTGTGCAAACAAACAACGAAATAAATGTTAAGAAGCTTGTAGGCCTACGTCCCATATACAATGCGTTTGTGAATCGTTCAGGAAGAGGCTCAATTTACTTCCGTCATCGCCTTTTCTGGCCATCACTATTGTGTTCATCAACTTACTTCCGTCATCGCCTCATCTGGTCATCATAAACTTTCACTTATCAACACTTTCCAACTACTTTTTTTTGTATTTAGTTTAGACCAAAACTTCAATCGCATTCATGTGTATAGAAATCACTTCAAGAAAAGAATTGTTTTTCTTATTATCGGTGTTTTATTTTCAATTTGGACTGTAATATTAATAACGTTAAAAGTATAGACAAATTTGATCACAGTGCAGGACTAGGCCTATATATTGTTTCTATATATTGCTGCTAAAAACTATAAAAAAGTTAGATTTATATGCTCGATAATTTTATTTATCAATTATCACCAAGAGATTCTATACACACATTATATAAGCCATGACATTATAATGCGATTATATTTCGAAATAGTAATTTTTAGCATATAGATAATATATATTAGTGAAAAACCTTTTTTTTTCACAAAGAATATGACAATAATAAAGTTTGTCTTTGATTCCTAGCATAGAGTCCTACATACCAAATTGTGACCTAAATATTGTGTTGAGTGTAAGGAAGATACAGCAACACATATAAAGTAAATATCAAAGCATCTTAAAGTTCTGTAGACAACATGGTAATAAAAATAGCAATAACTAACCATTTCTTATGGCTGTCACTGAGCATCACTACAGGTTATTGATTATTGATTTGTTATATACATTTTAATCACTATGTAAGTCTATTTGTGGTTGTTCATCAAGAAACAACAATTGAACGAAATCTAAAATCATTACACTTAACTGATATTATCCAGGACAGAAGACTAACAAGTAAATATTTATAATGTTAAAAGCTTTTGTCTGGTATCGATTTTAGTTGGTTTAACATACTTTGTAACAGGACTCGGCTGGGATGGCGTATGAGACGAATAGAATGGTAGTCGTAAAGTAAAAAAAAAAGTAAAGTTCCCCTTTCAGACCTTGTGGTCTATAGGGCAGATGATGTAAAGGTCATCTGATTCTGTGGCCTACGGTTAACGAGGGTGCCATGTGGCCAGCACAACGACAAACCGCCTTTACTTTTCCCCAACTAATGTCAGGTACCCATTAGAGTTTGGTGGACTCAGAGGCCCCCAAAGTTACTGAAATTAAAAATCCCAGTCTTCGCCAGGATTCAAACCTGGAACCTGCGGTTCGGAAGCCAATTGCTTTACAGCTCAGCCACCGCGCCTCCGAACGGTAGTTTTGACAGTTGTAAATTGTGTCTGTCTTTGGTAGGGTGAAGATGAGTGATTGAGTCAAAGAGTTTGGTCCTGACTGCCAGATCTTTTGGCAAATCTTTAATAAAAAAAGCGTTTATCGTGGATTTTCATACAGCTTGTAAAAGTTCACCAACTCCGGCAGATTTTCCCTTTTTCATGACCTTTACTGCTGAGTCTACCTCCGAGCGAAGAATGGGATATTCATTTATGTTGGTTACAGTAGGGAGATGTAGAAGCTCTGGATGTCGTTTATTCGACCCAGAGCGGTATTAAGTTCATCTTCTTATCACATCTTTATCCTCGGTAAAACATCCATTGCTTTTGCCTTAGATTGTGGTAGTTCTTATATGCTGTGAGATTTTTGTCCAGTTGTTTCTGTGTATGACCTGAATTCGAACTCGTGGGTTTAAGAGAGGAGTATATGAACATAGTTAAGTCATCTAATGTTTCTGCTTTATGTTTGTGTTCATTAAGCCTCAGACGACCACCTATAAAAGTGAATAATTAAGATTATACCACCACTTTTGTTAAGTAAAATATCTTTCCCTTGTTTGAAATATCAAACAAAATAATTAACTAACTAATTGTTGTTTTTTTTAATGATTCTTGTGTTGTCAGGTAAATGAAATAACTGTGCGAAATCGCAGCTTGATCTGAGATCGGGCTTGGGAGAAATAACGTGTTCAAATTTTGTACCATTCAAACAGAGTGAGTTGATATAAGCTTTGTAAATAAAGGTGGAGAGGGTGGGACACAAAATCTTCAAACTCACTTCCAAGTGAAAAAAAAAATCCTTCATTAAAAATTGGGATAATTTATCTTAAGATATTGACCTCCATCTCACTAACTGTTCATTAAGATTTGAGGCTTCATTTGTTCAAATAAGTGTATGCCTCTGTTGGAGAGAGAGCATGGACTACGATTGATGTAACAACTTAATTTGGATGATTTATTTTCCTATAGTTATTAGCAATGACAACTCCTACACAATAAATAACAACCTGGAGTCAGAAATGTTGAATACTCACAACCACTACCTCGTGTTCAATGACACAACCGGAAGCAGACGACATCGTATATGTATAATAAATGGAGAAGAAGAAGACGATTTGACCTTGACACTTCGAAACGTATGGAGCACAATATGTGATGGCGACGACGAGCATATTACTTTAGGGAGAAGCATACATCATTGTGACAGGTAAGTCTTTTATTCTACAAACAAGATAACCTCTTACGAATAAGAAAAACAAAGATAAGATTATGATTCAGAAACAAATAAACCAAAATAAATAAAATTATTTGCCAGAATCCGAACTAAGACGATTGATAAGGAGTTACACTGAAGAATATAGCTCGAGAGAAATCACATTACAATAAGTCTATATCGTATTTGATGTTTTTGTAGCTGGCTGGCTCAAAGTTTTGGAAAATGTTAGTCTATGTTTACGTAGGTGATTCGGAGAAAGTAGGATCAGCTATAAAGATTCTAGAAATAAAAAAATCACTATTTGAATCAGGATTATTTTTTATTTTACCATAACAAAAGAGATACAAGACACCGATAGCAGACAAACAGACACAAACACTCTTTTGTTTCCCTGGCTATCAAATCATTAAATTATGTACATGTGATTGTAAGAAAAAATTTCCTTACGGACAAAAAAAGATTATTATTATTATTATGTTACTGCCAAGACCAGTAAGCGTGGTCGTTTCACGATTTGGCTGCTTATTTCGCGAGATGACCTAGGTGTGTGGCCAATACCCGAGGTATTTGAAATTAAAAGTGTATATACATTTGTTTGGGAGGCCACTTTGTAAAGTTCGGGGAAATCCCTAGCACGATTGGCTGATGCAGGACTGTCCGGGAAGTAACACAACTGTAGACTCCTCTGTAAATGCGTTTGTTCTTCTACTACAATTTTAGACCGTCCTCCCCCTCGACCTTTCACTGAAACTTTTTGTTTTATCATGAGTATTATTCCTTGGCTTTCGCGGAGCCGGACGTTTTGGCGCAGTTGTTGATTTGGAGGACTTTTTGTGTCATATATAGAAGACACATTATGATCATAGCATTATGTCTATAAAAAGGATGATATAAATCTAGCTTTGTATGCTTCGTAGTGCCCTGACGTATTGTTGCCAATATATAAGACAATATTTAATGTGTCCATTAGAATTGGGATTCATGTTTGTTGTGTATTTATTGTTATGTCACTAAAATCTTATTTATTTACTTATTTCGATTTTAAATTTAAAAAAAAATCATTGCAATTTTTATACACAAAGATGATTATTTAATTTTTTTTCTCATTAATAAACATTTCTTTAAAAATCTTATTCCTAAGCGGTACATACACCTCCCATATCATTGTTGTAGGAACGGGAAGTGAAACTTACTTTGACTTAGGTTCTCCCGCGCCGTTCGGCGCATTGAGCGACAAGCTGTCTCCACAAAGTTTTGTCATTGGCAATGTCTGAAGCCTCCTCCCATCTGGTGTCCACTGTTCTGAGGTCCTCCATGAAGGTACGACGCCAAGTTATACGAGGACGTCCCTGTTTGCGCTTTTCTCGTATTGGTCTCCATGTCATCGCAATTCCTGGTATGCGTAGTTCATTTTGTCGTAGAAACCTTGTCGCTCAAACCTCATGCGACGCTGTCACAACCTCACTAAATGTTCGACTCCCAGTTCGGCATAGGATTTCCTTGTTTGAGACCCTATATGTGTAACTGACTCCCAAAATCCGTCACAGCCATTTTTTGTTGAGCCACATTTAAAAAGAGGGAGTTGGGAGGTATGTTAATAACTTAGTTTCAGGTAGAACCTATCATATCTCCAAATATGCAATACATGAAATGGTCAAAACGTTTATTAAAACTTTTTTTGGAGCGTAGAAAATGTAAAATAAATTAAAGGAAAAAAAATATGACATAGTATTGTGTATTTCTTTTTTTAGTTATCATTAGTGCATAAGCTATTCAGGCGCCAAAGAGGCCTGCGCCAAAACGTCGAGTACCGTATTTATTTATGTTCTCTATGCTTGTTTGTCTGTTTGAATAATGTAGTGGCTGTTTAATAAAGCTGGCATTAGTATAATAACCAACGCTAAATAACAAAATTTAAGTTCTAATATCCTATGCATATTTTGAACGTTTGCAGTATTCAACCAGTAGTCAAGGCAAATATTGCTGCAATTGCACTACCGTTAGCGTTACACTTGAAGCGCTCAACAACTCAATGTGAATGCAGTTTTATTTCAATTTTTTGAAAAGTTGATCTTGCTGCAAGATACGATAAGAAGTAATAATAGAAATTGATCAAGTAATATATAAAAAAGTAATTTGGCAGATTTCGTTAAGTATATCATTTATTTATTATTCAGGTATTTATAAAATCTGCTCATGCCAATTTCTTGACGACCGTCCCAAGCCATTTCGCGACCTGGCCGATTTTGAGTTTTAGCCGTTATTCGTGATTTTGTTATGTAATAAAAAAATCTAGGAAATATAGTATTTATTCCAAACTTAAGGATAGAAAGATTGGTCCTCGATAATGTGTGTATTCATTTGCGTATTTCATCTAAAGCTTATAGAACTTAGTAAAACGTGTTAAATCATTCAGAAACATTAAACATGAACAGAAATGAAAACGAAGAATTTCAAAAGACTATAATCAAATCAATGGAATGTCTCAAGAATTGTCGTAGAATCAAGTAAAAATATTCTTCGGTTAAAGGTAAAATACCAACAATATCAACTATAAAATATTAGAAAAGCAGTTGCCGGGAAGGCAGCTATGCAACCATCATCTGAAAAAAAAAAACCTACACTGAATGACTTGTCTCAAAGTATCCTGGTCAACCCGCCCTTTTCAAGACCAGATCACCTTATCACGTGACAGTAAAAAAAAAGAGAAAGCTTATACAGGTAATCTTCCCTTTCCCAACAGTAAAACAGAATACAAGCTATGAAAAGCACACATACTTAAATTAGAAACAGAAATAATGGTAGTAATAAAACATTTCTAAAAGGCCTATGCCAATACGGGGTATGAGAGGTCTATTGGGATTTACATTCCAGAGTCATGACCGTACTTGAATGTATGTTCTACTGCTATACTGCTATACATTTACCAAAGGGTGTATACACATAACTTTTTGTGACAACGTTAGTCCGGGGAGCATAGCAGACGAAAAGGTGTCATTAATTGGTGTTCCTTTAATAGGGTGTAATAATAAATCTTTGAATGACTAAGTAGTTCCTAGATTGTACAGTGAGCTCCCACATCCGGATAAAGGAATAGGATAGGCGAGAGATCCTTCTTTGAACGCAATGAAGAAATGCAATGAAGAGCAACTCTGACATCCATTTTTTTCGGGGGGGGGGGGGTATTTTTTTTTTCCCCCCCCCACCATATATATAATAAAAGAAAATATATATATTAATTATATTTATATATATACTATGTATGTGTGTACATATACGCAATTAAGCTTTATTTCATTCTGACCCTTCATTCTTTCGGAGGATGTTTACTGTATCCTAGAGTAGGTTCTCCTTGGAGTTAGTAGAAAAATTTTAGACTCCTCGCCCTTGTCATGCAGGAGCGCTGTGACCTACCCCAGAGGAGAATTTGGTGACTGTACTTTGTCTTAGAATAATATTGAATTTTTTTTAAATATCACAATTCTCTTAAATTTTCATTGAAGATGTGGTTTTTAGCTTCAAACCCCTCTAGAGGAGACTTTTAACCTCGTAATCCACTTTACGATCTGGTGAGTGTTGTATGCGTTAGTCTCATATTGAAGAGGGAGTTTTATCTTTTAAAAAAAATATTTTTAGAGGGTTTTCAAACTAGGGCTACGCACATAGAAAATTTGGGGATAGTTGTTTGTATTATTTTTATTTGTATAGAAAACGTGAGTTTTAACCTCCCCCCCCCCCTTGACGGCGCTGGTGCAAGTGAATACAAATAAAAATCACAAAATAAACAAAATTTAATAGAAAAAAACTGTAACAAAACTCGGAGGGAGGAATTAATTTGGGGACGTGGGGATTGAACCCCCCCCTTTCTGGGCTACGCCCATGAATAAGGTTATATGGTTGGTATTTTCTATAATTTCATTGATGTTATTTGTTTCTGTACCCAGAACACTGAGGTCTCTGACAATAACATTCAAGACAAAGCAATTCAAGATAGAGATTTATAGAAGATCAAGTACTTTCCAGATCGAAGTCATATGTATGTATTGCATCGGCATTATTATAAATGTATTTATTGTCCATGTACTTTTTACTGGCAAGAATGTATGCAGGACCAGATTCAGACTACATAAAACTATAGGCTATTTGAGATATTGGGACTATATGAACAATTTTAAAAAGCTAATTTACTAATCTTTTGAAACATGTTATCAGGGCCGGCCTTAGGCAAACTAGGCAGCCGTCTATGAGCCTCCGATTAGTGAGGGCCTCACACAGGTCTAAAAAGACTTGATCAAATCTTTATCATCGCATCGTTCTATTGGTCTCGGTCTTCAGTTTATAATAAGTAGATTTTTATGAAAGCTTTAAAAAAAATCCTGCCTCGGGGTCTATACTTATTGAAATCCGATCCGGCCCATAACGTTAAAAGGTTGAACGCATTACATATATTTTCTTTCTAGTCCCTGCCCAGAGTAAAGTCCCTAACGACATCTTCAAAAAGTACAACAACGTTGTCTATTTCTGTGCTCACGAGACTAATCGAATACAATTTATCTTCCCTCATTGTTTCTCATAAATAATTTTTATCCTCTTCAACTGACAAAAAAAAAAACATCTTCTCCAAAGAAATGTATAAACAGCAGACTAAAAAACGATCGCAGAATTGATTTCACGTTAAGGAATGCAGATTGGAAGGGAAACTTTATTAGAATTGTTATCTTTCTGTTCAGTCACTATTTGGGGATGTCTCCCAGAATTCTTTTTTCTTGACTACACCCCAAAGAAAAAAAAAAAATTGATTTCAGAGCAGGGGAATGTGGTGGCCATTCAAAGCTGTCCCGCATTTCAAACCAATGTTGTGGAAAGGTTTATGCCGCAGAAAGGTTTTTTGAAGACAAACCAACGCTTTGGAAAGGTTTTATGAAGACAAACTAATGCCATGGAAATGTTTCATGAAGATTAACCAAAATCGTTTCAGGTTTCAGGAAGATGTCCTCTTACTCTTTTCGCATAATTTGAATGCCATTATATATATAAGTGGAGTTCGTCAAAGTTACCTTTGTTTCTTTGGTTATTAACAAATATAATGACAAACTAATAACATTAATATTGCAACAATGTCATTTTTTGCATTTTTACAGTAGCTAGTGATAAAAAACTGCATTGCTATGCTGGTACTCAAGACTTGTACACTGAAAAAGGTGAGGTATATTGTTTTATATCAAAAATAGAAAAACATGCTTCATGAGTTATCACTTAGGTTATTTATGATA
>JADKLZ010005243.1:15382275-15407128 GCA_021533235.1 Biomphalaria straminea
AGAGAGAATGAGAGAGAGGGAGAGAGAGAAAAGTGACTGAAGATGACAGAAGGATTTTTTAGATAGATAGATAGATAGACAGACGGATAGAGAGAGAAAGAGAGAGAGAGAAAAAAAAAAAAACTTATACGAAAAAAAAAAACAACTAATGCATGATAGATTTTTTAAAAAAGAGAGTTTTACCACCCCACTCTCCCAATTCACTTCTTTTACCCACCCACCCCCCAAAAAAAAAATCCTGTTTACGCCTATATAAAAATCTACTCGGAGTATAAAAAATGTTAGATCAGACAAGAATACTAGCTCTTTTTTAGCGATATCGTATTTATATTATACATAAATAAATTGTATAAGTATTACACTCTACATTGGCTACATGATATACACTGGGCCGGATTTAAGTAAATAGAGGCCCTTGGCAGTTCTTTTTTTTTTTTTTTGTTTGAAGATCCTTTCAATGTTTCGAAAGCTTTAGCAAAAATCCACATACAAATATATTTTAGAAGGAATTGAGTACCGGTAATTGTTTATGTTATATCATTTTCTTTTTAAAGTGTTAAATATATTTTAGTATAAAAAAAATACATTTTTAATGTTTGTAGAGTTGGGCCCTGGGTAAACTCACCCCCCCCCCCAGATCCGGAGCTGCACTTAAAGGGCCTATATTACGAGTGCACGCTACAGGCGGACAATTCTTAATCACGACAGTGTTACCTACCGTAAGATTTAAAGTGGGCTTGTTGTTTGTAAACAATACAACTAAACAATAAATAAAGTGCACATTTAACACCCTGATATCTGTTACCTATCTCTTAGTCTGTGGACCGTTGGGGCACCAAGCAAGACTTGTAGACCGCCTTTTTCAAATCCTCTCTATCATTTGCCCTGTTTAGAACCTCTTTCGATGGAAGGCCCGTCCATTGCACCGCTTTCTCTGTCTGCCTCTTCTTCTTTTTCCCGGTACTGTTCCCTGGAGGAAGGTTTTTGCGAGCCCCGAAGATCTTGTAATATGGCCATAGATTTTAAGCTTCATTTTTTCACAAAGTACATTTAAAAGAAACATACAAATTTGGATATTTTCTTTAACTCTATATTGTGGAGGCCCCTATTCGTGGATTCCCCGGGACAGTAGCACCGCCTCCCCTTTCCTAAATACAGCGCTCCCCCAGGTCTAGTTGATGGGCCTAAGAATTGGGTTAGGGTAGGGGGCCTTTCCTTTGTAGAGTGAACGGGACGAAATAGGACACAGAATTTTAGGGCTAGAAAAGTGTTTTATGGGTTCTTGGAGCGTTGACTATTTTATTGACAGAAAAAAACAACAACTTGTAATTATATATATGTATACCAACTATTTAAACTTTAGCGTAGCACGGGTATCAGATAGTTTAAACCTTGTAATCCCAACAAAGTTCTAATAAGGATAAATAAAGCAGTCTAAGAATAGATCTACATTACTTTAAAGATGTAGGCCGTAATATTAAAGTGTAAAATTAAAACACATTTCTTTAACTATTCAATCGTTGCAGTTTCAAAGAAAATTTCAGATTTTGTTTATATAAATATTGTATTTTTCTACAGACGAAAACAAGAATATTGTACTCTACATAGTAATACCATCCTGCGTGTTCGTTTTCTTTCTACTTGTGGCTGTGTACAGCTGTTATCGATTTATGCATTCTAAGTGAGTTAAAATACACGCACACATAAAACATGAAAGCCATTATTACTACATTATATAAAACTAGTCGACCGGCGGCATAGCATACGCCGCTATTTTGCAGGACAGGCCTTAGGCACTGCAACATATGCGACCACAGTGGGTCCCGCACTTTCTTTGGACCCGTGCTAAATTTTAGGTGTTACCTGTTACCTACCTGTTACCTATCCCTTAGTCTGGTAGACCGTTGGGGCACCAAGCAAGACTTGTAGACCATCTTTCTCCATTCTTCTCTATCCTTTGCCCTGTTTAAAACCTCTTTCAATGGTAGGCCTGTCCATTCTTTGATGTTGTCTTCCCACCGCTTTCTCTGTCTGCCTCTTTTTCTTTTTCCTGGTACTGTTCCCTGGAGGAAGGTCTTTGCGAGTCCCGAAGATCTTGTTACATGGCCATACATTTTGAGCTTTCGTTTCTTCACAGTATTGAGCAGGTCATCATGGGGTCCGATCGCTGCAGTAACCCTGTCTCTAATCTCACATTCCTCGTCCCATATGCTAGGACAAATCTGTACAAATGCTCTTTCTTCCCTAGTGCCATTAGAGCATGGAATGGTTTGCCTGAGCTAGCCAGGAAAACCAGTGACTAGCAGAATTTAAGTCACTGGTAAATATGCATGACTGAATGCATGACGCGTAGGACATAATCATCTTCTTTTTTGAAGTAACGTCTGTATTATATAGGATAAGATCTCTTGATTTGTGATGCGGTCTTTAAATGTGATGCCTAGGATCCTTCTGTAGCATCTCATTTCCATTGCTAGGATCCTCCTCTCTAGCTCTGCAGTCAGCGTCTAAGACACACAAGCATATAGACATGTGGCCATGACCACGGAGCGCATCAGTCTGATTTTGGTGCCGAGGGCTAAGCCTTTGTCTTTCCATATCAACTTAAGTTTAGAAAGGGCCGCTGTGGACTGTGCTATTCGGACCATTAGTTCGGGCTTTGTTCCCTCATCCGAGACAATAGCTCCGATTTATTTAAAGCTGCTAACGCTAGTTAGCTTTTCGCCTCCAATACTGATGGTCTTTGTAAAGCCCTGTTGACTATTGGTCATAATTTGGGTTTTTTCTGCATTTATTTGCATGCCATAAGCTGCTGAAGTCTTGTCAATGCGCATCACTAGGTCGGCTAGTTCGTCTTCTGTCCCTGCTAGGCCATCAGTGTCATCTGCGAAGCGCAAGTTTGTAACTTTTCTTCCTCCAATGCTTACAGTACCTTCAAATCCTTCGAGAGCATCTTCCATTATTCTTTCAAGGAAGATATTGAAGAGTGTTGGTGAAAGGAGGCAGCCTTGTCTTACTCCCAACTGTGGTTTTAGGTGTATAAATTATTAAATTGAACCATTTTATAACATATAACAGATTTCCCGCGGCCTCTTGATTTACTAGGAACCCCTTGGAAATATCCTGAAATGTTATTAAATGTTATGCCGCCGGTCGAAAAAGTCCTGGAAATTTCCGGACATTATTAAAATCTTTTTAAAGTAAAAAAAAAATGTGCTATGCTATTTTGTGAATGAAAAATATATTATCAGATATATTATTTACTTTTAATATTATGACAATAATCTGAGAAGAAGAGAATTATATAAACACCACTTTCATTCACAAAATAGTGTCGATTTCCATTCACACCGCGTGCTGCGCCATGGGATCTTCCCATTTACTTGTTGTTTGAACTTTACTTGTTGCTCGTTTGAACTTGTACTTTGAGGATTATATATATAGATAGATGTGTGCAAAACTTTGACAGACACTCAAATTGGCCGTAGATTTTTAGCTTGCGTTGTTGTTGTTTTTTTTTTACTATAGTTGGCAGGTCATCATGGGGTCCAATCGCTTCAGTAACCCTGTCTAATCTCTTGGTTTGTGATACGGTCTTTGAATAAAATATTGTAATAACTTCTAAAGTAGGCAACTCAACGAAAGGCAGTATATAACAAGTAACTAGGCGTTTATTAAAACTACAAAACTAACAGGCATGGACTCCAGCTATCAAGTCCCAGAATGTCCTACTTGCCACTAAACTTCCACTGCAGACCACCGACACATTCCCAGTGTCGCCCCTGGTCCTCCACACAGTTCACAGCACAAAGGACGTTCTCGAATCATAACAACAATAACACTGCAGCCGGATCTATCCCAATTGTCTTCCCTGTCTCTGTTCACTAGTGCGCTCGGGCGCACCACAAGCACTGGTGTAAGGCGGGGTTACAACAATATGTAGGATCCTTCTGTAGCATCTCAATTCCATTGCCTAGGATCCTCCTCTCTAGATCTGCAGTCAGCGTCCAAAGCTCCTAACCATATAAAAAATGTAGCCATGACCTGGAAGCGCATCAGTCTAATTTTTGTGCCGAGGATTAAGCCTTTGTCTTTCTAAATTATTTTAAGTTTTGTCTCAATCATCAAAAAGAAGTAGGCTATAATTGACAGGACTTAGGAGCTTGGGTAATTTTTGTAAAACTATTTTTTAAAATGATATTAGCATACTTTGGCTATATGTTATTAACTACTAAAATGGAAACGATCTTTTCTCAAATGTTTGTCTATGTATGTGTTAGGTCACGTCTAGAGCCAATGCCGCAAAATGAATACAACCTTCCAGAGAACAACAAAGACACTCATTCCTATGACAGTAAGTGGATACCCATAGAAAATTTAGAAAATCTCATTTTTAGCCTATTTTTATATTGTAGCTATTTTCTGTCTAGATTTAAAGATTGTATAACATAATTCGGTGATCCACAACCTATGCAATGCGGGCCAGTTGACAGCCCTTAAAACTGTCAGCCCACAGTAGGCTACATCATCACGCCGCAAATGCTCGGTTCTATTGAACTCGAGAAACATGTGTAAGAATTTCTAAGGTCACCATTTGAAATTGTCGCATAGAGTTGTGCATGGCACTTGGAACCATAAGGCCAGCAAAAGCGAACAAGAGCTCCTTTTACCGACCTTAATGAACGGTGTAAGCCTCCTATACACCATTCTGTCTGTCGGATGTTGAAAATCATAGATTTAATAGCCAAGCTAAATGTAGAGTAAATCTTATTGCCTGGTCGTGCGGTTTGGCGCTGGACTGTTGTTCAGATTTATCGATAGTCCCGGGTTCAATCCCTGCCCGCTCCCATCCCTTGTCGTCCTGCGGGAAGTTTGGGCTAGGAAGTAATTATCTTCAACCCTGAAGGAACATCCGAAACCTGATAATATTTTACAAACAAGCATTTTATTGCAGAAACGAAGACTTTTTAAGCTCGATTTCAAACATATTAGGGGAAAAAAACAGCAGAGGTAAAAGCTAGAGAAGGGTTTTGACTCAATAGGTCTTTCGAAAGGACATTTAGAAATGCATAATAGATAGTAAAGATAACAATTTATGCACATCCAATCTTCTCTTTTCAGAACCTTCCACAAAGCGTCATCTCCCCACTGAGTATTTGGATGTCATATAAGAGAACTCAGATTAATTGTTGCTACAATTTTAGTTTCTTTGTCTTGTAAATATTATCACTATTTATGATATATCATATATAGGCCTGTTTTATACAGGTCTGTGTTTCATAGCAACATTTTAAAACTTTCTACATCATAAATCATAAACTAGTCTAAATAACGTTGAATATAGATCTAGGTCTACAATGGTTCAATTATAAAATTGAAAAGTAAATAATTCCTTAAATCTAACCCTAAATTACTTTTGGGCCATGTTGTGTGTATCGATAACATGATGTTGTAATCATCTTTTTTTTTAATTATATGTGCAAGGGAAGGGGAGTGACTCTTTTCTTTTGAAATCTAAATGTAGAGATCTAATCTAGATCTAGATTCCATAAATTCTATAGCAGAATAGATCGAGGTCCCTAGATTCTACTGTAAGCAGGTGAAGATAAATCGGCAGAATATCATCGGCAGTGGTAACCACTCATCCAGAAGAAGGTTTAATCTAAATTCTAAATATTTACTGACGATAGCATAGAGCTAGATCTACTAGTAACTAGATAGTTTTACACACAAAAATTCATGCAATATTTTTGGCTATCAAAAAAGTATCAGTACTAAAAATCTACTATCAGTAACTATCAGATCTATTCTTAAATTTACGTAAAAGTTAAACTTTAAAGATTAAAATCCATGTGATGATGATTCTATTTTTTCTACTAGATTCTAATTCTATAAATCATAGATCTAGATCTAGATTTAGTATACTATAACTATACTTATACTAGTTATACTTATAGATTCTAGATCTAGAAATTATCTATGTCTTATTTATCGACTTATCTACTCTAGATCTACTTTTGTAGATCTAAATTAAAATTAGTATCTCTTTATCTGACTCTATCACTACTATTACTATTAGTACTATAGTGACAGTCGATAGTGATAATATAGTCTATATAATGAATATATAGTATAGTTAGTATATCTACTCTAGAGACGTAGAGACACTAGAGTCTGGATCTAAATTGGAATTTCTAATCAATCAAATAGTATACTCAGATAGTGAAATATTTGACTTATTTTTCAGTCTAAGTACTCTAAGTGTAAGTTGTAAGTTATATACTATATATACATATTGATATTCACATAATCATAATTATCAAATAAATATGTTTCAAAAATTTATATTATATATACTATAGGAAGACATAATAATATCATATAATAATTAATTATGAAAATATCAGGAGGCCGAGCCTCGCTCAGTTAAATAATTGCCCTGCCCAGCCTGACTGTTGGAATATAAGAAGTTCATACTGGCTTTTACCATCCATCCATCCCAGTGGAGCTACAGCCCGTGGTCTGCTTTTACACATCCCTTCATTCATAAACGCGTTCTTGTTTGCAAAGAAATATTTTAGTGTACTACGGTAAGCCTAGTGACGTAAGAAGTGTTTTTCCCGTTCACGTCATGAAAAATTTTCATTCATAAAACCTTAGAGCCAAAATTAATTTATCGATTTTGAGACATTTTCGAATCAAAATAACGGTCGAACTCGAGTTTTCCCGATGTGGCCAATGAGTTCAGATTTTTTTTCTCACTAATATGCACATGCCTTGAAATTTTAAAGAAAATCGTTTGAGCCGTTTTCGAAATAAAATATATAAATATATATATATACAAACATACATACATACATACATATATATACAAGAATTGCTCGCTTAATAGTATAGGATATACTTATGTGTTATATATCTTATTAGTCTTATATATATATATATATATATATATATAACTTATAAATAAGATCTAATTATATTAATATTATACTAATTAGTTCTAGACTCTAATAGTTAGATCTCTCAAAAATCAAATCTCTAGAAGTATGTTTCATTGTTTGAAATATCACTTTCAAGTTTCAATGACTTTATACTTTGTTATTAGAATACCAGATAATTAGTCTAGATCAGGGGTGGGCAAATTACAGAGGGCTTCTAAACTTCTGGATGATGTTGGCGTTGCCAGTGAGCTCCTATGGGGTCGCCATTTGTTGGGGCTCTTCCGCGGTGGAGAATGCAAACAATGAAACAAACTGGAGGTAACTCTCAAACAACTTCAGTAACACCGGCGAAAGGCCGCAACAAATAATATCTAGATAGTCAATGCTGATGTTGATCAACAAATCAGTTTAATAATCAAGAATGGCAACCATCAGATGTCAGCTATGTCTGTAAAGATACTTTGTATTCCTGCTAATCTAATCGAAAAACCTCTTGTTGATAGCGCAGAATAGAGCGTTCTTGTTTTTAAATATATATCACGTCATTCCCTCACAAAGTAAAACTTTCCCCCTATTCCCGAAACAAATAACTAAAACCCTAATCATGTCATAACAACTGTTAACAAAGTAAGAACAAGAATGTAGACAATATTTTTGTAATATATTGAAATGAAATTGGGTAAATTAAGGTTCAAGTTTCATAATTTTTTTATAGAATCTGTTAGGTCAGAAGTCACTGTGCTCACTCAATGGCATGACTATTTCCTCCTTTGGAATTCTTTTTATCTTTCTTAAATTATAGAGAGAACTACGATTTTCACAAAGAAGTAATTTTTTTATTTTTATAGCTTTTATATAGGGCTACTTTCATGCTTATAGCATGCTGAGAGCGCTTTGGTCCAATCTCATTTGTGGACCAGTAGGGGGAGGGGGTATCAAGGAGTTGGTTTCCTGTGCTGCCTATAGGCGCTCAGTAAACACAACTCTGCCAGAATTGGGTGTCGAACCTCGAGACCCCTTCTAAGTAGTCAAGCCAAGTCAAGTTCAAGCGCACTTAGCCTCTCGACCATGCTTCCCGCAAGTAATCATATTATTTTTAAAAATGTTTTTCATAATGACTTTTAGGGAGATAAATCTTTTCCTATTTTCATAATCAAACATCCTTTTTTTCTTGTTTATTATTTTATTTATATAGTCTTTTGCAAGATATTTTTTTTTTTGAATCTAGTTTGACTTCATCTGATCCAGACACAAAATATACTCAAAAGCTCAAGAATGTTGCCTTGTGATGGACTTATACAACAATAATCATCATCTTTCCTTGCGTTTCTCATGAAACATAAGGCCTTAGTAAAGACTTGCTCTCCATGGTCTCTTGCTAGTTTTTTAAAGACTATCCAGCTCTTTCCTGCCCTCTCTGCTTCATCTGGTATAATGCATTGCCCCATTCTTTTTGGTCTGCCTCTACCTCTTGTTCCCTGGGGGTTCCACTCTAAGGCCTGTCATGCTCTGTTGTTGGTATCTTTTCTTGTACAACAATTATAAACTAACATTTCATGTAACAACGGATCGTTATCACTGAGTGTGTTTGGTTGCTTTGTTGTTTTCTTTTATATGTTATATATTTTTAAAATTATTTTCTTTCTGTTATCCATGGGGTTGAGGGCTTTGCATTGCATTTTTGTGCATTACTAAAATATTTGTCACATAGTTGTGTGTGTATGCAAAGATCGCTTTAGGCTGATTTGACCTATGCTCCAAATTGGGCCTGACAGGGGACCCACAATTTACTTTTAGTATATCCCGCTCAGTCATATCTCGTCACAGGCTTTTAAGATATAGGACTTAAAGGGTTAACATATTTATTGAAAAGTATGATTGGTGTAACTTTAATTTTCTGGCACCTATGCATGTTGTATAATAAATGTTGATATAATGTTCTGATTAATAGAAATAGCTGTTTAAAAAAAAAATAGAAGAGGGGCCTCGCAAGCATCCATTAAATTATGCCCAGCAATGTGTGTATGTAAAAAAAAAAGTCCCCCCCCCCCTCTAAAAAAATAAGTACTAGTTACTCCCACATACCAGAATATAAAATAGATTGAGATTTTTATAAGTAAGCTCTGTTGATATGATTATGCCTTGTAACTGTAATTGTATAGTTACATAGATCTAGTACAATAAAAAGTAGCAGCCTTAGGGGGTGGCAAGTAGGCAACTGCTGAGGCCCCATGCCTTAAGGGAGCCCCACAATAGGAGATTCCCTTGTCACTGTCAGATTCGAAAATCAGACCTGTTCTGATAAACTAGGATTAGTTGCTAAATATTTTGGAAACCTTTCCTGACATTTATATAATACCAGCTATTATATAAGCACACGAGATATTTTGTTTCGATAAACCATTCAGTTTTGGTAAAGACAGCATCTTATGGCTTGTTGATTCTGAGTTGCTTTTACTGTTTAACAGTTCACCTTGGCATACAAAAAATAAAAAAATACCTAGCCAGAAGCAGCCATTCAAAAATGTTTATTTAATAAATAAAGAGTCATACAGTACTGTCATAGAAAAATAGGGACCAGGGTGTGGAAGAAGGATTATTTGTACATTTTTATTATTTTAAATTTTAACTGCCTTTATAGCACTTGTCCTTTTTGGCAAAAAAAAAAATTGTTAAAATGTAGATTCCTTGCACTACTTGGGGCTACAAATACATGCATACAAGAAATAACAGAGAACCTAGATAGAGAGACACCCAAAATTGGCCTCCGCATAAACTTGGATAAGACAAAAATTTTGCGAGTGGGATATAAGGCAAAGGGTGCATCGTCAGACTTGGCGAGTCAAAGCTTGAAGAGTTGGACAAGTTCACTAACCTTGGCAGCATCATAACAAATGATGGGGATGCCTACCATGATGTTGCGTGCCGAATAGGAAAGGCAGGGAGCACTTTCCAAAGGCTGCAGCCTATTTGGACAAGCCAAGCCATTGGAATCTAGTAAAAAGTAAAGTTCCCCTTTCAGACCTAGTGGTCTATAGGGCAGATGATGTAAAGGTAATCTGATTCTGTGGCCTACGGTTAACGAGGGCGTCATGTGGCCAGCACAACGACCAACCGCCTTTACTTTTCCCCAACTAATGTCAGGTACCCATTAGAGCTGGGTGGACTCAAGGGCGCCCGAAAATCCCGAAATAAAAATCCCAGCCTTCACCAGGATTTGAACCCGGGACCTCCAGTACGGAAGCCAAGCGCTTTACCGCTCAGCCACCGCGCCCTCATTGGAATCTAGAGAAAAAAAATAATTACACCTTCTCAACCCAACTGCAACATATGCATGTGAAACATGGAAGTCATCTGTCAAAATTGAGAAGAGACTAAATGCGGCTCAACAAAAATGGCTGAGACGGATTTTGAGAGTCAGTTACTCAGATCGGGTCTCAAACAAGGAAATCCTATGCCGAACTGGGAGTCGAACACTTAGTGAGATTCTCAGATTGTGACAGAGCGTTGCATGAGGTTTGCTGGACATGTTCGACAACAAAATGAACTATGCATACCAAGAATTGTGATGACATTGAGGCCAGTACGATGAAAGTACAAACAGGGACGTCCTTGTATAACTTGATGTCATACCTTCAAGGAGGACCTTAGAACAGTGGACACCAGGTGAGAGGAGGCTTCATACATTGCCAATGATAGATCTTTATGGAGACAGCTTGCCGCCCAATGCGCCAAACGGTGCGGGAGGACCTAAGTCTAAGTAAGTCTAAAGTCCTTGTTTGGTACTGTGACATAGCTCATATATTACCAATGTATGTGCTATACAGTTATTTTGGCAAATCAGCATCCAGAAAGTTTGTAATTAAAAGAGAAAACCTGTAATGGTGCACAGTCTTAGCAAGAATTCTTGTGATAGTTCAGTACCTTGCTAAAAAAATAAACAGCTCATTTTGTGGGGGGGAAATGAAAACTTAATGCTCCGAACAACTGTCATTTTTTTAGGCTTGGTTGAGATCCTTGACCGATTCGAACCAACCATGCAAGAACATCTTTAAGAAATTAAGAACACATAGGTTCACTACAAGAACCTCAGATATCGGATTCAAAACGAGCTTATAGACTTGGTGGCATATTTTCCCATCATTGCACGCAAAAAGCAGATGTCTTTTACATAGCATTTATGGACATATCAGATTCAAAAAGTGTAGAACGCTTTATGAATATAGTTAAAAAGCCAGTTGTACAATACTTACGTAAGGTAGTATGTTTTGTAACAAAAATAAGGCAGGTGATCCCCTTAGCATGAGGTGGTACAATATATATATAGTTAGGTAGATCCATTTTTTTTTTCTCCCAAAAAAAATGCCTGAAAAGTGTGTCAGCACATTTTACCCTTTTTTTAGGGGTGGTCATTTCCATCAAAGTTTTAGCACATTGTATTGGATTTCAGGACTAATTGTGATTACTTTTTGTTAATATAAGATATCAGAGATCATTTTTATTTGCTTTTGAAGCCAATCTGTTAAATTTTTCTTAACAAAAGTTAATGTGAAAGTGGACCTTTTTACAACTTTTTTCCTTTTATGGTTACAACAATGCTGTTTGCTACAATAATTTATCATATTATGAAATGTGTATATTTCAAATTTCATTAAATTCTCTTGGCGCACTTTAAAGATATTTGATATTAAAATTAACAGAGACACAAAGAAGGGTAAAATTTTCTTTTTTAAATAAAATAAAAGTGTTTATGGTTACATCAATCTCACTAATTTTATTAAATTTAGCATGTTAATATATATCTGTGTGCTAACCTTGAACTTTGTAGCTTGGCGCACTCTTGAGATATTAATGTTCAAAGTTGATGGTTAAAATCTATTTTTAGTAACAACCAACACTGTGATTTACTGGAAATGGTCAATTTCTGTCTATCCCATCCTATTTTTAGAAGCACACATAGGAATTTTTCATTTATATTAACTTTTGTAATGTTTAAATGCTAGGTTATGGAGAGGGAATGTGTCTTTATTATAATGACTTTGTAATGCACACATTTTAAAGTAAAAAGTAATATTAAATTTTTTTTTTTTTTCATATTTTTAGCTCTGCGAACTATTTTTTTTTTTCCGTGTGTTGCTTTTTAGCGGCCCCCGTAAGGGGAAAAGCCGCTATTAGGTTTGTGCAAAATGTCCGTCTGTCACACTCAGGGCGCCAAAACTAGAAGATACGAAAAATATTTTTTCACCATTAAATGCGGCTTGAAAAGTTTAGGTGCAACGGCTACTTTTAGTTTTCTAAAAGCAAACCGTTTAATTTATATAATTAATTATGCAAGCGATTTTTTTATAACAAAACACCAATTCTGAAACAATTATGTAAATGTAAGGGAGGAAATGTTACTATAAGAAATGCTCTTGGCATGTAGATATCACGCACATTTTTAAAAATGAATTTCTGTCTGTCTGTCCCTCTGTCACACTCAGAGCACCAAAACTAGAAGAGATCCGAAAAATATTATTTCACCATTAAATGCGTCTTGAAAAGTTTAGGTGCAATGGCTACTTTTAGTTTCCTAAAAGCAAACCATTTAATTTATAAAATTAATTATGCACGCGATTTTTTTATAACAAAACACCAATTCTAAAACAATTACATAATTGTAAGGGAGGAAATGTTACTATAAGAAATGCTCTTAGTATGTAGATATCACGCACATTTTTTAAAATGAATTTTTAGCAGTGACTTTCGTGTACTAGCGTAAAGCCCGGCAATGACATGATTCTAAACTAATTTCTTAATTTTTAAAAAAAATCAGATTTTTTTAAAAAAAATTGTTTAGTGCCCCCATTAGAATGAAAGAAGCATATTTTTGTGTGTTTTGTCTGTTGGTTGGTCTGTCCGTCACGGTTAGATAAAAAAAACACTAAAGGCTTTTGAAAATATGATTTAACCTTTACTGTTCTTTCAGAAATATTGCGATAGTTTAAGGATGGGAGCATACAGGAATTGAGCCAGGGACCAACGATAAATCCGAACTAAAGTCTAGTGCGCAAACATCAAGATAAGGCAAGTTTATACCCTGCTCGCCATCCTCCCTCGTCCAGCGAGAAGTAAATTATTTTCAACTTAGAAGGAACATCCGAAACATATTGGATATGACAGGGATCCGACTCCGATGGGGGCCGCCTCTGAGTTTGTGTATCACACAAAATCTCTTTGTAATCTTGTTTTACTTTATACCTGTAAATAAATAGTTAATAAATGAGTACATTATATTTTTAAAATGATGAGCTATTACTGTACAAAAAATTCAAGTAAAAAATCTTTTAATAACTTAATCACAAGGTTTCTCTTTTTTCCATTGTCTGATGCAAGGAATTTCATTTTTAATCTAATTTTTAAAGAATTAAAGTTTAGGCATTTTAAAATAATTAATTGCCAGTGCTCTACAAAAAGGTTTATGAAGTTTATTAAACTTGTACTCATTAAAATTTCAGCAAATATTTTTCTGCGCAGTGCTATTTTCATTTATAATTTATACAAATTATCTATCTGATGCATATAAATAACTATTTAAATAGTAGAATTATAATTTAACAAAATAAAACACACTACAGATCTCTGATTTGTTTTGTTTAAGATTTTTGGGCTCATGTGATGACAAAATCACATTTATTTTCATTTTTTGTCGAAGGCTTTTTTTATGTATTAATTCAATTTTTTTCAAAGATTTTATGGTTTGGTCTTATTTTTTAAATTTATTTTGACAGAATACAGGTTAATGAAAAAGACTGTGAAGTTTCAACCCCATATCTTTAAGACTTTTTATGATACAGTTAATTAAAGTTCAACCGTTAATTGGTTCGGTCACAGTTTTTTTTTTCGCTTTACAAAGGCTAAAGAAGGCTAATTTTTGACCACTAAAAATTTAATAACTTCCCTCATAATTAACTCAGTAATACAAAATTGGTATCATTGGATAGCATTTCTCAAGCTCTATCTAACTAAATAGGTTTCATTGCATTGTGATCATTTCGAAATTTTATTGAAGTACCTAATATAGTGTACCCCTACAGTCAAGGGCCCTGCACACTGCAGAGGCTGCCTCTGATAGTAAACCTAGATGTCTTTGTTAAAATGCAAATGTGAAAGAAAATTTAGTATGGTCAGGTTTTAATCATTATATATTGTATGGCAATATTTAGTCAAGTTAGATCTAGATATTTTTGAAATAAATAATTTCATAAGTCATAAGAAAACAAAAGAAAAAATATCCAGATTATTCATAGCAACATTTTATTTCTTTTTAAATTCCTTAAATAGATTTTTTTCAGATCTAAAATCTTAGATTTTGGCTTGATCTATTACTTCTAGATCTATCAAGGTCCATATATTGATTTAGAATTAGTTTTAATCTAAGTTTATAACATCACTGAACATCAGAAAAATACTCATTTTAGTTAAAGACTTACATTTACTTTATATTCCATTCATCTCGCACTTTTTTCATTTTGATAACTAAATTTATCTCTATTGATATGGATTTAAACCATAAAACTACTTTTATTTTCATCAAGAATGAGAAAAAATTGTTGTTTGTTTTACATGTTTCGGAAATTCCTTCAGAGTTGAAGATGGTTATTTCCTAGTCCAAACCTCCCGCAGGACGATGGGGGACGGGAGCGGGCAGGGTTTGAACCCGGGACCATCGGTAAATCAATACGACAGTCCAGCGTGCAAACCGCTCGACCAGGTTGCCGAAAGAATTGAAAGGAACATTGTCTAAGTTTGACAGGCAGCTGGTAATGTCCGGCTAGTATTCACTAAAAAAATGAAAGCATATGAGAACCTTGTGCCTCCTGCAGTCTGACAATGTCAAGCTTTAAATTAGCTAAACCAATGTGAAGGTCTCCTCTAGTGGCACATCCAGTCTATTTCTTTGCTTACTCATTAAGTTTGGTACACGCTAAATCCATTTTAACCATGTATGTTGATGGAAAAGCTAAAAATAATTCCATTTTCGACTACAGTTTTGGAACTTTACTGGAATATTTAAGTGCATCCATATCTCTGTTGTGCTTATTATGTTAATATTCTTTTTACTAAAGACATAATAATATTATCAATCTTTTTTTTTTCAGTAACAGATGTTTAAATATTGTTGTTTATATTTATTTTTTTTAATTTATTACATCCTAGAAACAAATCATAATTTCTTTATACAGCATTATCCGAATACTTCCTGGGCCAGTGGGCCTTAGTTTATGTATTACTAATGTAATGTATGTTAAGCTTATCTTATGTTCCTTTCAAGTTTTCTCTCTTTTTGGCCACAAAAAATAAAAGTAGTTTTGGGAAAATGGGTATACCCGTTAAGCTGATACATTCATATGAAATATTAAATACTTTGGGGGGGTGCTGGCTGAGTGGTTAAACACTTGGCTTTCAAACCTGGGGTCCTGAGTTCAAATCTCTGTGAAGGCTGGGATATTTAATTTGGGATTTTTAGGGCATCCCTGAGATCACCCAACTCTAATGGGTACCTGACTTAAGCTGAGGAAAGTTAAGGTGGTTGGTTGTTGTGTTAGCCGTTTGCCATAGAAACAGATGACCTTAACATCATCTGCCCCATAGATCACAAGGTCTGGAAAGGGATATTTTACTTTTTACTTATAAAATATATTGAAAACAGATTTGCTCGATTTGTTAAATTCTCTTTAATAGAGATAAATGTAGCTATTAAAATGAAAGAAGCATGTGATAAATGGGATTTAAAGTATGTCAGAAGCATGTGATAAATGGGATTTAAAGTATGTCAGGATGTCTAAATATGCAGATATTAGAAACAAATTTTTGTAAACATTCTTTTGAAACACAATTACGGTTAATTTTATTAAATAATGAAATCAATGGACTTATTGCTTTGTATTTTCATGTGTAAAAGTTAAAAACTTTGTAACACCTTAAACTACACACAACCACACACACACAACTTTCTCTCTCTCTCTCTCCCTTCTAACTGCCTGATTGACAGGTTGTCACTACATGCTTTGTGTATGCCTCTCTCTCCTTGCCATTATCATTTGTAGTGGGTGTGGTCTCTGGCTTCAAATTGGCAGCCCACATTTTTCTTTCATTCATATATTGTGTACTCTTGATATCTTGATCTAGGTCATGTTTGCTCATTGAACCAACCATTGATTAAATAATTTAAATAACTTATTAAATGATATTGCCCTGTTCTTTTAAAAGGAATTAGTTAAATTCATTCGGACTCGAAGACAAGCCTATTAGTTAAATTCATTTACATTCACAGAACACTTAGATGTATCAAGATATTAGATAAATTTTGTTTACAATCTCCTTCATGCACATCAGTGTAAGGGAAAGATTCAGACATTAAGACAGCAATTCTCAATCTTTTAGTTCCACTATCTTTTATAACAAAGCATCATACATGGTAACCCCTATCTTAAAACAATGTTCATTCCTAAGTAACTGTGCCAATGTAATGAAATTGTACTCATAATATAAATATCTCATATGGATGATGTATTTTTATTATTAGAAACTAAACACAGCCAAAGTTTTATGTTAATCTTGAAATGTTCTATTTTGTGTAAAATACATTTCTGGTTATAAACAAATTAAATTAAATGAAAATGTGTATAAATGATTTGCATTGATTCACTTTTATATTGCATATCCTTACATTCCATTTGTCAGTACGTCTTCATATGTGCGGATAGACAGCTGATAAATAATTGACCTGAAAAGCTAGGGGCCTTGGATGTAAAGTTTTACCGGTTTCACTTTCTCATTAAAATGTTTTTTTTACTTCATCAGGAAGAACAAGTTTAAAACTTTGCTTCTTGGCAGTGATCTCACTTCAGTGTGAAATAACAGAAGATTGGTGAATACATCAAACAGTTTGACTGTATAAAGCATTCCCTTTCACAAAATTGACAGAACTATAAAGGTTTTCATTGCTCCTTAAAATTTTTGTGACAGTGTGTTTTTAAATTTGTTTATCATACAACAAGTTCTGATGAATTTTGATGACTTATACTTTATTAAATGTTCAGAACTAGACTGAAGTCTTAACATACCAGATACTTTGAATAATAATTAATGTTACAAAATAGTAGCTACCAATGGAAAAAATGTTGTGCAAAGTCAAGATTTCTCATGATGAGAAGACTAGAAAACCCAAACTTCCACTGGCCTTAGGCGATCCTTGTCTTTCTAGCCTCAAAGCACAAACCAAAAGTTGAGAACGATTGCATTAACACTATTAAATTAAGTTAATATATAAATATAAAATATTTAAATCTGAAGATTAAGTAAAAGTGCAATATTTCACATGACGATACAAAGCCAGTTTTGACCTGCATATTTTGTCATACTTGATGCAGAATAAGTCTTTTTGTTTACCAGGGGTCTGTTCAAGTTTACTTTCCTAATGTGTTAATATAATTTTAGCTTAAAACATAACAATGATAGACCAAATTGTTCATTATTTTTTATACCTGGGGTAGGATTCATTCTTTCTGTGCATCGTTACTCTAATAGAGTAACTTCATTACTGTTGGCAATTGCGCAGTTACTCTCAGCGAGTAACTTGGAATATGATGTATTTAATTCACTATCTTTATAGTGTTTTACTTTTTACTTCTTTTTTTTCTTTTTTTTGAGAGTGATTGTTCTTTGTTTTGCTTTGTTTTGGTTGTAAATAGGATAAAAGACCAGCACCAATAAAAGACAATATGTGTTAGTAGTCCCTCTCTTTTTATTTATTTCTGGGATTCTAATTGAAGTAAATAATACAATTTCTTAGTATATTTGTTCATCTAATTTTATGAAATTTGAGGTGACTAAATGTGTTTAGTATTGTGATTTTGTAATAATTATAGATTAAATGTATAAATAAAAGGTTAAATCTTTCAGTATTTAGATTTTTGTATGAATGTTTAAATATATTTCCTTTTTTCCATTCTTAGTTTAAATTTTAAAAGAAAATTTCTTGAATTTATTACAATTTAGTAGCCAATTCATTTTTCCTTCACAATAAAATATGTTGGATTTTAGAATAAAATTAAAAGCTAAATTAGTTTTAGTAACTCTTCTCCTGTTTTACTTTTTTTTTTTCGTCCCCAAAAACTCCTTTTTTTTTCTCTATTAAAACAATATACACTGAAAAAGTTAAAGGACTGGATACTGTACACATCACAATCTGTTATTGGCCTGATGCTAGAAACATTATTTAGTATCCTATTTGGTTAGTATTTAATGCCTGTACATTTTAATCATTTGAGTTTCAAATCTGTATTCATAAACAGCATTAAAAACAGGCATGAATTTGTTGTGTTAAAATATGTGGGAATGGTAGTCGATAGGCTGGATAGGTTTGAACTTGGCTTGGCTACCTATGAAGGGGGCTCGAGGTTTGACACCTGACTAGGGCAAAGTTGTGTTTACTGAGCGGCTAAAGTCAGCTCGGAAAACCCTCTCCCAGATACCCCCCTCCCCCACTGGTCCACAAATGAGATTGGACCATAGTGCTCTGAGCATGCTATAAGCATGAAAGTAGGGCTATTAAGAAGTTATAAATTATAAATCAGATTGACGTAATTCTTGCAGGATTACATTTTGATTCTAAGGGAAAAAAATGTTTAACTTAACAAAAAAATAGTGCACCACAGCCCAGCTCAAAAAAAATTTTTTTCTTTCTTTTCAGATATTTATTTTGTAAAAATATTGTGATAGAGAACTTGCAATGGAAGAAAACTGTTTTAAAATTGATATTGCAAGTACTTTTCATTTTTTAATCCAGTACGATTGGATTCATAATACACAAGTAACAGAACTTCTAAAGAAAAGAGTTTTAGCAAATCTACCCACCAAGGTAAGTGCCACCCTCTACAAGTGTTTTTATTATTAAATTATTGTGCTTTTTTAGTGGTTTATGCTCAACATCTATCCTGTGCTTTTGCAGTATTGGACATGAGTCTCTCTGTCCTTCATTCAAATAGAGATAATGATGGAGGATTTATTTAATGAAGACATTGCTATTTATGAATATCAATGTCTGCAAGAATCAGGCCCATAATACTTATTGATGGAAGAATGTCCCACTTACTAGAGTGATTCGTTCCCATTCCAATGAAAGAAATAAAATAGTGAAAACAGTCCAGAAATATAAAAGCTATTTTCATCAATTGTCCATGGGGGTGAGTTTTTGAGAGGCTCAAATTTTTTCTTTGAAAAGTACTGGACAAAACATTTCGATTGTGCACAATAAATGTAACAAAGAAAATCCATCATTTATTAAATTAAGGAATCAATAATGATAGTGAAAATAGATATTTAATTTGGACATGATGACAAGCCTTATTATTGTTTTATGAAATGGCATAAATATATACTAATTTCAATTTAAAAAAAAAAGGATATGTTTTCGGAGGACTACAAATAGTTTTCAAACATTTTTGAATCATGATGATATACATTCAAATTAAATAATGCATTTTATTATTAAGAAAAAGTATGCAACATAAAAAATTGTGTGTACTCTTTTTTTTTTTAAAGTATTAAACATGTAGTTGAATATAATAAACGTTATTTATTTTAAAAACAAATTGTACAATTTTAGAACACTAAAAGTAACCTTTATGCCTTTCTGAATAAAAAATTGATTGTTAAATTGTGTTTTTATTTTTCAAGATTTAAATGTAACAGAAAATATTGTATAATAATGAAGACTTATCTTTGAGTCTAAAGATTAATGAGGAATGTAGTATTTTCCGTGGCTATGCAGCCCCAGCTGTGACCTACATATTTTGTCACATCTAGTGGAAGCATAAATATTGTCCGCTGGTCGTTTTTCTTTTTTTCCTCTGCATCTGTCCTTGACAGCAGATTTTTCTATAGAACATTTTAAAATACCTAACATTTAAATATTTGCATTACACCACATTATGTGTATTGTTTTAATTGTCAGCAATTTTTCTCAAAATTGCCTATATTCAAAATCAAAACTTTTAAAATAAATTACAATTTAATAATAATAATTTTTTCTAGCTAACAAACCTCGGAACTTGTAGGTAAAATTGCTTTCAATAAGCAAGATTTGAAAAAATCTTGAACTTTGTATAGTTCATAATACATTAGCCTTTTTTGTTTTTCATTTTCTTTTCATTTGTAAATACTACTGCCCTGAAAAAGAATAACAAAACTATATTTACATACTATTTTTTAGTGGCTCTGTCATCTTCAACAACTTTCTAACGAAGAGTTAAATCAATTACCATATGCAGGATTGAAAACATTTTCAAAAGTAAGTAAAGTAAAAAGATTTATTATTTTTAATTAATTCTATGTTTTCTAAACAGATTACCACATTTTTTTAGTTTGTTTTTTTTCTTTCATGTTTTACTTATCAATCATTCCTAAAAAATACCATATTATATAATTTTTTTTATGTTTAACTTAACAATCATGTCTGAAAATCAGTTCACAAAAGATACAATATGGATTGCACCATCGTAGGTTTACAGAAAAAAACAGAAATTACTGATTAATTGAACATAACAAAAGAAATAGCAAGAGTAATATAAGAGCATCACAGAAAATGATAATATCGAAGCAGGATGTTTTGACCCAGACGTTTTAGCACATGGGACGTTTGGGTCACATTGTTTACTGACATTGTATTATTTCTTTAAAAAGAATTATACATATCTATGTTTGGTATGTGTGTTTGTGTTGAACATATTTTTCATGTACAGAACAAGAGATATTTTTGTCCTTTATTTTTTGGTATTTAAGTTTGTAATTTTTGTTAAATCACTAATATTACACAAGATCAGGATGCCATCCCATACTTCGCAGTATGCGTGCATGAAATAGTCAAAGTTATTAAGACTTTTTTTTAGGGAGGGGGTGGGAGAATGTATACTTTGTTTATCTTGGTATAATAAAGTGAAAAAAATCTGTTTATTTTACATTTTTTAACATATTTTTAAGCGAAAAACATTAGTAATTTTATTACATTATGTATAGTTGTTTGTATACTTATTTTTTATATCTGCTAACAAAACGTATAGTATGTGAACTAAAACGTCTATAAATTAATGTGACTTATCATTTATTGCATGTAAAAGTCTGTTTCACATCATTTTCTTTCATATAAATTTTAGCTTTTATTTTTCAAAAATTTTTGTATAAGGTAAAACAAAATGAAAGGTCAAGAGGAGTGCTAGAAATAGATTATTATGGTCTTACCCACGAGAGAGGGAAGGGGTGGAGGAAAGAGTATGTACAAGGAATGAAATGTGCCCAGAAGAGGGGGGATAGGTGTCATAGGTAATAGCGAGTCTGATGAGAATAAGCGCCAGGCGCAGGACACCAACAACCAAAGTTCGGTGCTGGTTATGTTTTGATTTGTTTGACTTTACCTGCGTCAAGGGGAGATGTGTCTCCCAAATCACCCCTACCCACTTTCTCAAAATATATCTTTTAAAAGTATATTAGCTTGTTAGATATTAAACTGATGTCAATTTTTTTTTTAAATGTCTTTTGAAAGAAATCTAAGAATGCCATCCAGTGCGCTTAGCAGGAGTCACATATAATTAAATGGGAGGGGATAGCATGTCATTACTATTCAGGAATCAGACATTTTATATACTCATGAAATAACTGGATAATGTTAGAATTCATATTATAAATTAGTGTACATACAATATTATAGTAGAGTGAAATAAGCATTGTTATAAAAGCTTATTAAATAATCATCAAATTATATCTTACATCAAAATGTCTCCTGTGCCAAGACGTCTGCGCCAAAACATCAAATGTACTGACAGAAATGCATCTGGAATACCTGGATGACAAAAGTATTCTCATCTTAAAAAATTTACAATCAATTATTATTTGATTCTTTCTATAAAGGTGATATTTTATCTCAATGTTAGTCAAATTTCTTATGTGGATAAATGTTCCCACATTTTATGCACATAGTCCTTGGGTTAACAATTTTCATCCTTTCTGTTTACACTCCCAATCTTGACCTACTATTAAGAATGACTTTCTGGTTAATTTGTATGTGCTGCAGGTTGTGATCATGATGGTCTAAAGTTTGAACCCCTGTTCACTATCATTCCTTGACATCCTGGAAGAGGTTTTGGTCAGGAAGTAATCATATTCAAGTCTGAGGAAATGTTTGAGACTTGTAAAAAATTACAACAAATACAAGTTGCTATTTAAATTGTTTCATGCTCTTACATCACAAAGTGAAATTTGGGTTGATGTTAAAACTAGAAGAGAAAATTTATTAAAAATTTCAAAATCTTTAAAAATTAGTGGTGCCAAGATAATTAAAAAAATGTTGCACAAAATTTATAACTAAAGTGTAATTTTGATTTCCCACCAGCACACAGGCTTGCCAACAAATTTACTTGAATTTCTTCAGACTGCTATGACATTGTCAATGGATCGAACACCACCATCAGAAATAACTGAAATAAATATTGATGCTTTCAAGGCAGATGGAATGAATCCAAAGAAACTTCATGAAGTGTCCAGAATGGCTCCATTTGTTAATGACATTATGCTTGAAGCAGACTGCAACCTTATTGTTGATGTAGGTTCTGGACTGGTAGGTTATTAAGACTAGTTTGAATCAGGCTGTTTAATGGTGTTTTTTTTTTGTCATCACAATCACCATTATTTATTTTACAACTTAGAAGTTTTTCTAGTTGACCACATTTAGATTTTTTGGCAAGAAATATAAATATATTATGTTCTTTTATTTTTTCCAAATCAGTAATAATAAAAGTACACTACAAATAAAATTTTTGTTTACATTCAACAATTTTTTTTACATTTAGTAATTGAATGCCAGGTAGACCTAATTGTTACAAATGGTTCGAGCTATAAATGTCCTTGAATCACTACTTAAGGGCTCATCTCCTCTTTAGATTTGATTGACCATGTAGTCTAATGTAGCTAAGGTTATCTGATCCTACTACTGAGCACTAGGTGTCACTAGCCAATGTAACTTTGTTAATAGTAAAAATGTGAACTAGTAACATGTCATTTATTCCTGTGTTCTAGTAGTTCTGGCAAGACACAGGATTCCCTAAGACATATTATGTGGTTCTAGACCTATTAAAAGGATAGTGATTTAAACAACTTTATAGATTAGGACAAGAACAGATTCAGAGTTAGTTTCATGTGTCTAGTCTTCTTGAAACTATTACAATTAATTAAATACTAGAATTCAGACAAACAATTACATTCATTGAGTTTATTTAATTCAAGTATTCAAGTTTTCATTTACACTGTTTCCGGTACACATCATTTTGGCCCAGCAGTTTAGACATTGCTAAGTCGCAGAAAAATTGTTACACAGCAAGTTTAATTCCAAAATCTAATGGACAAATATAAATATTTATCTTCAAATATAAAATAGGCTTCAACACTAACACACATTCATGGCATAAGATGTTTTTTTTTATTATTATATAATAAAATAAACCTCTATCATAATGTGTCTGAAAAAAAAAAGGGTTCAAGTAGGTGTTAGGTATTATCCACTTGTATTTATTTAAACTAATTAATCTTGTGAGTGTAAAATTAAAATGTCTGTAACAAATATATTTAGTCCATCAAAAAAAACAACAACTAGGGGAGTGGTGAAAAGAGAACAGATATTAAAATTTACAGACCCAAAGTATTAAAGTATTTTATGGAAGTTTTAAAATGCAGCCCAATTGTTGAATAGCGTTACAATGAGCAGGCTGGAAGTTTTATAGAGGGGGGGGGGGTGTTGAGCTTTTATTGGAAGTGCTTAAAAAGGGGGAGAGGGGTGACTGGCCAAATAAACAATATATAAACAAATCAACATGCTTTCTTGTGTAATGCTCATTTGTTTCTTGTAATTTTCCTAGATACAAAATCTTAGTACCATACAGAAAGTTATCTTACCAAAAAAATGATGCTGATTTTGATAAAGATAGCTGTAACTTTTTTTTGTTTTTTTTTTTTTCAATACCTTTATTCAGGTCACGCATTCGGGGTGGGCAAAGGGTGAACACTATTCTCCAAAAATGGCTTTAACCACTTTCCTTGAAATTTGACAATTGACTTAAATTATTGGGAAAAGAATTACTAGCTCCTAACAACACTGGATTATATTTTTTGTGCATCATCTTTTAGGCTAGATCTATAGGTCTATCATTAGAATATTATTATATTGTAAAAGTTTAGTAGAATTTTACATTCACTTAACCAGGAGCTTTCTCGTGAGGGGGTGGGGTAAAAAAAAATCTTTTTTTAAAGTCTAATTGAAAGCAAAATAATTTCTTTCTAAATTTTTTAAAGAAGATACTGTCTTTTTTGAGAAAAGTATTTTTTATATTTTATTTTTTATTTTTCAGTCTGTTGTTTAAAAAAGATGTATAACGTAGATCAACAAGTTTCTTTACAATTTATTGGTTTTCTCTTTGTTATTTAGATAGATAGAAAGTGCATTTAGTCTAATCAACAGTTTATTTGTACTTTAAAGGGAAAAGAATAAACAAACACACACACAAAACACATTATACATTCAAGAAGACCGACATATTTAAAAAAAAGGTAAATTCCTTTTTTTTTTTCTTTGTGTTTTAGGGTTACCTGGATCACATTTTACATCAACAATATGGACACAGTGTGATTGGCTTGGAGGTCAATGAATGCCATATTTCATCTGCAGAGAGAAGAGCATCTAAGCTAGGTATAAGCTTTGGAGGATAGTGGTGTTGGTAGGAGTGAGGATAGTGGTGTGGTAGGAGTGAGGATAGTGGTGTGGTAGGAGTGAGGATAGTGGTGTGGTAGGAGTGAGGATAGTGGTGTGGTAGGAGTGAGGA
>JADKLZ010005243.1:15407228-15428732 GCA_021533235.1 Biomphalaria straminea
GTGAGGATAGTGGTGTGGTAGGAGTGAGGATAGTGGTGTGGTAGGAGTGAGGATAGTGGTGTGGTAGGAGTGAGGATAGTGGTGTGGTAGGAGTGAGGATAGTGTTGTGGTAGGAGTGAGGATAGTGGTGTGGTAGGAGTGAGGATAGTGGTGTGGTAGGAGTGAGGATAGTGATGTGGTAGGAGTGAGGATAGTGGTGTTGGTAGGAGTGAGGATAGTGGTGTGGTAGGAGTGAGAATAGTGATGTTGTAGGAGTGAGGATAGTGATGTGGTAGGAGTGAGGATAGTGGTGCGGTAGGAGTGATACCTCGTAGGGGTTCACACACATTGTGGTACTGGTAGTCCCAATCTTGAGGATAGTGGTGTGGTAGGAGTGAGGATAGTGGTGTGGTAGGAGTGAGGATAGTGGTGTATATAGGTATATAATAAGAAGAAGAATTAGAGTTGAAGATGACTTTTTATTACATTATGAACAAAATAGTACATGCAATTTTATCTTATTAAATTGATCTTTCTTATATTGTTGGAAGACTTTTCTCAAGCTTTTTAAAGCAATCTTTCAGCAGATTTACTTATTTTTCCATAAAATGTTATTAAAAAAATAATGTTAGAATAAAATAAATTTAATTACCATAAGCCTATGTTTACTTGGTACAAACCAATGATGGGCCCCCAACATAATTTGGGAACCTTTGGCATACATCTGACAGTTTGAAAATAGAATGCTCTTACCAACCTTTTTTAAAGATGTATGTATGGCAATAAACAAACAGAACTTGATTGTGGATTAATAGGTTTGACAAAGGTCATAACCCTGGGAGTCAGCAATTTATTGTTTTTTTTTTTTATTACTATATAATATATTCAATTATCTGAATATGCTGTTATACTAATAAGAGAAAAGTAGAGGGGGAGTGAAAGGGGGTCATTTCTTTTTATCTAATCTTAAACTAAACTTTAAAGATATTGATAAACAATTTTTTACACTTATCATTATCTTGCCCATATAAGCAAGTAGAAAAGCATATTGACTCATATAACACATTTGAAATAGTTGGCTAGCAAGCTGTCTTTTTGGAAACCCAAGAGTCTATACGACATGTAGCAGTCCAAGTTGTACATCTCCACACTTTAAGGCCCTGTACTGATACTAGTCATTACAGCAGGGTCCAAGAAGTTAGCAGTTTATTTCAGGGTTTTCCAGTCTTGATACAGGGAGAGACCCCTGCTTGCACCAGCTCTATTCTTCTCAAGACCTCTCACACTACTGAAATTAGTTCCCTTCTTTAGTAGCACCTTGTTTAGCTTAATTCTGTGTTGTTGTGTTGTTATGGTACAATTAGGAATTTGGCAAGAAAAGTTATTTGTTTCATAAATAGGGAAGGTTTTGACTAAGGACAATGGCATGACAAACAAAAAAAAGAAACAAAACTAGGATCTTTAGAAGTAAAGAGAAGACTTTTGGCAGCCATAGAGTAATGTTGGTATTAGTTACTGAAGTAGGTACAAGACTAAATGCATGACATGTAGGATGTAATCATCTTCACATAATCATCTTCTTTTTTTGAAGGAACGTCTGTATTATATAAGACAATTAAAGTATTTGGACATCATTTACCAGCATCATCTACCTTTGTATTGTTGGCCTTTTGCCTGTGTTATTTGATTCAATTATTTTAGTGTTACTTTTGTTAAATGTAACCACACCTATCACCTCCCTTACAAATTTTCCTGAAAAGTATTTGTGCCTAAGAATATTATGATATGTTATAAATTATTCCCACTCATATTCATCAAATCAGCAGACCAATGTTCCATCACTCTCTTCCAAATGATTTGTAACTGAAGGTTTTTCTCACCCTTTTGCTTGTAGTTACCATTAGCTATCATAGCAAAAGTCACTTGGTTGATTTTTTTTCCTAGTTCCGTCCACATGTATGGCAATCAAACCAGGATGCCTGGTGGTCTTGCATTATGCGCGATGGACTGTTGTTCAATCATCTCAACAGTCCTGGTTCCATACCCTGTCTTCCCCCATTGTTCTGCAGGAGGTTTGGACTAGGAAGTAGATTAATGTTCAACTCTGAAGGAACATGTACAACATTTAACACAAACTTTGTCAACATATTTTTGATGTTTTATTCAATGTTTCTATTCCAGGTCTCAAATGTCAGTGTTTGAAGAGCATGAAGTTTAACATCACCAGTGATGCAGAGTGTGCACAGAGATTTGAGGAGATGATAGCACAGCTGGCTCCAACAATTCTTAGGGGATGTGAACATGCTGTTACAGGTGATTGATAGTCTCTTCGAGAAGAGTAGTGACTGACTGCATTTATCTGTAATCTATCAACTTATTAATAGTATTGATTATTTCATGTAATATCAAACCATCTTTTAAAAAGAATTTAAATAAGTTGAAATATTTACAATGAAAATAATACTGTGTAAGGATTATTTTAGCTTCTAGAACTAAGGGTAATTAGTTGTAGAGCATTGATGCACAAAATACGGACCGCGGGCCACATCTGACCCACGATCTGATTCTATCCAGCCCGCCGAAACGTCGCACAAAGTATAGAAAATCCACTGTCCAAAAAAGTTTTTAAAATATCTTTCCCTACGTAGAGTTAATGGATTGGTATCTTTAGTAAGCCAACATATTTGTTTTTGAAAGAAAGAGTAGCTCTCTTTAAAGAACTTAACATTAAACAGCTTTGGGAAATCAAACACATAAATAATGGCATTCTTGGTTTGAGACGCAATTGTTAGATTACGCCTAGAGTGGAGGATTGATAAGAGTATGTAAGAGTATATAATATAAAAAAATTAACTAGACTTTGGATTTACAATAAAAGAAAATGAAATATTTTATATAGATCTCACCCTGATATTATTCATAGAAGGTTTTTAAACAAAATTTGGTCAGTTGTATGTAAGCTGCATAAGTTTGACTCTTATTATGATCTAACCAGTCTTTTTATGTTCAAACCAGTTTTTATGATCTAGCCAGTTTTCATAATTAATGTTAATGAGTTTAATTTATATATTCATACAAATTCAACTTGTGATATTGGCAGGAAAGAATAAATCCCGGCATGGTGCAGACTGTAATGAGACACCCATACCAAAAGTTTGTTTGATAGGTTTACATTGCTGTGGTGATCTAACTCCTGCCATGATGTCTTTCTTCCATACTGTCACCTGTGTCAGGTCTTTATGTTGCATCTCCTGTTGTTACCACAAAATGGTGTATTCATCAGGTAAGCACTGGGCAATTTTGACATTCAAAGTGTTATTCTCAAGCTTTGGAAAGATAGACAAGTAGATAAATAATTATTCCCTGTCAATTTCTTCAACAATATCAGACACATTTTTGTTTGTGGACAAAGTTTCCTTTTTCTCTAAATTTTGACAAAGAGGAACAAAGTACATAATAATAATAATTGTAATAATCTTTATTATTCATGTGGAAATTTTGTTACATTGATGTATTACAAATAAAATTACATTATAAGAGCAAACATTGCATATGGGTAAGATACAAAACTTGTTCATACCCCAGTTTGTCTTTAACATTACATGTGATGAAATTTACAACAGTAAGTTACATTTTGATCAACAATTTAATTGCCAAAGGTAAAAAAGAGTTCTGGTGTCTCTTTGTCATGTGATCTTCTAATAAATATTTGAAAGAATGGGAAAAAAATAAAATTAGTTATCTACAAGTCTTTATGGGAATTTTAGGCATAATATTGTTCACAGTTTATTGTAACTTTAATTAGAGGGAACTGGAGTTTGCTGTGACTAATAGACAAGTCAAGCTTCCTAGTTGTTTGGATATTCACTTAACTTACGTATGTGAGCTTATTCAATGTTGGATTATATTCATTTTCTGCAATTTGAAGTTTGAAGGCATTAAAGTCTTTAAAAAAAAGTTAGGTACCCCTTTTAGATCTTGCAATCTGTGGGGCAGATGAGGTCAGACAATCTTTTTCTTTAGCCAACTGTTAATTGATGGAGTCATTTGGTCAGCACAGTAAACTATTGCTTTTACTTTCTTCAACTAATGTCAGGTTACCATTAGAGTTGGGAGGTTTACACCCCCTGAAAAATCCTGAAATTCCAAATCCCAGTCTTCACCAAGATTTGAACATGATTCTGAAGCCAAGCACTTTACCACTCATCCACCATGCCCACATTAAAGTTTAACAACACTGTATGTGTACTTCAAAATAGTTGCAAGCAAATGTGTACAAGGATTGAAAGACAGTAGCAACTTATAATACTAAACATTGCCTCTCTCAAATAATGTTACACAATATTAAGTGGTGGTGAATTAAAGCAGTTGAGCTGACCATGCAACACTGTCATGAACTATTGGCCACAGAACTAGGTGAACTGCCTTGAGAGAAAACATCTTAATTTTAAAAAGTCATTTAAATTGAAGCCTATGATTGATTGACTTATTTAATTGTTGAGGGAACCATTGAACTGTATGAACTGTTGGGGTTTTGTTGTACTTAGCTGCAAATTAACATGCCATGAAATGTTCAGCAATACCATTCAGTATCAAAGAGATTGATGTCTCTATCATCTTACTCAATTCAACAAATTGTGTGAATTATAAATATAATTATTTTGAAAAGGGCAGTCCTATAACTCATTATGTTTAAAGTCAACCTTTATTTAATTTACAAATATGTTTAACACAATTCTCTAATATCTTCTCTGAGATTTAATTAGTTTTGAATGACTATTAATTTTAAGCCATTACATGTCAATTTTCGGTGCTTAGATCTATGTAATAGTGATATTGTGAGGTTAATCTAGTTTTGTATTTCTAAATTTTTAAGTCTAGTAACACAACAAAGCTTAGTTTGAGAATAGTAAATTGTAAATACAAAACATTAACATTCTTTTTTTTTAAACTATATACCTTAATTTCACAAATTAGAAATAATAATAATAGGCTTGTCTTCGAGTCCGAAGATTAGTGAGGAATACAGTGTTTCCCGTGGCTGTGCAGTCCCAGCTGTGATCTACATATTTTGCCACATCCAGGGCAAGCAAAACCATTGTCCGCAGGTGGTCGGTTTAGATTTTCTTTTCGTCGTCTGCGTTTGTCCTCGGCGGCAGATTTTCTTTTCTTTCTTTAGAAATAACAAATTAAATGAACACACATAATATTCTAAGTTTGAATACACAAAAATCTAGAGTAATATAATAAATACAAAAGTTGTGGACCATCAAGGCTTTGTTTTCCATTTAATTTGTACCTTTTATTTCACAAATAGCCTGGAATGAACTAGAATGTGCAATTGAAAGATCTTTGTTTACTTTTAGTTTCTATGGACTATTTTTAGCTCTATTAAAAGCTATCAGATGGATATAAGTAGCAAAACTAATTTATGTTTTGCTGTTGACCTTGAAATTTTATTAGTTGCAGACAATCTAGCTGAATATTGTTACGAATCTCAGTTTCCTATCTCAGGCTTTCCGTAAACACTGCTAAACACATAACACAACACATCAAAGAATCTGACAACAAGAGCTCCAAATAAATCTGGTATTTAATAATGGTAAAGTAAAACAGCCAATATGACACAATTGGCAACATCAACAGCTACAAATGCTAAACTGTACATCACCGTACTAAACTCTACTGTCTCTATCCCTTCTGGACACGTACATTCACTTCAGGACTCGACCAGGACCGACTTCATAAGGAGACTAACAGACCTGGTCTCCTCCGTGTCCTGTCTTGAACTCCCTTGCTTTACACACTGTCTCTTGTACACGCTGGCCTGTAATCAGATGACCATAACAGTGGTCACGTGCAAAGTTCATGCCTTGCCCTGCGATGTAGCACACTAACTGTTTAGCTGGCCTGTGTCAAAAATATCAGCTGATCACACTGTTAACCCTTTTGCGCCGCCAATAGGGTTATAGCAATATTATATTTGGTGCAAAGTTTTATTATAAGTATTATGATATTATGGTAATGCGTTAATGTGAGTCTGGACTTGTGTGTTTTTAACCTTTTGTTTTTAAATTGCTTTTATATTAAGCACAACTTTCATGCCCACTCATTGTGCTAGGGTCTCTTTTATGGACCAGTGAGTTGAGGGGATATCTGGGAGTTTTTCATGCTGAGTCAATGATTCCAACTCTAATCACATTGAAAAGAAATCTAGTTATCATCCCATAAGTTCATTATAATAATTGAATAGGTTTCTAGAAGTTTAATATAATAAGTGTTAGTGTGCTTTGAAAAGTTATACAATAATTTTCTATTTCAAAAAAAATAAACAGGATCATTTTCACAGTTTCCATTGAGTTCAGTAGTGAAGACACAGCTGTCTAATGTCCAAAAACAAAACCCTTCTTGGCAAATCTCTCCTTGTACACTTAGGTTAGGGGCACAACAGACCAGGTATGTCCACAATCTGCAGACAAATGTTGATATGTTTAAATCTAAGGCTTTTCCATAATAATATCTTTTTCTTCCCCTTCAGTTGTTGTTTTTAACATGTTTTCTTTGTTATGTTTAAAAACTAGTATATACTAAGGAGTTCTAATATTCATAAAAAAAAACATCCAATGTTTGATTTTCAGGGCTAGTTGGAGAGAACAAAGTGTTGACGACCACATAGACCACATGAAACATGTAGCATTCAGAGCACTTTTGGAGATGGCAGGTGAGCAAAAGTTTAAATGGTAAAGTTAAGAAGGATTTTAATTTTTAAATCTATTTAAGAAGGCAATTGTAAAAAAGGATCTATATAGTTGGTCCATCATGGTTCAGTGATGACCACCTTTGTCACCCATGGGGCTGAGGGCTTTGCACTGGGGTTCTGTGCCTCCTCATGTGGCTGGAATGTGAGTTATGGAATGTTTAGCTGCACTCTGGCCAGGTTATTTTATTATTATAGCTTTTTTTATATAGCGCTACTTTCATGCTTATAGCATGCTCAGAGCGCTTTGATCCAATCTCATTTGTGGACCAGTGGGGGGGAGGGGATATCTAGCGCCTTTGGGCGCTCAGTAAACACAACTCTGCCCGAGTCAGGTGTCGAACCTCGAGCCCCCTTCTAGGTAGCCCAGCAAGCCAAGCTCAAGCCGCACTTAGCCTCTCGACCACGCTTCCCATATTTCAGCTGGAGCTAAGAGTCTTTGTCCTTGCTTTTCTTCTCTGGCCCTTTTCTTCTGCCAGCGTTGTTCTCTTTTCCTCAGCAATTTGTGCACTTGATTTCACAGTGCGACGTCATGATGCTCTGTCATGTGCTTCTCCAAGATGGCTGGGTTTATACTGAATTCTTTCAGAGAAGCTTTGAGGGTGTCCTGAAGGATCTAACACTTATATGAATCTCAACCATTAAACCAGATTCAAAGATGCACTTCTGACTAAAGATGTAGGTCTAGATCTATTTGAAATAACTTATTTATGAGAAGCACATCAAAAACAAAGAACATTTAATCCTCAAGGCCTTTGTAAAGCTATTAGACAACACAAAATGGACTTATAGTTGAAACCTTTTCTGTCTGACATCGATGTTAGCCAGTGGCCATAAAGTTAAAGACCAGAGATATAGGCTATCATTATCTTCATATAATTCCTGTGCAATTCAACAAACAAGGCAACATTAGTCTCTCTTTTGAAAACATATTTTCATTTTTGGTAAAGATTTTGATAGGGAAACATAATTTAGTTTCTAATCCTATTGAGATATTGTCAAATAAATAATTATAATATTGACATTGCTATTTTGGAACAAGACTATGAAATTAGATTTTTAGAAGGAAGCAAAGCAAGGTTAGCCTTCGTTAATATTGGTATTTGCAGCTTTGAAATGCAGTTATGGATTCAATTTTTTTTTTTTTAAGTTGTTCAAAATTACACTTTCTTTGTGTCAATTTAGAGCTATTAGAAAATCATGCGTGTTGTTTATCATTACTGCTGCACAATTGGTTTGCTTTGAATGATCTGGAGTGGAAAGATATTTTGGTTTTCAACACCTTGAATAGTATTTCCATCTCATATGATCTCATTGAGTCAATAGGCAAGAACAATCATTTTCTAACATGAACTTTATCAAGAGTAATTACAAAAATTAAACACAACATGTAATTTTCACTTAACCCCTTACTTTCGTAGTAAATGCAAGGCCATTGTTCACAATTTTTTATTTTTTTTAAGAAACCTTAGATGTTTTTGAATTTGTAAATAATATTATTCTTACTTAAATATGATACTAAGTATTTAATATTGAACTAAGACATATTTAGCAAAGATATGCTCAATATTGTACTTTTAATCCTAATTATTTCTATCAAAATGTTGCTAATGCAAAGCTTCAGTTCTTTAATAAAAAAATGGCTCTTGGATTAAATTTTTACTTTGTATTGTTTATATTTGCCTCCTTTGGATTTTAGAATTTATTATTATTATTATTATTCTAGCTTTTATATAGCGCTACTTTCATGCTTATAGCATGCTCAGAGCGCTTTGGTCCAATCTCATTTATGGACCAGTGGGGGGGATGGGGTATCTAGGAATTGGTTTCCCGTGCTGCCTTTGGGCGCTCAGTAAACACAACTCTGCCCGAGTCGGGTGTCGAACCTCGAGCCCCCTTCTAGGTAGCCAAGCAAGCCAAGCTCAAGCCGCACTTAGCCTCTCAACCACGCTTCCCATTTATCTTTCAATATGAAAGCCCTCCTAGTTCATGACTAGTTCTCTTAATTTTCATTCAAGAAATATTTATATTTTTTATTTTTAGTTGGCGCTGATTTTCCAGAAGTCAGAAAGAGAGTGAGAAAATGTGATTTCACATCATTGTCTGCATTTGGTGACTCATTTTTTGATACTGATGGTGAGTCAGAAGATACACAGTGTTCCCTCACTTATCCCAGAACGGCCCAATAACGGAAGATTCATGAAGTAGATGCCGTAATAATTATTTGTACATCATTTCAAGCCTTTATAAACCATCCCCACATAATTCATTATATACTATCAAACACTACTCCATTCTTTTTCTATTATTTCCCACATTATTCTATACATGTAGATTTCATTTTATCGATCTTAAAACACTTTTTCTTAATAACTATAATGATAAAAACAATCTTTATTATTCATGAGAAAATCTCCTTTCACTTAAAATTTTATATACACTAAAAATTATTTTTTTATATATTTTGGTACAGTATGAAAATTTGTAATGCAAATTATCAATTATGTAGGTAGGAACCTATTCTTCTTCTAGCCAGCCTTTTGCAGCTAATAGTGGAAAGCATGAAATATTTGACTTAAATATTGAAAACATCCAGTCAGCAGAAAGTGAACCACTAAGTAGCGGGAGAGGGGGCATTGTATTTTTTATAGTAAAAGTAAGCAATAACTTATTAACGCAGAGAATGATCAGAGTTCTTTATATTGTGATTATATTTCATGCAGTTTCATCTTCACACTGTACAGCAATGTTGAACTCACTAAGCTTATTTGATGGGGCTCTGTACATAAAAGAAACTATCAAAGTTTGTTTCTGTATTGAGTAGATGGCTGCCTAGCTGTATGGTATGCCCTTTGGACTGTCACCACCATGATTTAATCCTGATAGCCTCTTTCCCCTGCCATCCTGCCAGAGGTTTGGACTATGACATAATATTCTTCATTTCTGAAGGAAGTCCAGAAATAATAAAAATAAAACTCTGTCACACATTAGATTATTATTGTGGATGCTGTTAAGAATATACAAAAATAATTGTTCTATAAAATGTGTGCCTAGGTCTCAATATAAATGTATATTTTGTGTGCTATCGTACACATTATTGGCTCAAATTTTTTTTTGTTTTTTTTTTTGTGATGCACAGCTGTAAAATTTTTCTCACAGTACAGATAATTAACATTATTATTATTATTATTAAATTTTATTTTCAAAGTAATTAAAGAAGAGACCTATCTAGCTAGAGATTATCACCAGTATTGCACCAAAAATCCATTTATTTTATGGTTATCTGTTCCTGTAATTTATTTACCCAAAATTGCTTGTACCATAAAAATAAATTTTAGCACTTGATTTATAAATAATCTCTGTGAAGGCTGGAATTATGAACTTCATCTGTTAGAATCCCTTTGAGTCCACCCAACTTTAATGGCTTCTTGGCATTAGTTTGGGAAAGTAAAGCTGTCAGTTGTTGTGCTTGCCACATGACAACCTCAAATGTCACCATAAAAGCATATAGATTGTAAGATTTAAATGGAGTACTTTGTTGAATATATAGATAAATATTTTTTATTCCTAAATTTTAAGACATTCCTTTAGAAATGAAAATGTTATGTCCCAGCCCAAACTGTCTGCAGGACAGCAGACTTGTGCTTACCACACAACCATATAAGAAATGTATTATGAATGTCTTTTTTCCATTAACATTCATGTCTCCTTTTTTTTTTTAATATAATTTTTTTTTCAGAAAAATCTACTTTGTACAAAGACAAGTTGTATGAGTTATATGCAAAATATGAACAAGAAATAAATTTGATAGAGATTTTTACAGTAAGTCTACAAATAAGTTTCCTTGTTAAAATTTCACATCACTTCTTGCAATACATAGTTAAAGTTTTGCACATACAATATAACAATGATATAAAAAAGATGGATCAAATCTAGATTTGTTGTCATGATAATCTTGAGTCAAACCCTGATGCCTAATGGCATCCTCTGTTATCCTGCAGAAGGTTTGGGCTATTTTAGAATAATCTTCATTTCTGAGACATTGTTTGAAACTTACTAACAAATGGTGGATGAGTTGTTACAAACTTTGATAGTTTTTTTTTATGTACAGATGTTTTTGGTTGTTTTAACATTCTAATTTTTTTAACAAGATTATGATGTGATTTATATCCAAGTTATCTAACCCTTGATGTTAGGAATCTGCAAGTAAAGTTTATAGTCACTGCTTTTAAACTAGTTTTCCTGCTTGTATTTCCTATATAAAGAAAATAATAATATATTCTCAATGTCTGGGTGGTATCGTCTGTTGAGGATTTTCTTCTTTAGCAATGTAGCAATTTTTTGAAAATTTCAGATGAATCTTTTGATTAGTTTTGTGTCATAAATAAATATATCTGCACAACTTGTTTGTTCCCCAGTGTCTCCAAGTGATTGTCCAGCCTGTTGTAGAGACTCTAATAAACCAAGACAGATTGCTTTGGTTAGTGGAGTCAGGCTATCATAATTCTAAAGTCATTCCACTCTTTGACGACCAAATATCACCAAGAAATTTAGCTCTTGTGTCTTACAAGTCTGTTTGAAATGACAGCTAAAACTTAATGCAGGCTGTCCAACACTGATGTGAAGAGAGAACCACCATCACTGCTAGGCTGAAAAACCCAAGTTTTCATCAAGAACTGCCTGAGGAAGATTCTTATGGTCTGCTAGCCAGACTTGATCACTAATGAGGAATTGGGGCAAAGAACAAAGGATTTGCTGGCAATGGATTAAGTCACACCCTTGGCACAACTCCATCCCAAGACTAGCCCTCACCTTGAACCCCCCCCCCCCCCCCCCCCCAGGAAAGAGGAAGAGGGCACAGCCCTGAAATACATGGCCATGAGATTTGGATGCAGCCAGGCAAGACATATGAAAATTGGAGAAACTTGCCCAGAACCAAGACACCTGGATGGAGTAAATGGTAAGACACCTGGATGAAGTAAGTGGTTCCCCCCAAGATGTTTCTAGAAATGTGACTTATCTTGAAATTAATCCAAACAGAGGAGATTGAAATTACATGTTTTAAAAAGTTCTTTGCATAGAGTAGTCAATAAATTTGTAATTGCTTTTTTTTTTTTCTTTTCCTAATCCAATGTAATGTATGGAAATGGAACATAATGGCATAAATAGAAACAATAAAATGTTTTAATACTAACATGTTCTTATGTTGTTTTTTTTTCTTTTTTCAATTTATCTTTTTTTTTCCATTGGACTAATTCACAACATTCATAAACATATTGTTGACTACAATACAAAATGTGACAGGATTTAAAGATGTTATAATTTATAGAACTTTAGTGTGCAGTTTGAGGTATAGCTGAACAGTTATTAAACTAAAGTATTAATTTTATTATTGCTACTTCTGTATGTAGAGCTTTTGTTTAGTTCTATTCCATTCGGAGGCTAGATTACGGTAAAGCGCTTGGCTTCCACAGTGAGGAATCTCAGGTTGGATTCTCTTTGAAGACTGACATTCTGGCTTTTTACGATACGAGTCCACACAACTGTAATGGGTACTTGACATAATTTGAGAAATGTAAAAAGTGGTTGATTGTTGCGCTGGCCACATTGCACCCTTGTTAACCTTTGGCCATAGAAATAGATAAGCTTTACATTATCTGCCCTACAGGGCAAGGTCTGAAAAAAGTACTTTATTGTTATACAGGGCAAGGTCTGAAAGAAGTACTTTATTGTTATACAGGGCAAGGTCTGAAAGAAGTACTTTATTGTTATACAGAGCAAGGTCTGAAAGAAGTACTTTATTGTTATACAGGGCAAGGTCTGAAAGAAGTACTTTGTTATATTTTTTACACTGAACTTATTTCACAAATAAATATGCCATCAACATTGATAGCACTGCAATCTATAAATGGCTATACACCACTGACGATTCAAATTTCAACTAGTACACAATGAGTGATTTTAAAAAATTGTAAATTGCATCTAAATATCAACATAACAGTTTTTAGTTGTCTTATGTTTTCTTCTTTTATCCCCAGCCAAAACTATCGCAAGGGATTTCTTGGTATCGTATCCTACCAGACAGATACCTTACGGTAGAACATGTCGCAACTAATGGTTATTATAGGAACCAGGTCTTCAGATTATTTTATACTTTTTACAACTATTTAAAAAAAAATATTACATAATGAATAAGAATTACAGAAATGGTAATCTGATTGGAGCATATCTTTAAATCCAAAAAAATGCCAGTCATGAAGCGTAACAAACTAGAAGAAATAGATAACGAATTTGTATTCATGGTAAACCAGTTACACTCTAAATATCTAGGTGTAATAGCAAATATTGAATTCATACATTCATGAAATTATGAAAAGATCAAACAAAGCATTAGGGTTTATGTAAGGAAATTTTAATAATTTAAATAGGAACATAAATTAACCTAATGGAGGCCATTTTTAGATTATGCGTTCTCTGTTTCCCCTAAAAAAAACTAGAACAAGATAATTTTTATTGATCCAATCTAATACAAATTCAGTTTGACTACAAATGACAACCTCAGCGTAACTACTGTACAAAAACAATATAAATGTTAATACGAACAACATTCACAACCAGCGCTTTATGAATCGGACTTCTATGTAGCCTACTTCTCGATGACGATAGCTGACCTCGTAACACTCTGACCGAAGGCGGGATTAAGGATTTTGTAAATATTTCTGTTTTAGTCCTAATGGAAAGGAGACGACCACTTCGTTCAGATCTTAAGTAACAAACGCAAAATATAGCAGTCAGATTTTTAACAAACGAAGTCACACCATTTAGAGACGCTTCAGAATAAAAGGTAAAAAAGTAAAGTAGTAATAGCACATAAACACTCAGCCATAATTTACAAATAGAAAACCAAAACCTAATAAAGTACACGAAACACAAAGGTAGAGGCACAGTTCTTATTTCATAGGCTAGAAAAATACAGTTGTTCCTTTTTCCCTAATGTCATTAGAGAGTGAAATGGGTTGTTGCATGAATCGGCCAGGAAACCATTACTAGCATGATATAGTCTGTGCGTAGGACGTAATCATTTTTCTTTTGAAGTAACGTCTGTAATCTATAAGATAGGTAAATAAGAGAATGAATATCTTTTTTTAGTGTACCGACTGAGGTAAGTGTTGAAACGAAATATATATATATCATCGTTTAAGATATATTATAGTCTATGCATGGCCATTTTAAAAAAGTTTTGCTGACAAATGTAATGTCAATCTGTATTTAAACTAGTTGCTTTTAGATGCTTAGAACTTTTGATGCTCCGGATTATAAATATGTATATATTTTGTGGGTAAAAAGAGGGTAGTTTTTTTTTTAGCTGCTTTGTTAATTCAAACTACTATCACAAAGTGGAATATATGTACATCTATCATCCTCTATATCTTTTCTCAATATGATGAAAAAATAAGAATTTTGTAAGCGAGGTGCACATGCTGTGATTAAAGGAAAAAGTCATGTTCCATTTCCAATGTGATGTCACATCCTGCTAGTAGTTGTCACATTTCGACACTCTGTCTGTACTTTTAATTAAATTCTTGCAACAAAAAGTTCAAAGTCTTCAAATTGATCATTAGTGTACTTTTAATTTCACATGGTTATTATTATTTTGGCAGATTTTGCACGAGCCTTTTTTTTTTTAAAAAAGGGAAGTAATATTTAAAATTTGAAAATTTGTTAGACTAGAAAAGATATTATCTAGTTATTTCCCTTATTCTATTATGAATTTTAGGTCAACTTCATAGGCTACTTAACTTCATAAAATAATTAAATATAATTGCAAACAATGAAATCTAATATGAGAATTATCTACATAGGAGCAGAAGGTATTTATCATCCCATACAGGGCCGGTCTTAGGCCACTCAACCTATGCAGTCGCAGTGGGCCCCGCGCTTTCAAAGGCCCCGCGTAAATTCAAGGTGTAATTATTAAACTGCAAAATATATACGAAAGATTCCTAGTAATCTCCAAAATTTATAAAAATCTACAGAAAACTCGTAAAAATCTCCTGAAAAATGGACAAAATTGTCATTTGTGGGTGTCGTTCATTGCGAAAAATGCCAATCCTATTCGCGATAAAAGAAAAAAGGCAATGTTACCTTATTTCAATAAGTTCCAATACCTTATTTACTTTTATAGTCACTGGCATATAAATGTGTCAAAGGTTACAAGGTTCGTTATGTCAAGTAAATTTACTTTTTCTAATACAAAATCTTAATTTTCACTTTTTATCCTTATTCCCACCCAGACAAGGCCCCGCGCAATCAGTTTCGCATAGGACCCCGCAATAACTAGGACCGGTACTGATCCCATATTCAATATAATGCTAATATGAATACATCATTTATGCCAGAATTAAAAAGTGAATATTCATTCGGTTCAAAAACTCACGACTAGTCACGACTCCATTTTGCGTCAAATATAGTATATGTACCTCCTACCTTGTTGAGGACTCGTAACAGAAGATACAAATTCTAATATTAGTCTTGCAAGGGTTAACCAGCATTATAGTTATAGTTTCTTGATTGCATTTAGTTTGCAGTCATCCTCGCTGTCAAGCTCAAAGTCCACTTGAACTTCTTGAAGATATTCTTATTTGTCATCAGGGCTGGAGGTTTTATTACATAGGCTGCGGGACACACATTGGTGGACAGACGTAGACGACGACAGAGAATCTAAATCGATCACCGGAAGACTATGGTTATTGTAATAGTAGGCTAGTAGAGACTAGTAGAGACTAACAAACACTTTCTTGTCTGTTTAAATGCCGCTTTATTTAAGTTAGATCGTCCATATATATAGGCCTAAAAGGAATTCAATTATCCCCCCTATCAGTTAATTAGCACATTCTTTCGACATCTCAGCAATGTGGGTTACTGGGTTACAATAACAGGACGGGCATGATACGACAAGAACTTTTACTATCACATCTCCCTTCTTACAAACATTCAATGCATTCAATGATAAAACATCTATAACATTATTTCTACATTCTAGCACAACATATTTACATCTAACATATATATTCAAAAGACATTTCAAAGTAACTAGTCATCAAAGGTTAAAACATTTGCATTATAAAATTCTAACATTACTATTATGTTTACAAATTACAGATAACGAAAATTCTAACATTGCTATTATGTTTACAAATACAGATAACGATATAATATTATTATAATATATAATGTAAGAAAACACCAAAGAGCCTTTTACACATCAGGCTGTATTTCAAATAATGAATGTCTAAATATCTACATCAGGAAAACGTTTTGGTGGTCTCACTGGTCTGCCATAGCGTGTAACCACTGGGGCTGGGCCGTATCGTGTTACAACAGGTGCTGTACTAGCAATCGCTGTCTCGGGTTCTGTAACTTGCGTTTCGTAGGATGTATCAGAATTGTCCCATTCAAATACATCTGGAGTTTCATTTGGTCTAGAAAATGTCTTTCTTAACATTTTTCTATTTCTTCTATATGTGGCCCCTTCAGGTGTCTGTACAAAGTATGATCTTGGCGTTGAAGCTTCTGAGACGACAGTGGCTGGCTTCCACTGACTTCCAGGTTTCTTTTGCATAAAGACCTTATTTCCAGGATGAAACTGTTGTCTTTCAGTGCACCTAGCCGTTCTGTTGTAATATTTTCTTTGATCATTTTTTCTCTTTTTCCATACATCGGCCATTTCTTTCTGGTCTGGAACTTGTGGTCTGAGATACGTATTTGTTGTCGGAAGATTAGTTCTCAAACGTCTGCCCATCAGCAACCTTGCTGGTGAAGGTCCATCTGGACTTGGAGCATTTCTGAACTGTAGCATGGCTAAATAAGGGTCTTGGCCAGATGTTCTGGCTTTATTCATAATTTTCTTTACTGTCTGTATTGCACGTTCAGCCATCCCATTGGACTGTGGAAATCTGGGACTCGAAGTAATATGTCGAAAACCCCAGCTCTTAGAGAATTTGAGAAACTCTTCACAACTGAACTGAGGTCCATTATCAGTAATGACTTCCTTGGGGATGCCATGACGAGCAAATTGTGACTTCATATAAGCAATCACGTCTGAAGCTTTAAGTGTTGGAATGAGATTAATCTCAAAGAATCTGCTATAGTAGTCAACAAGAAGTAAATAGTTCTTACCGAAATGCTCAAAAAGGTCAGCTCCAATCTTTTCCCAGGGAAGTTGAGGTGTATCATGTGGTAACATTGGCTCCTTCTGCTGGGACTTCTGGTGTTCATTGCATACTGCACAGCTAGATACCATGTCTATAATTTGTTTTGACATTCCAGGCCAGAAGAACACCTCCTTGGCTGTACCCAGACATCTATCACGTCCAAGGTGACCTTGGTGAAGTCTTTGCAACATTTCTTTTTGTAATGCTTTTGGAACTATTATTCTTTCTCCTTTTAAAAGTAGACCATTGCTTTCACTAAGCTCTTCTTTAAATCCATAATAAGCTCGTATTTCTTGAGGAATTTTATTTCTCGTGTTTGGCCATCCTATCAAGATTTGATCTTTTAACAGTCTTAAAATGGCATCGTTTGCAGTTGCTTGCTGAAAATGTTTTATATTTTTATCTGATACAGGCAGGCTATCTACAATGAGATGAACCTGTGCGTCCCAGTCATCACTTGATGGGTGTTTCACTGACAGCGATGCTCGTGAAAGTGTGTCTGAAATGGACAATTCTTTGCCTGGCTTATATTTCAGCAGGATTTCATACTTCATAAGACGAAGAAGCATTCTCTGAAGTCTTGGTGGTGAAGATGACAAAGGCTTTTTGATGATCACTTCTAATGGTTTGTGATCTGTCTCAACTTCAACTTGACGTCCATACACATAATAGTGGAAATGCTCAACTCCAAACACTATTGCAAGCATTTCTTTCTCTATTTGTGCATAGCGTTTTTCACAGTCTGTAAGTGATCGTGAGGCGTAAGCCACTGGCCTCTCATTTTGAATCAATACAGCACCAAGTCCCTCTTGCGAAGCATCTACTGACAACTTGACTGGTTGTGAAACATCATAAAAAGCTAAAACAGGGGCAGTTGTGATGATGTTTTTTAAGTAATCAACTGCATTTTGATGTTGTTCCAACCACATCCATTCACTATCTTGTTTAAGTAGCTCCCTCAAGGGAGCAGTGACATCAGACAGATTTTGTATGAATTTGCCAAGATAATTTATCATGCCCAGAAATCTTTCTATTTCTTTGCGGTTTGAAGGGCATGGCATAGAGTGTATTGCTTCAATCTTGGAGTTGTCAGGCTTGATTCCACCATCTGTAATGACGTGTCCAACAAATTTAACTTCTTTTACTCTAAGGCTGCATTTTGATAGTTTCAATTTAATTCCTTCTTTTCTTGCTATGTCAAGGACTCTCTGAAGTTTATCATCATGTTCTTTAGTAGTTTTACCAGCTATCAATATTTCGTCCATGTAGGTTTCAACACCTTGAATATTTTCAAAAATTTGGTGAAATCGTTTTGCAAACACTTCCGCAGAAGAGTTTAGTCCAAAGGGTAGTCGTAAAAACTTATATCTACCAAATGGTGTGTTGAACGTTGTCAGATCTGTACAGTTCTTATCAAGTTTGATTTGCCAAAAGGCACTTGTTGAATCTAGCACAGTAAACACTTGGCTGCCACTTAGCCGGCTGGCTATTTCTTCAATGGTCGGTAACTGGTAGTGCTCTCTCTGAATGGCAGTGTTAAGATCTCTCGGATCTAGACAAATTCTTAAACCACCTCCTTTCTTTTCGACAAGAACTAGTGAGTTGACCCATGCTGTGGGATGATCAACTTTTTCGATGACACCCTCGATTTCCATTCGTCTAAGCTCTTTTTTCAATTCTTCTCGGAGTGCCGCTGGAACTTTTCTTGCTGCATGTACCACTGGTCTTATGTTTGGATCAACTTTGATTGTATACTCTTCTTTCAAGCATCCAAGGCCAGTAAAAACATCAGCATAGTTGTTTAATGTTTTATCTTCTAAAAAATCTACTCTCTGAATAAGGTTCATCTTCTGGCAACCTGGTAGACCCAAAATTGGTTTGGAGTGTGTATCTACTACTTGAAACTCTATCCATGCAGTTTTTTCTTTTACTGAACATTTAAGTTGTGTTTTGCCAACAACCTTTAAATGTTCACCACTGTATGTAGTAAGTCTTGACGTTGACTTCTGGAGTTTCTTTCTTCTTAGTTGATTAAAAATCCTATAAGGAAGAATGTTGACTTGTGCTCCTGTATCCAATGTAAATGTTATATGTTTGTTTTCTAGAGTGATAACTGTATTCCACTCATTACATTGGGTTTGTGAACCTATACTACCAACTGAAAAAGTTTCATACTTGTTATCATCTGTTGCTTCAGTCTTGTTATTGATAGATTGTATATTATTTGATCTGCATACATTAGAGAAATGGTTCATTTTGTGGCATTTGTGACATATTTTACCAAAAGCTGGACACTGCTTTGGTAAATGTTGTCTGCCACAATTGCCGCAGTTCAAGGTTGATTTCGTTCTACTAAAGTTCTTAGTAGCTGAGGACACCGCTTGAACGTCACATTCTTCTTTCATGACTTTAAGTTGCCATTCAGTTGCTTCCGCTGCACGGCAAATGTGTTCAGCCTTGATAAGGTTCAGATCAGTGTCTCTTAAAAGTCTTGCTCTTGTGCTGTCATTTTTTATACCGCCTACTATTTGGTCTTTAATTAGTGAATCTTTTAGTGACTCAAATTCACATGACCTTGCCTTGAGTTTGAGGTCGGTCAAAAAGCTGTCAAAGGATTCTCCTTCATTTTGATTTCTCTTGAAAAAAATATGCCTTTCAATCGTCACATTCTTCCTCGGAAGGCAGTATTTTTCAAACTTGTTTAAAATGCAATTCAGTGTATGAAAAGACTTGCTGATATCGCAGTCCTCACACTCATTGTCTGTCCACTGGAATGTGTTGTATACTTGGACTGCTTCGTGGCCAATAACATGTAGTAGCGTCATGGACTGTACTTCATTACTTTTAGTATCAAGTCCACTTGCTATGGTGTAAATTTGAAACGACTGTTTAAAACTTCTCCAGTTTTCTGCAACATTTCCATTAAATTCCAGTGGCTGTGGCGGGTGGAGTCGGTCCATCTGACACCATGTAATAGTAGGCTAGTAGAGACTAGTAGAGACTAACAAACACTTTCTTGTCTGTTTAAATGCCGCTTTATTTAAGTTAGATCGTCCATATATATAGGCCTAAAAGGAATTCAATTATCCCCCCTATCAGTTAATTAGCACATTCTTTCGACATCTCAGCAATGTGGGTTACTGGGTTACAATAACAGGACGGGCATGATACGACAAGAACTTTTACTATCACAGTTATCTCTGAGTTAATGTGGTACATTATGTAGGTCGCAGCAGGGTCTGCGTAGCCACTGGAAATATTGCATTCGTCATTGATGTTCGAACTCGAAGATAAGACTTAGTATTGTTATTACTATAATTCAGCTGTTCTGTAGACTCATAGAACTTGACTTTAAATTGAATAATTAACTAAAGAAATCCAGGACTATGAACTCGGACCAGGCAGCTATTTGTAGCGACGTGTGAATACAACTTGTTCTCCACCCCTCTTGTTTTTTCGTGTGATAACTGTCCGCTGAAATAAAAAAGTGATCTTTCCTTTCCTTTACTTCTTCTTCTTCTTCTCGTCCAAACTCTTGAGCCATGAAGATAATTATGTATATAGAGCCTAAGAAAAAAACACAAAATATATGCAAAGGGGAAGAATTCCGCCCTTAAAACTATATCTATCAATGATATACGAGTAATTATTTTTTTAATGCTTATGTTTTGTTAGGTACCATAAACATCTGTTTAAAGTATCAATTTGATCGGAGAATGCATGAGGGAGAAATTGTGTTCACAATTATCTAAGGTGACTAAACCCAAGAAATCTGGCCTTATTTGTAAATACTGAAGGATTAGATTTTCTTGTTGGCATAAAATAAAATAGGCCTAATTAATTACCAGTATTTAATTAATTGGCTACTTTTTATTAAAATTTTTCATGTGCGAAGTTTCAACTTTATCCGAGAATGTGTAAAATAACGCGTACAGACTTTTTACCAGACAGACAGTCAGATAGACAGAAAGAAAGGCAGATATGCAGTCAGACTTACTTTTTATAATAAAAAAAAATAATTAAACCGTAATAATAGTCGAAAGAACTAACTGATTTTGTATTCACACGACTACACTGAGAAATATTAATAGTTCGAACTCGGTCCTATTCCATCCATTGTTGTTTAACATAGCCCGGGATAGGGTGTACAGTAATAATCTTTTCTACAATTTCTTGACATTTAGCATAGAAAACATGCGAAACAATAGGTAGTTTGAAAGTTTTGGCGAGTCTCTTGTGCCCCTCTCCGGGGCCACGACAAATGGTTCGCCGACATTTAGTTCACGAAAATTGGTTCACACTGTAAATGGTTCGCCGACACTAGCTCCCGATTTATTTTAAAATGATCAACGTCGTTTCCCTAGTGTTCTCTCCGTTGCTGTGGTAAATTATGTAGGTCACAGATGGGGCTGAATAAAACATCAAATAAATTCAGGAATATGAACTCGAAATGCTCTGATCAATAAATTTAATGATAATAACTTCACTAATCTTTAATGATAATAAATTCACTAATCTTTAATGATAATAACTTCACTAATCTTTAATGATAAT
>JADKLZ010005243.1:15443906-15457200 GCA_021533235.1 Biomphalaria straminea
GTTTGTGTATCACACAAACTCTCTTTGTCGCTGCTAAAAGTTCATTTAAAAAAATTATATCAAAGATAAACAACAGATCTTATTCAGTGCCCCAGCGGTCAAAATATACATCTTCCGTGCTTTGATCTCTCAACGTTAGCCTTGTAAAGCCGATGTTCAAGGCAACTGCCACACCTCTTTTATGAGTAGATTACTTTACGAGTAAATACTGGTATGTTACTCGTAAGTTGGAACCAAAAAAAATGTGAAAACCCATGCAATATACTAGATTATTAATTGTCTTAAAGTAGGTTTCATTTATATTGCATACTAATTAGGTTTTTTCTCTTTAAATACTGTTTGCATAAAATATTTTAAAAAATTATATTTTGAGCTTTTAGAAAAAAAAAAAGTAGCCGTTGCATCAGAACTTTGAATGCTCTATATTATCGTGATGTCAGATTTTCATTTTCTCTTCTACTTTCTGAGCACTAAACGGGACGGACGGACGGACGGACGGACGGACAGACAGACAGACAGACAGACAGACAGACAGACAGACGGACAGACAGGCCACACAAAACTAATAGCGTCTTTTCCCCTTTCGGGGGCCGCTAAAAAAGTGAAGATTTTGAGTTTGAAGAGTCTTAGTTATGGGAATAATTTTTGAAGATCGAAGTTTTAATTGTCCACGTACCAAAAAAAAAAGAGAAAGCTTTTTAAGGATACAATGTGTCCCTTGAAGACCCTTAAGATAATGTACATTTAAAAAAGGAGGCACAACTTGGACTATATATACAAAGTATTTTGGTTAGTTAATGGTTCTCATCAGTAGGTTTCTGTCCCCCCCCCCACACACACACATACACACACGCACACATGCACACACTTTCTTCCCTAGCGCCAATGTAATTCTTGTTCTTTAACAAAACAATTTAATTACAGAAAAAAAAAAAGCAACACACAAAAAAAGAATGTCTCTAGAACAGCCTGGCGAGAACATTTAACTCAAGACAGCAGCTGCAGTCATTGATCACCATTACTTGAGACCCGACTGTGACCTAAATGAAGACGTTTTGATTCCGCTAGATTTACTTTGCGCAACAATTCAATATGGCGCTCAGTGTTCTGGAAAATGTTGGAAAATTTATTACCAATTTTTTTTTTATTAGAAGTTATGCTCTAGTGTCCGGTTAAAAGATTTGGCGAATATAAAAGTGTCTAAATGTTTTTTTGTGATGACTGTTATCAAGAAACATGGCAACTCTGGACTTCCATAAAGTATAACTTTAATAAGTGTGATGAGTCTGTCTTTTTTTGTTTTCGTACAATGACATTTGACATAAGAGTTCTGGTACACCTAACTCAAAATGTTTCGCTTCGTGCTTGTGAAAGATTAACATAGGACGCTAGTCTTGTGTCAAACCTCAACCTGGTGACAAGTTATAATAAAAACTTGTATAAAAATACTTGTCTTCAGGTATATGCGTATAAAGGTCAATTAACAAGGGGGCACGATGCCCGGGAGCCACCCTCAGGGGCGCCACACGAAGAGAAGAGCCAAAAAAAAGGTAAAATTATTGGAGATATTTTAGTTAGGTAATACATTTTAAGGTTATTTGTATTATATTATTAATTAATTTTTATTTCTAAGCCTATATTTTCTCTGTGATGTTCATAGAAATTTTTTAAAACTCTTTCTCTCCGTAATTATTTTCCATGTCCCAACGGAATTCTTTATTTCGCTCAGTAGTATTTCACTACCCCTTAATTTTTATAACGTTCTCGTTTGTTATCAGAAAATGTTTTATATTGCAAAGAATTAAATGGGAATGCGTGCTCTTTTTATATAAGACAAAGAAATGTCAATAAAATCAAGCATAAATTAAATGTAATGACTAATGAGTACAAATCAACGATGGTATCGTCAGTGCGGAGAGAAAGAGTTAATCATCAAGAACAAATAATATAAAACTTTTTTGGTTTACTTAGTTTTCGCAAATCTCACTTTCGTATTACATAAAACTATATCGAAGGACTTAGGTTATTGCAGATATTTCGTTCCCTTCTTCGTCATTTATTTTCAATTTGACTGTAAAGAAAAGATAACTTGACGCTTTTATTCTCTCCCCCAGGGGAAAACGAGTGGATACAGTTACAGAGAGATGGGGGGGGGGGAGAGTTGGGGAGGTTTTAAAAAATAATCGGCGAGGGGGTGGGGGCATGAGATGACCGAAAAAGTGGCGGGAAATTGGTTGACTCCTGTGACGTCTGAGATTCGAAGTGCTAAAGGACATATTGAATGTTTGATGGGCGAGGCGAACCGGAAGTCGTCGGGATCTCCCGGAATAAACGGGTTAACGGCGCTCGCGTCTGCCCCAGACGAGTTTGATCGTTTCAAAAAAAGATAACTCTGATGGCCTTTTCGTGTTTCTTGAAGATCGTCTGCTAATTATCCCGCCATATCTCTTGAACAGACTGGATGCAGGGAGCGGACAATATTGCTGGCGATAAAAGACCCGCAGGCTCCTTTAGGGTTAGAATCAGTCAAAAGAGAATTATATTTTATTAACAACAGATTTGATGGAAGGAAAGGGTGGCACAGTACGGGCAGAACTTCTGTTTTACTTTGTACTTGTTGATTCAAAGGTCTTGGGTTTGAAGATGCATTCTAGCATCACTGTGGATTCAAAACACGTGGGCTTTCTTTTCTCAAATAGTACATTTCTAGTTTTAAAACAAAAGACTTCAAGACCTGAAATACTTTACAAATATATTTGTGCAAACACTTTTTTTTAATAATATGTATAATAGTAGCGTATTCTAATCTCATGTCGAAGGTGGGGAGAGGGGGAAATGGTGGCTGAGTGGTAAATCGCTTGATTTCCTTACCTAAGGGTCTCTAATTCGAGTCTCGGTGAAGACTTGGAGCTTGAATTTCGGGTTCACACAAATATATTAGTTACATGTCATTAGTGAAGTAAAGGTTGTCAGTCGTTTCGCTTGTCACATTTGTTGGCCTCCTTCAGTCGTAGAGCGACTATGGTTCATCTCAAACACTTTTTCATGTGGCTGTGGAGCCCTATTTTGGAGAGACCTTCCCTCGCTAACCATCGATCCTAGAAACTGATGGCCCTAACATATAGTTGCCCTATAGATTGTAAGGACCTAAAGGAGTACATTACCTTTTATATATATATATATATATATATATATGTTACGATAGTCAGTTCTCGTGTTTCATATTTTCTGCTCCAATACTTGAAGAACAGAAGAAAGAAAATTAAAAAAAAAAATACAATTTTTCGATTCATAAACACTAGAATTTTTATTATCATAGCATTTTATCATACAAACACACAAAAACATTTTAATTCAAACATTTACTTCTTTAAATTATTTCATGTCAACATACACCAAATCAACCTTCAAAAGACATATTTTGAAATATACAGTTCATTAATTTTTATTTCAAATAGTTATATTGAAATATAACTTGAAGAAATTTATGAATTTATAATTGTAAAATATTATTTATGAGAAATTCGCATGCATGTATATACAGGTACGCAGACATAATTTATCTCTAAAGGAAGTGTCTTACAGTTTATCTTGTAAGTAGAACTCTGGCAGAGTTCTGAAGTTGTACCCAATGAAGTCTTAAGAAATAGAACATATGATTGTCTTACTATGGGTTAGTAGATCTCTGGGTAAAGATGCATTTTTACTTTTACTATTGATAATCAGGGAATCTGGGAAACCAAAAATTCTCGACCTGTATGGTGACGCCTATGCACTACGCAAAACAGCAGGGTTTCTGTCCAGGGCTTTTGCAAGAGAGAATGAATGAATAAATGAGGACTAGATATTAAGTAATTATGTCACATATGTTGAATCTGTTGACATTGTCTGCTAATTTTAATCAATAGGCAAAGTCTTTATTCAAACACGTCAACGCGTTGAAGTTGTACACACAAAGATGCACATAGGCAACTAGAGTGTGTTTTATATAGGCTATTCTAGTGTCTTATATAGGTAACTCTAGCGTGTCTTATATATGCATCTCTATTGTGTCTTGTAGATGCGCTACTAATTGATTGCCTCGATGAGGAGTAGGCTCGAGAATTTCTTCAAGATATTTCCACGATAATTGTCTTAAATTTGTGTGAATTAGTTCCAATTAAATCTTATCAAATAACGTGTAAAGATGTTTCTTTAACAGAAGTGATTAATTCATCGTATCACCATGTCACACAAAATATCTCACCTTGACAACTGAAATGGCGCATTTGTTTGTTTGTGAGACAGATGAACTTAACTGTTAATTCATAAATCAAGTTCTGTGAAAACATTATTATATGAAAGAAGGAAATTAAAAACATTCAGCTACAATAGACCCTGGATGACCAATATAATAATTAACATTTTGCCATCATCAAGACGTACATAGATGTCTATTTCTAAGCGCTGGTTATGAGTGTGTTGTATGTCTTCTTTTCGTGTGTGAATGTTGTTTGTATGTGCATTTATATCGTAAATCTATGTTGTTGTTGTACATTATTTACGCTGAGGTTGTCAATTGTAGTCAAAACAAATTTCCATTTGTTTGGATCAATAAAGTTATATCTTATCTTATCTTCTTTGTAAAGAAGCAGTGGCGGGAGATGCAGTGGATGAGTGGCAATGCGCTTGGCTTCCACCCAGAGTCTTCGGTTCAAATCTTGGTGAAAGCTGGAATTATTTTATTTCGGGATCTATAAGGCGCCTCTGAGTCCACCCAGCTCTAATGAGTACCTGACATTATTTGGAGAAAAGTAAAGCCGGTTACTCTCTACTCTAGAGTTTTTAAAAACATGTATTCTCTTTTCTTCCAATTTTTTCTGTTATAAAGTAAAGTTCTCTTTTCAGACCTTACAATCTATGAGGAGAAGGATGTAAAGGCCATCTATTTCTGTGGTCCACAGTTAACGAGGATGTCAGGTGGCCAGCACAACGACCAACCGCCGTTTTCTTTTTCCATAACTAATGTCAGGTACCCATTAGAAGTGGGTGGGCTCAGAAGCGCTCTGAAGATCCCAGTTATCACCAGGGTTCGAACCTCAGCCCCCCCCCCTCGGTTCGAAAGACAATCGCGCCTCTTTTATTTTACATAAAAATGTTGAATATATTAAAAACTGTATCAGAAGTGATCCTCGACTAAATTTTTCTTTTTATAACCACGCGCCAAGGTGATGAAACCACACGTGAAGGTGATTTAAACCACACGTGAAGGTGATGTAATAAACAGGTGAGTGTGTTCTGAACCACACTTGAAGGGGGATATAAACCACATGTGAAGATTTAGTCTCCCACACGCAATGACCTAAATATCTCGAATACGATTACAATGTTGCTACTGTAACTACATAATAGACTCCCTCTTCTCCATGGAATACATTCGTTCTTTTTCCTAATTACTTTCAACACTGTATTTCAAAGAATATTTCTTTTTATTACATGCCTACATTATCATATTGAAACACACACAACATAGATTGTCTGCTAAACAAATACTCCCATTATTTCCAATACAGGTTTATACACATTGTTAATATAACTTTCATAAAACATACTCATTGTATATACAAATTAATACAGAATTTGACTTTATATTATTTTTTTTCTTGTTTAATTACATATTTCGGAATTCACTAAAACAATCAAATACACACTCAAGTATACATCTTTCGTATTTATCTGCTACAAAATGTGCATATAAGATTCAGTGAAAGTTTCACATAAAAGTATTCCTATGCTGCAGAACATAAAAAAAAACTATCGACCTATTAGACTGAATAGTTGGTTATTGATTATTGGTCAATCTATAAAAAATGTGTATTCCAGTAAATATTTAGAAAGATAATCTAGTTCTTAGTACAATATGGTTTGTTCCTCTAAAAAAATAAATAATAAAATCCATGTTTTCTATCAGACGATTCGTAACGCACTGTTAATGTTGAGTAACTGGTGATAATGTTTAATTTTGTTCTCTCTGCGTGGCGTGTGACAAATTAAATAAGTCACGTCTTCAGATTTATTGGAGGAAAGAACTAAATCACACATGCACACAAACCCGTAATATAAATTAATGATATATTAAGAGAACAATACCGTGCCATTTTCTATTTATTTATCAAGAAACTATTCAGAACACACCATTCAGAAATACATTCAGGCACACAATTCAGCAAAACATTCAGGGCACACAATTCAGCAAGACATTCAGGGCACACCATTCAGCAAAACATTCAGGGCACACAATTCAGCAAAACATTCAGGGCACACAATTCAGCAAAACATTCAGGACACACCATTCAGCAAGACATTCAAGCCATACCATTCAGCAAGACATTCAGGGCACACCATTTAGCAAGACATTCAGGGCACAGAATAAGTCCAACTTGTATTAGACATGAAAATGTTTCCTATTACTTAACGACTAAAGGACCTCGGCACTAATGCTAAGCAGAGACCTAAGCGACTGGTTACAAAGTGAAGAAATGAAGTCCCCCTAATATTATGTTACTCTACGGGAAGGGGGAGGGGATGTTGGGTTTTGTTACGATTTATTTCAAGGGGGAGGTAAAAATGGTTATTTTTGGCGTTACTAACCTTTTCTTTTAGCACACGAGATTATTTGTAATCAAGGGGGTGGGGGGGAGTCGAATTCTGACTTCTTGCCTATAATCTACTTGAAACAATGTACGAGTATCTCCGTCCTTCCCATGCTTCTATGTACGGCCCACTGTTAGATTGACACAAGCTGGGTGGATCTAGGATTTACTATGCTTATTATTAGTATTACTTTTGTCTGCGTGGGAAATTGGCAAAATAAGTAGATCGCATCAAGGACTGCATAACCACGTCAAGTACTGCACTCCTAGATCTTTAGACTTGAAGATAGACCTTATTATTAACTTTACCTAGAAGGAGATGTCTCTCCTACGAAACTAATGAGCCTAGTAATAATATTGATGATAATAATAATAATTAGAACAAGAAAGGGACGCAGTGTCTGTGAGATCTCTGGTACATGACTGTCATCATTTGAAAACTGTTGATAGAATATATTGGACATCGGCATACTCAAAACCTTCAACCTATTTGGCGTTTCTTGGTATTTCCTACAAGAAAAACATTATCTTGGTCAGAGGTACTGTCAACAGGGACAGATTTTTGAGGGGCGTAGCTAGGAATGTTTAAGGGCCGGTGGGAGGCAAGGCTTGACCTCCTAGGGAGCCCCTGCATTTTGCGCAACATTAAATTTTTTGTGTGAAAAAGTACTCGATTGGGCCCCCCTCAAGTGGGGGCCCGAGGGGATTTCCGAATTCCCCCTCCTCCCCCCAACCTATCTTCGCCACTGAGTACATGTTTTTGTGTTCAGATAATCACGATATCTATAACCAGTGAGTGTTGCCAAAAGTGCGCACTCTTACCGTGATTATAGAAATAACACAAATCTATGTATATACAGATAGAAAGATACGAGCTAGGATCTTATTGCACAGATACTCAGTAGACTCAACTACAAGTCTCGGATTTATTGCAGCACAATAGTGTGGGAAAATGTTGTGTATTACGTCATCAAATACTGTTTGAAAAGAATACTTTAAACAAGTGATACTTCTCCACTTGTAACGTATAATTACAGCCATCTCATTGGATTGTAATTTACTTCAAATAGATATTGAGTTTAAGGAAGAAAAAAAAAGCCATACACTATTTCAATTATACTTATACAATCTAAAAATTCATAATACAATATTTTCTCTCTCCTAATACTAAATATACATAATAAAGGCAAAAACGATGAAATGGTTCTCAATCTTTTAGGTGTAAGTCTTACCTATTAATAATGTGTTCGGTATAGTCAATATAAATTGAGCCATTGAAATGATCCAAATGATCCAAAGTTCATGCTTGTATATAGGCTCACATTAAAGAAGATGCCTCATATTAAAGAAGATTGGCTCATGAACAATAAGCTGAGCACCACTAATAGCACGAAATAAGAACCTAAAAATGCTTAGATCTACTAAAATACATTGTTACGATTGGGGCGCGGGCTGTCAAAGAAACCTATACACACACTTTCATAGTATTAATTTCAATATACATGGTATTATATAACGCATTCATAATTTCAATATACATTTTATTATATAACGCATTCATAATTTCAATAAATATTGTCTAACATGCATTTACTCACAACAAAAAACAATATATAATAATTTCTCCAATAGCCTATGTTATTATTTGATTTTTGAAAATCTCAATTAAATTGTATTTGTAGGTGAAAGAATTGGACCTACTGCCATCACAGTAAACAAGAATCTTAATATAATCCAGTCCTTTGCGTAAGATTATTTGAAATTGTTCTACTGTTAAAGCTATTCAGTGTACAGCGTAGCCATTAGCAACATGATACTGCTGTGGGTCAACAATGACACTGGTGTATCCGGCTTGAGGGATGCCGGTATACGGACGTTGGGTCTGCAGGGCCGTTGTTTGATACATTGAACCCTGCGTGTAGTTGTCGTAGCTGCAAGCGCCTTTGAAGCAGCTGTTGTAGTCGGCGACGGAAGCGGACATAGCCTTGTCGTGCATCATCCGCATGTCGTAATACTTGTTGGCGGTGGTGGATATGTCGTAAAGTTTTTTGGAAGTCACACTGTCGGGAGAGGAGATCTCGTAGAGGTTTTTAGCTGTGTGGTGGGCAGCGGACATCTCGTACAGTTTGTTGGACGCCGACGAGGTGGTATCGTACAGTTTGCCGACGGACGAAGACATTGACATGTCGTACATTTTGCTTGGGTTCATAGACATGTCAAAGTAGTGCTTAGTTGTGCTGACATCCGGCGAGGACATGTCGTAGGTCTTACCATTGGCGAGCCCGCCAGAAGTCAGAGCATCGCCGTTGGACGAGGCGGCGCTGCCAGCCATGGGCATGTCCATGCTGTGGGTTAGAGGTGTGGTCAGCGGCAAGAGGTCGCCTGGCATCGGCGTCTTGTCCTGACCGCTCGTGTTGTGATGCGGCTGGAGGTGCTGTCCTGTGTGGTGACCTGAAAGCTGACCTACGCCATGCTGTTGATGGTGGTGGTGATGATGATGCACTGTTGCCGAAGACGGAATCGAGGATGTTGTGGTGGATGATATGGACGAGGAAGACGATGTGGATGAGGAAGACTCTACGCTTGAGGAAGGCGCGTGCTGAACAAAAGACAATGTGTTGGACAGCGGGACTGAAGTAGTGCTGGAGGTGCTGCTACTGTTTGCATTGCTGCTGTTGTTTTTGGCACTGTAGTCTGGGGAAGAGGCAAACGCCCTCTCGGTGGAGTTGTAGGTAGAGGTAGCATTAGAGTGACGGCGGATGACGGATTGGGGTATGCAAGATTCCCTGTGTGGGGGAGAGACTGTGGTTACTGTCCTTGACCCGGCAACCTCTGTTGAAGTTTTGACAATCGTGTCGTCTTTTATGCTTCCGTTAGATGTCATATCATAAGTAGTTACTCCACTGCCCCCGCTATTAGGACCACTGATTGCGCTGTTGCTGTTAGAAACGTCTGACAATTGATTGAGTGAATGCTGGGATTTAGAAGAATAGTGGTGCTTTTGGTGGTGCTTCTGGTGATGTTTCTGGTGCTGATGGCGCTGTTTTTCCGTGAACTCTTCACTCCCAACATCTACCTCAGAGGCGGAAGACTCTGACCTGTTGCTGAAGGGAGCTGGGTAGTGCGAGGTGTTATAGGAGTGGGCGTCACTGGAGCTGCTACGCGGGCAGTTAACGATCCCGCTTCCCAAAGCAGAAGAGGACACCCCTCCCATGTCCATACTGGGGGTGGTTCTAAAATCGTACTGTGAGTGGGTGTGTGCCAAACCGTTTTGGTTCGGATCTTGGCACGAGTCTGACAAGTGGGTGAGTCTAGAAGTTGTGGCCGCTGCTGCACTTTGAATGGCAGCGTTGGACGAAAGGTAGCCCGGATACGCTGCTGGATCTCGGGCAGGGTAATAACGCTCCTCGTAGGACCGGTAAGGGCTGTGGTTCTCTAAGTATCTCTGGTGGGCTGAATGTTGATAGGGCGAGTAAACACATGCCGCATCTCGGTACATGGTCATACCAGGATGTGGATACGGCGTAGAATATAGAGCGCTGTACCGGTCAACACCCATAGCTTCCGGTGTTGGAGGATACATCATGTTTGGATACGGCTGGATAGGGACGGAAGGTACCTCCGGAGCTGGGTAATCCATCGGCGTCTTCTCCACAGAAAATTCAGTGGAGTACTCGCCGGTCTCGGCAGCCATTTGGGGGTAGGGAGATCGACGAGATTTGTTTCTGGCCGGCCTGCTCTTGCCCCCGGATCCCCCTGAGCTGGTCGCCGTGGAGCTGCTTGCCGTGGAGGTGCTGCTATTGCCACTCTTCATGGCCGAGTAAGGCGATAGTTCCTTGGCTGACATGGTCTGTTCTATCTGAATCTGGACATCTTTGTTAAGCACCTCACTGAATAGAAAATATATGTGTAGATATGTAATGTTAAAAACACAACATCATTAGAATACAAACATTTAGATAATAGAAAAGTTTGATAGACTAAGAATATTTATAGACTTAAAATATTAACACATCGACTTAATGGAGAAAATCTGGAGTAATGAAAAATAACAACAATAATTAGTACTTTAAAAACCTATTTTTTAGAATTATAAAATGTAGATATAAAAATGTTTGTAAAATGTTTTACATGTTTCGGATGTTCCTTCAGAGTTGAAGATAATTACTTCCTAGTCCAAACCTCCCGCAGGACGACGGGGGATTGGAGCGGGCAGAGTTTGAACCCTGGACCATCGATAAATCTGAACGACAGTCCAGAAGACTGTCTAGACAATCTAGAAGATTATCTACTTCCTAGTCTAAACCTCCCGCAGGACGACTGGGGAACGGCAGCGGGCAGGGCATGATCCCGGGACCACCGAGAAGTCCAAACGTTAGGCCAGCGCTCAAACCACACGACCAGGCAGAGAGATTGTGAATAATTAGCAAAAGTATAACGACTTACTCTGGGTCTTATTGAAAGTTTTAATAAATTTCTATTCTTTCCCTAAGCCATCTGCATGAATAGCGTGATATAGTTTTCTAGTCCGTACATTAAGATTGAATGCAGTGTTTCACATGACTACACAAACCAAGTTGCAAGCTGGATAGTTTTCCACAACTCTCAATATAGAATATAAGCTTTTTCTCGTTCAAGTCATAGGCGTTAAAACTATACCTTTCTCCCCTAAAATAGGAATAACTAGATAGTCTTACATTTTAGCGAGAGATATGATTTGCTCCCTGAAACTATACGGTGAGAAACCTGACTACCATATATCCAACCATGGTCAAATAGCGAACTGAAGCTGTAGTTAGTCACAGTCAGTGCGTTTTAATTGGAAATATAAATATATATGTTTTTGTATGTTCTGCTTTTTATCTTCTTGCATAAAATTATATTTAAAATTTCAATTCTAATTCTAAGAAAAGCAGCAGGTAAGGTCGATAATTTCACAAAATCGAAAGTATGAAATATGGACACACTATAAAAAATGAAAAATAAAGAACCATATAATAAAAACAATAATAAAAATAATATATCGAGAAGAAAATAGCTTGGCAACCAAATATATTCAACCAATCAAAGAACCCTGAGAGGTATATCCAACCAATCAAAGAGCCCTGAGTGATATACCCAACCAATCAAGGAGCCCTGAGAGATATATCCTACCAATCAAAGAGTCCAGAGATATATCAAACCAATCAAAGAGACTTAGAGATATATCCAACAAATCAAAGAGTCCAGAGAGATATATCCAACCAATCAAAGAGCCCAGAGAGATATGGCCAGAATTATGAAAGTGAAGGGATAAACAAATTGAAGGTTCATAATAAAGTAACTCATACCATTCTTCAGTACTCACACAATGCCCTAGACCGTCTACTACATTAGATCACGACATCCCCCGCTAGAAATCGAACAATAACGCTCATGCATATTGAATTTCGTAGAATGATTCAACAGTCTTCTTTTTTTTTTATAACAATTGTTTAAGAACATCTTTCCAAGATCTTCAGAACCTAGAAGAAATAACGAGAAAGAACGAGAAAGAACGAGAAATAACGAGAGAAAAAAAAATTCCGTCCAGAGCATCTTTGTGTAGAGTAATGGATAGCATCACTTCCAGAGTGATCACAAATTGAATTGAGCCCTCTGATTACGCCTTGTGTATTCTGTTACTTTATCCAACGTCCAGTACCCATGCGTCAGCGATGGTCATAATGACACGCTATTATTTGGAGTTTTTCTTTTCACGTTGAGTCGCGGAGCCCGGGAAGCACCGCTCGCTCCCTAAACAACACAGCCCCGCCCCCTTTTTATTATTATTTTTTTTTATTTCCAAAAGTTTTCACGAAATATTCAAGACAAGCTGCTCATAGGCACGAAGGCAAACATCGGGCATGTAAAGTTACACCATCTCGCGAGATTTCACGAGATTCCCTACAGATAAAATGGAGGCTCGCGGAGGATTGTGGGAGTATTTGTACGCAGGAAGTCCATTCGAATCTGCCTTAATGAATTACAAAACAACTAGGACCCCCTATGTAATTGGATGTAATAAAAACATTAGAAAGAATGAAAGCATTGGGGGGGGGGAACAAACCACCCCCCCCCCCCGCGGGTATGAAGGTTTTTGAGAGAATGAAGACTTTAAGATGATTTAGTCACAAAGATAATGAAAAAAAAATGGTTCGTTCTTTCTTTGTGGTCACCCTGATTGAATTGATGGTATTTGGTGGTATTTGTCCACTCGGTGTCTGTGCTATGGAATGAGAAAATTGAGCATTGCTATTCCCTGGAGTTTAAACACATTTTCTATAGTCTCATTTTTGGTTCTTTTTTACATTGATATAGTGTAACGTCTGGAACAGAAAGAAACTTTCTAGAGCGTCCAATCTCAGCAATGAGCCCTATCTAGTTGCTTTCTTCTGATCCAGCTTGTAATGAACATTAAACATTTTTATCCATATCTTATCTTATTGAAATATTTATATTTGAGTACATAGGAGAATAAAACTGTGGAGCCGAGATTGGTGAGATTTTAACTTAACTTTATTATTTAATGTGAAAGGAGACCACTCCTTTAGATTTTACACACACACACACATATTATGATATATATATATATATATATATATATATATATATATATATATATATAGATAGATAGATAGATA
>JADKLZ010005243.1:15498112-15509211 GCA_021533235.1 Biomphalaria straminea
AAAAAAACAACAACAAATGTATTGAGAGACTACTAAAAACCTAGGTCTCTATTAGTACTACAGTAAGTTACATCAAACGCTAAAATTAATTCTCGTGAAATAAATCACATTTATATTTCAACAATTAAATTACTTTTATTAAATATATAACTTACATTTTGTGTATATGTCCTAATCGTAATATTTCCAATTACTATAATCCACAGAAGCAGGTAAATTAGAATTAAAAGAGACCGCATTCAGACATGTAGCCGCATTGTGTAAACCTATCCACAGAATAAAGCTGATCTACTCAGTCGCTGTTTGTGTACTAAATAGAATCTATAATGAAGTGATTAGCTCGTATTAAAAAGTGAAAACGCTAGCGATTGGCTCCCTCTCCAACATCACCCGCCACCCCTACGCCCTACTGGTGCTGTCCAGTATTACGACCTAGCGTAACGTTAATCCTGACACATGGCGTAATATACGTTTGGTAGAGTCGCAGCTGTAACAGTAGATACCAAGAATTACTAAACACTCAACAGAGTAGAACAGAAACAAAGGGAAGGGTGGAATTGATGGGGGGGGGGGGTTCAGTAGATAGCTAGTGTCACTAAGGTAGCCAGGGTTGAGTAGGTAGCGTTGGCATCCTCCGAGATGCTAGGTGTGAGATCTAACACTTCTTGCGTAATGACTCCTACCTGCGTAACGAGAAGAACGAGGTCAGGTCCTTCTGAGCACCCCCTCCCCCCTGAAATCTTTGCAACATTTCATACTAGTTCTCTCTTTAAAAAAAAAGATTTTGTTTCCTTTGGTTTTCTTGAACTTTGTTAAGTATTTAAAATTAACGTGATTTAAATTGTCCATGTAGACGACAGCGTAGGATATCATTTAGTCTGTTATACTGTTATTTTAAACAAAGTTAGTTCCTTGTTAATAATAAAGAAGTGGGGAAAATTGTATTATATTTTTTTCTACTATTATAGCTTTCTCGATTGGATAAAGTAACAGACGAAATGGAAATTTGAATATTAAAATAGGTATTTCAAGGCATAAACTAAGTTATAATAATGGATTGTTATTTAAAATTTTTAAAGGGAAATTTCGCTAATACATATTTTTAAAATAAATAATTGTTAGTTTGGTTACTGGGGTCCACCATAATTAGAGTTTGTTTTTTTTATTTGGTAGACCTGGAGCTAATGGAGGATACATAGTGGAATAACATGCAGGGGGTCAGGGGGACCAATTCACAAGTCAGATATCATGTAGAAATAGGTCATGGTTTCAAATCGGAGAGATGACAAGTACAGTTTGATAGCGAATGGCCAGCATTATGCTCAATATTAATGAATGTTTACTTCAATAAATGACAATTTACTGACCTGTCATGTTTTTCCCAGACTTGTGAAACTGTCTCCTCACTTCCGGTGTCAAGACTGACACCAGGGGACACCCTGAAATAATGAAACAAACAATGAATTGTGGGACAGAACATACGCTGAAGTGATGGAGATCAACAATTGGTCATTACCTATGTAAAGTGTCATGAAAATGTTAGTAAAAAAAAAAGAGGAAGAAAGCAAAGAAAGAACAAGCCTACAAAGACAGTTTGTGTAGAAACACAAACTTAAAATCGGCCCCCGAAGTGATCCAACCCAGGCAGGTTTCAATATTTCCAGAAAGAACATCCGAATGAAATTATATCAAAAACAAATGACAGATAAGAATGCAGATAGAGGTTGGCAGATCTTATGTAGTGCCCTAGCGGTCCAGCAGATCAAAGGATAGGTCAGGGGTCGGCAACCTGCGGCTCGCGAGCCGCATGCGGCTCTTTGGGTGTGAAGCTGAGGCACTTTAGCTCTACATGCACATATTATTAATTTTATCGAAACATTTTTTAAAGTAGTTCTGAATAGTTTGAAGAGGGTTAGGCACAGATTCTGTCTCTCAGCTACTTGTACTCGATTTTCACCACACTCCTTCCCCAATACACGCGCCGTCTATGTTACCAGTCCGTCAGAAACTCTCGAATGGGCGCCATCGTAGAATGTTTCTATGTAGGTTTCAATTCGCTTTCGACGCAAGACTGCGCGCTTTGGCTGTGACGTAAATTATGTTGTTTCAAGTAAATGAATTAGAAGCGATTATCTTCTCAATCTTATATGCAATCTACTAGTAATTCTAATCAGGCAAGCTTTGTGGCACCACTAGAAATTGCACAAAAAGGCAAACCATTTAATATTATAGATGTTGAGTATGTCAAAGATTGCTTCCTACGTGCACCTGAAGAACTGTTTCGCGATTTCAAAAACAATCCAAAAAAGTTGCTCATTTAGTCAGTTATATGTCTTCTTATGGTCCAAAAGAATAACTTAAAGGATTGTTACCTCGGGAAAAGCTGGAGGGAATGATATATTGTTAATCGTACAATAATACATTGAAAACAATAAGATCAATTTAAATAAAATCATTCCAATAGCAACTGATGGAGCCAGAAATATGACTGGAAAGAATAAAGGGTTACAACGATTCTTCATAGCAAAATAAACCATGAAATCCTTACGTTTCACTGAATAATACACACAAGAAGCACTATGTACCCAAAACGATTCGAACCAAAAATAGTTGAGGTAATGAATTCAGCAATCAAGATTATTAACAGCATCTTGTCCGAAGCAATCTACCATCGTCAAATTAAAAAATTCTTAAACAAAATGGAGACTCAGTATTCTGAGATCATTCTTCCTAATAAAGTGCAATAGCTTGCCAAAGGTAAGGTGTTGAGACGTTTTGCTTTGTGCTTGAATGAAATAAATACCTTCCTAAATGATAAAGGCATATATATCCCTGTATTAGAAAATGACAAATATTTGCAAACATTATTTTATTTTGGTTAATATAAAAGAGAAATTAAATGAGCTGAAACTAAAACTGCAAGGAAAGGGAAACCCATCCTATGCTTTGGTAGAAGAATTGGTTTGTTTTGAAGAAAAAATAGTCGCGGAAGATATTGAGAGTTAAGTCACTTCATTTTCAATGTCTAAAGCAGTATCGCAATAAAATCATAGCAACTGTTGACATGAATTACTTGAGCATAGTTAAAAAAATCAAAGATAATTTTTTGATAGATCTGAGCAGTTCAAAACCAACAAAACCATTTTACCATTCCTAGTAAATCCTTTCAACACAAAGTTACGAATCCACATTGATCTATTTGGAATTGATACGGGATTTCTAGTTTTATTAAATGGAAAATTTACAGAGTTAAATCAAGTTAGAAAAGTTAGAGCTCCAGAAATGTATGAACGTAACGCAACAAAAGTGGACAGTTTTTAAAGAAATGCCGTGAGTTGATTCGGCGCATGGAATAATCTTCCAGATTGCTAGAGTGAGGGCATTTAGATTGCGGACTATCTTCGGAACAACATATTCGTGCGAGAAAGCTTTTTTTTTTTCATGAATATTACAGCAAAGTAAAAAGCCAACTAACAATGGAAAGTTTAGAGTCGCGTTTGAAACTAAAAACAACAAGTTATCGCCATATATATATATATATCTTATATATATATGTAAAAAAAATTGTGCAAGTACTATTTATTGTTGCAAGAAAAAAAATTGCGGCTCTTTAAAACTTTAAAATTGTGTAAATTGTCATTTTTGGCTCTTTCGACTCAAAAGGTTGCCGACCCCTGGGATAGGTGTAGGTGAAAGTTAAGTTAGATGTGAATCTGGACCGACTGATGTAATATAATTGATTCGCTAATTCAATTTCTTTATTCCTTAGATAGCAAATTCTCCTATTTTTGAACAGAAGTAAACTTGAAATTAAAAGAAATCTATAGCATTATTAATTGTCTTAAATTAGGTTTTATTTATAATGCATACTAATTAGGTTTTTCTCTATAAAAAAACTGCTTGCATAAATGATTTTTTGAAATTAGATTTTGAGCTTTTAGAAAAAAAAAGTAGCCGTTGCATCAGAACTTTGAATGATCTATATTATCGTGATGTCAGATTTTCATTTTCTCTTCTATTTTCAGAGCACTAAACGGGACGGACGGACAGACAGACAGACGGACGGACAGACAGGCCACACAAAACTAATAGCTTCTTTTCCCCTTTCGGGGGCCGCTAAAAATGGGCGGGGGGTGGAGGGGTGAAGATATGAAACAATTATTTGATGAGAACATTAGTCTTTTTTAAAAAATTGGATTGACACACAACACCCTAATCCTTGAAGTACAGTATGATAGGCGTACACACGCGTCCAAATATATTTTTAGAAAAATGCAACTAACATAGTCAAGCGACTAAACAAATTAAGAGAAAGAAAAAATTTGAAAAGTTGTTAAATCGGGGGAGGGCGGAATAGGAGAAAGAGCAATCTTTTATAATTGTTCCAAACAAACCATAAGTAATAATATGTAGGGTAATATTTTGATTACAAATATAATTTGAAAATCAAAATACTGAAATTTAGTTTTTAAATTTTGAAACGAGACATTATCACAAAGACTTTAACGTCTGGTTCTATTGTTAACAAACTGTAATTTTATTCATTTCAACTTTTCAAGATTTGTAGGTCTATACATTACAACCACCTGAGCTTAAGTTTGAAACAGTCAAACAGTGAACTGGCATTGTGCAATTATGTATGTCAGTCTTAATAAGCTATGGTTATTTATTTAAATTGTGAAACATTTGTTTTATGTATTGTGGTGAAATCTCAGATTTTAAAATCTGACTGCCTTGGGATAATAAAGAAAGATAGTATTGCTCTGTATGTACCTGAATTGCATACATCATGCAGGGGAATCTAAATATATATTTCGTTAATTTGTGTAATCCTATGCATCTTCCAAAACATGCTGATGCAGCAACAATAAACACAAATGCCATAAAATGTCTGCTCTATTAACTTACTAGAGTGTGTACTGTATCTTACGCCATAGGGTACGTTGTAGTGGTTGGGGTGGGGTGTTGGCGGAAGCAAGTTTGTAGTTGCTAAGTATCACGACAATCTGTTAGTGACATTGACAGATAGATTCACATGACCGACTAACACCTATAATATATTTTTTTTAATAATCAACGTTGTTAGTTCTGGTTGAAACATTTACATGATTTCAATGCAAACCTATTTCCTACAATGCTGTATTTACGATGTAAACTAATAGCTCAGTTATTATAGATGTTAAGATACAGCAAGTAACATTTAAGAATTTTAAGCCTTTGTTTCTTTTTTATTAAAAAATAATATTACTTAACAAGAAAGATAAAAAATACTTTATATAAAAAAGTTTATATTAGATATACCTTATTACACTGACATCGAATCATTAATTTAATTAAATTTGTAATATATTTGTTTGGAAAGAAGGATGTTTCCATGTGAATGCTACCGTGATAGCTTTTTAAATATATGGAATCCAGACAGAAAAACAGAGTCGACCAGTTTGAGCTTTGTAACAATTTCAGTATTTCAAGTGTCAACACATGTTCTCTGGTTATGATAAAAATACAGGAATTCTCTAAGTTTACAACTTTTAAAACACTGTTTTTTATTGTTCACATTTTATTTATCTATTGATATGCGCGTTGTGTATACTCGTTCAACATACAGCTGTACAATCTGTAGGGCTTTATGAAGCGAACAGTACTTTAGTTATCGGTGAAGACTTGTAATGACTGATTACTCCCGATCTTGTGCATTCTAAAAGAAACTTCTAAGAAGAATAATTTAATTTAATTTATAATACAATGCACGTTTACAAACATACTGTAGGCTCAATGCGCTATGAGAACATAACAGGCATAAATAAAAGAGTTACAAGACAAACAGATTTTTTTTTATTTAATGAGTTTGGTTTTAATGTTCTTCTTGAATCTAGTGAAACATGTTTTTTGATATTAATAAATTCCAGAACTTTAGTCCAAGCACTCGAAAAGCCAGAATACTGTAACTTTTGATGGAGAAATATCGTACGACTAGAAGTGTTAAGTCCATGGAGCCTAGAGCTCTTCGAGAAACATTTGGAGTGATCAGTTCGCTAAGGTACAAGGGCATTTGTTGTTGTAGATGCACTGATGACAAAGTCGATTCTTGTATTCACAAGAAGCCATTGGCGAAGAAAACAAGAGAGCAATCGCAGGACTATTCCTGCAGCAAATACACACACACACCTATTACACAGGCACAATAGTAGAGGTAGAATACTAGCAATATTTGGTAGTCTCCCTAGAGAAAGGATCCAATAAACTACTATCGCAATCAATACAAAAACATTTTTAATCTATTAGAAAGCAATTCATCCCATTGTTCCCAAGCTACTAAAAATTAAAATTATAATAACAATTATAATTCTCATAAAATAATTAGTTCTTTATATATAGATATGTGTTAAAAACAGGACACGTTGACATAACTGCCGTAGACAGCATTGTCAAGAACGATAAACAGAACAGAACGACAGAAAACAGCACAGCTATCGTAATACAGTTTCAACGTGAGCCGCACTACACGTAATGTCTAGTTCCAGACTGAGTAGCACATGACCAATGAATCATAAGGGCGTGTGATGTCACAAAGTTCTCCGGTATAGTGAGTCAGTATAATGTTTACCAGTTCAGCTATTACTAAATTATATCTTGATAAAACACATTTTTTCTATACATTACTTTCCTTTCTTCTGATTGATTTATTCTAAGAATAAGAGTGTAATTAGGAAGACCTTCGTTCAGACCTAGTAGAATATCTACTTATTTCAGTGTTTCTTTTTCTTAGTTTTAAAACAAAAAAAAAAAAAAAATATCTTTTACCTATTTTATAGAACTTTTCCCAACCTTTTTTTAATCAGTAAATTTTTTTTCTTATAAAAGTTTTAAGGTATAACCCGCAGCATAGATAATACCCCACATACACCGTCTTGTCTTCACACGTTAGAAAAAGGAAGACCAAGACAGTCTAGATTTTCAAATCGTTTTAACTCTTCCCGACGTGATAATAGAAAAAATAAGATGTAGACCAAGGGAATAATAATAAGATAATATAATTATAAATTTCCCATCTAGCGAATGTACTAAAGAATAATTATTTTAATTATTAGTGCGTGTTGTCAATAGTATTAATATTACTAATAATATACATAATGAAACAAATATGTATTAAATGGACGGAAGGGGAGATTTTTTTTTCCTTGAGAATCTCAACTCTTATTGAATTGATTTACTTTTTGACTTCTTAGTTGCAATAGTGTATAGCCACGTTACTCATCAGATTGGAGGCATTTCTAACGATAATTATCTATATTGGTATTTTTTATACCATAAGACTTATTATAATCCTTTAACATTTGGTTTTGATATTGAGCATTACTATATTGTGTTCAGATATTTTCTTATTATAACATTAAAACTCATAATAGTTATGGTTACATACATTGTTTATAAACATTTTTCGTCCACGCTACTTATCATAGTATACGTTTTGTAAGTTTCTTTTACATATTCATCAAAGTTGACAGCGCGTTCAATTGCTCTAAACCAGGCATGTCAAACTGGGCGTTCGGGGGCCGCATGCGGCCCGCGACCACCTTGCATGTGGCCCGCTTGGCCACCTAAAAATTTAAAAAAAAAAGTTAAACTATTACGCAGGAAAACAAGAGATGACAAGCTACTTGAATTGAAAAATAGTATTTGTTAAACTGATCAACGAGGGTGAATCTGCAATGAAAGCAAGCTACATTTTTTGTCAAACTTCATTGCAAACCATTGCAAATCATTTAATAAATGTGATTTTATGAAGGAGTGTGTTGTTAAAGCCGAAGTAATTTGTCCAGAAAAGGTGAAGGCATTTAAAGACATAGCGTTAACTAGTGACACTGTGGTTTGTATATAGAATAAATGACATGTCAGTCAGGTGGCGCACCAACTATGAAATAAAATAGTTTTGATGCAAAGTTACTTGCAAAAATAACAGAGACTGATGCTAATTTTAAATTTGCTCATTATCAGTGCGACATTCGCCAAGAAACATTCTGCGCACAGCAATTACAGTTTCAACATGTCGTAAGACCGGTTTTAGTCGCTTCTCAATTTTATTCGTGCCCGTGGTTTTAATGCTCGTCAATTTTCAATATTTTTGGATGACGTTGGACACGAATTTGATTGTGTTTCATACTACTCAGAAGTCGGCTGGCTGTCATAAGGTATTGAAGAGATTTTTTGAACTGCGTGAGGAAATTGTATTGTTTCGGAACATTAAATGTGAACCTGTTGAACATTTCCAAACTGACGAATGGGTTCGAGATTCTGGCATTTGCAGTTGATCTCACTGAGTACCAGCTAGACTTGAATTTGAAACTTCAAAGTAAAGACAAAATTGTCACAACTGCGTGAAATCATGTGAAATGCTTTCAAGCAAAATTACGACTGTGGATATACCAAATATGAAGAGAGAATCTTGTTCACTTCACAACGTGTCAAGAACTAAAAAGATTATATACGGTTGCGCTATTTATTTGGTGAATATCTTACACCTAGAATCGTTAGTAGATGCTTTCAATGACCGTTTACGTGACTTCGTTTTCGTGGTATCTCCATTCTCATTTGATTCTGAAAATGCTGCTGGAAATGTGCAACTAGAGCTGATAGAATAGCAGTCAGATTCTTAGTTAAAATTGAAGTATATTGAATTGGCTGTGCCAAAATTGTACAGTTATTTATCCAGAACGGTGCGTTGAATTGCGGAAATTTGCAGCCGGAATTCTAGCTGTTTCCATGCAATGGTCTCTGTGAGCAGTTCTTTCCTACAATAAAAGCTACAAAAACACCTCACTGTTCGAGATTATCTGATCAAAATTTGTCATCTGTGATGAAAGCGTCAGTGGCAAACAAACTTCAACCTGACATTAATAAAATGGTATCCCAGAAAAGATGTCAAGCATCAGGACAAAGAAAATAATGTGTAATCATTGTAATTTTTAATAAGTCAATAGTACTACAAATTTAGCTAAGGGACAGGTATGCCATTAATTATTGTACTCTATTGTATTATTTCTAATTGACATAAAACTAATAGGCTGTTTTGCGACTGATTTTTCGCTGCGGCCCCTCAGCTCATAGTAAGTTTTCAATGCGGCCCATACACCTTAATGAGTTTGACATGCCTGCTCTAAACTGTTGTGAATGCTGGTTTCAATTGGGTTGTGACACAAGTAGATACATTGATACAGTTCATCCTTAAGTTGCACCCTTTTTGTGTCAACTTTTATTTTGGTTCAACGGTGCGGCGTGGCGAATAACAGAAGATAAATTTGGAGGTGGCCTAAATACCATTTGTCCTTGTTTTTTTGTTTTTTTCATTTAATATCTTATGTTTTTATTATTATTTTTTTTTAGTATAGATTTTGATTCTGATCTAAAATAGATCTAGTTGCTTGGTTTATGACATCATACAGCAGCAATCAATGCATGTCTCTGTTACTCTGAATACGAGAGAGAAAGAGGGAGAGAAAAAAAAAGAGAGAAATGAGAGAGAGATTTGCCGGAAGAGAGGAGATTAAGAGAAAAAGAGAGAGAGAGAGAGGGCGAGGGAGGGAGAGAATAAAATATCTACTCGATATATTCACAGTGTGACTCCAGGATCAAACATCCCATGTGTTTCCATAGCTCTATTACCGTCCCTTCATTCAACTGGGTCTCTACATCCGTAATGTATCGGTGTTAATCTCTTTCGATTGGAAATGAAGTCTATAAAGGCGACAACACGAGTGTACAAGCACTCAAAAACAGTGACATGTCTTTATTATAGACTTTTCCATTTATGAACTCTGCTACATCTGCAACACAATGTCAACTTCCAGCGGTTCTCAAGGCGAAATGTGGGATGTGTGGCTGAAAGTAGCCGTAACGACGAACTGTCACAGCACCCCTACGACAAAAGTCAAGGGACAAATGATGTCAATGATGAAAAATATTTAGTTTATTATTACATCCTTAATCTGAGAAGAGGTGGCACTGGATAGATCCACATGGAGAGAGAGCATAAAGGAGGGGTCTCGGATTGCAGATGCCATACCCAACCGAAACAGAAAGAAGGGTGAAAATGCAACGGCGCCTGGTAATTACTTATGCTCAACCTGCGAATCGCAGCTGTGTATCAAGGATTGGCCTCTTTAGTCACACAAGAAGTTGCAAAGGGAAAAGATCGTCTCTTGAGACATAAAAGGCCACAGAGGCTGTATACCGGAAACACCAAAAAAAAAAAACCACCTCCTTATTTATGGATTCTCCACCATTTTTTGTACATCTTCAACCACTAACCACTCTTCCTAGACGTAATTTAGAATAGCTTGGTGACTCAACACTCTCTTCTTTAGCCTTACCGAAGTTCAATAAAGATTTTTTTTTCAAAATTCGTTGCTGTTTTAACTAATCCCTTTTCCCTTGTTTCTGGTACAAAGATTATTCATAACTTTCGAGTCAACGATTAATTGGAAGATTATCAATGTCACTTGATGTCAGGTAACTGAATCAATGAGCTGTAAGTTCAAGGCCACTCTGATTACATTTTCAAGAGTTTTTTAAGATATGGTGCACTTCTTTGGACTACATCAAATCTCGCGCGAGACAAGTTTCAAAGCGAGATCAAAGAATCTTTTGCTGGATCTGATTCAATCAAACTAAAGGAATGAAATAGTGTGGCTGCTGTATGTGTCGCTTACTCGCTTGATAGTATGAAATAAAACCCATTAAAATGTTACAGTCACACATTTGGACAGAGATTGTTTGTGCACTGTAATTCCAAGAAACAATAAAAATTTTCTGGTCGCTAACGTCGTATTTTAAGCACAATATAGAATGATTGATGAGGATTTTTTGATGTCTTCCAAAAGCAGACGTCTCTAGTATGAATTCCGATGAACTCTGGGATTTTTAGGAGGTCGAATAGTAAAGCACTTGGCTTCTGTACTAAGGAGTGGAGAGTTCCAATCCCGATGATGGGATGAATACTAAGATCATGAAATTAAGGATTTTTAGGAAGGCCCTGAATTCATTCAACTCTAATAGGCACGGGACATAGGCTGCAGAAGTCAAAGTGGTAAACATATAAA
>JADKLZ010005243.1:15520177-15537037 GCA_021533235.1 Biomphalaria straminea
ATTCTCATACTCTCACACACATACACATTCTCATACTCTCACACACAAAACACATTCTTGTTCTCTCACACACATAGAAACACGGACACATATCAATACGAACTTTTGCTAAACCCATTCGTTACTGAACTATCTTTATGTTCGGTGTTTAATTAGCGCTTTGAACGCTGTACATTGACTTTGAATGAAAGCCGACGTTAAAAAAGGTTTTTAGTGCAAGTGACGTTTCTGACATCTTGCTCATAGTGTTTGGAGCATTCCGATATATGAAAGGAATAAAGCAATGGATAAAATCCTTTCAGAAAACTCCTACAAGGCACATTATCAGGTGAAAGAAGAAGTAACTCAAAGACAGTTCACACGAAGAACTGGACTGGTTTATCTATGACATGTTCTTTGAGAACAAAAGCGGACGACAATGGAGTTGTGAAAGAGTTATCAGTATGTCTCAACCCCCCTCTCCCCCATGCTAAACACACACATAATCATACACACATATACATCCCAACACAGGATTTTAAGTTCTATCTTAAATTTTCTAGGATTATAAGTTATATTGTAAATTTTATAAATGTGATGTCTATCTCTCGCCCACAGGGGCGGCCCTAGCAGTGCGCGGGGCCCTGGGCGAGCGTCATGTGCGGGGCCCCTAGCCGTAAAGGTAGACTATATATATATATATATATATATATATCGTACCACATCTCGCTAACGGGCTAATCCTTCTCTAATGCTGCAACAATAACAATACAGTATGTTCGCCTCAAAGCTGTGGGCCTTATTTTTGTAACAAAACATAGAACATTACGTAGGGTACTGCTGGTTTACTATTGGCCGCTAAAGTACATTATATACTGTATTTTATTTGTTCTGCATCAACAGATGCAAATAAAAAACTCTCGCCACTACTAATAGTATGTCGTCTCTCCCACTCTGCTAATTGAAGCCAATAGGATGTTCTTTAAGAATAAAGTGTTATATAGGAGTTACAGTGGTCCATTCACTTTCGAAGACCCGACTTTTTCGGAAAGACTGTATCACGTTTTTTTAAAAATAATTTATAAAAACAAGGTTACAAGGACAGTTAGTGTGGAAACACAAACTCAAAATCTGCCCCTGAAGTGGTCCACCCAGACAGGAAAGAACATCAGAATGAAATTCTATCAATGACAAATAAATGACAGAGTAGAATGGAGAAAGAATGTTGACAGATCTTGTGTAGTGCCCCAGTGAAGTTTATTAATTACTTAACCACATTATGACACGTGATATGAAAAACTACTTATTAATTGTTGTTTTAAATTATGTCCAACTTATATGCATAGGTTTACTAAATAGATTTTTTCTGTGTAAATGTAGTAGTTAGTATAACAAAACTTACTTAACTAATGCTTACAATACTAATGTAAAAAAAAAAGAAAAAAACAACGTTTTCATATAAACCTGTTTAAAAAGGGTAATCAATCATCTCTTGTTTTACAGAGCTTTCGGTGTTTGTTAACATTAATAATGAATAGTTGTAAAAGTGATGTATTTTTCTGAAAGAAACTGCTTGCATAAGTGATTTAAAATTAGATTTTTCGGTTTTAGAAAAAAAAAAGTAGCCGTTGCATCAGAACTTTGAATGGTCTTAAATATTATGATGTCGGATTTTCACTAACTTCTCTAGTTTACGAGATCTAAACGCAACGGATGGACGGACAGTCATTCCACACAAAACTAATAGCGTCTTTTCCCCTTTCTGGGACCGCTAAAAATACTCCCGCGTTTTTTTTTTTTTTTTGTTTTTTTTTTTGTTTTGTTTTTTCAACACGTTCACAAGTAGCCAATTGGAAAAAGAAAACTTAATATGTCATGCTGGAAGCTGATTTGCCGAAATAACTGTATAAGTACACCAACTGGTGATACTGTTTATATCCGAAAAGTATTATATGTTTATGAAATTTAACAGCTTACTGCGAAAAGCTGACCTTTGAGTGCGGTCTTAGAACGTATCACCAGCGACAGTCGAGCATACACCGTACAATTGTTTAGTTATTTTCCGTGCTTTTTATTAAAAAAAAAATAAATGGATTGCCTAATTTTTTAACTATTAATAAATTAATACTAAACGCTAAAATTCAAGAAAATTAATATTTTTCCCCACATTGAAAAAAAGTGAAGTACGCCCAGTACGCCGTACGACGTGACGGTAAAAAAGAGCACTGATTATTTTCATTAAATAATCAATTGGTCAAAGGTTCCATTATTGTTACTACAAATGTATTTTTCATATACAATTTTTCATAATGCTAATAGTAGTTGAAACTTTATCACTACGCATTTTCCAAATAAAATCCGATTAGACGTCGAAACGATTAGGAATGGTTGCTTCTACTTATGTGTTTTTATTGTGAACGTTAAACAATGATAGCCTCTAAGACTCGTCTGTCTTTACCGAAACAAAACGGTATTTCGAAATAAAAAATGTAATCTTAAATAGCAATTGGTATATTTGGTATACTGGGAAAATATTGAGTAACAAGTCCTTGTTTATGACCACTCATTTAGTTTTCGAAGTTGGTGACAATAAAATCTCCCAGGGCGGGGCCCCCCTCAGACGCGGGGCCTGGGGCGGTTGCCCCAGTTGCCACCCCCTAAGACCGCTACTGCTCGCCCACTTCTCGCTGTCTTTACTTCTTTTTCTAGTCAGAGCTTGAGATTCTCGTCGATAGTGAGAACACATTGATTTCTAATATATACGATGAAAGGTAACAACAAGCATTTGTTGATGGAGCGGAACGGCATTACTAGTATTCCTGGATACGTTTCCATGTCCGCTAGTTAGCAGTACATTGGTTTGATTGTAATCTTTTTTTTTTTTCATGATTCTATCCAAGCGTTGTCGGATAGGGAAGTATTTTTAAAATTGACATACAAAAGAAAATGATTATTTGAAGACGCCCAACTAGACGATATGTTTCACTCCAAATGATTGTCGACTTTCCCCCCTCGTTTGAATGTCAATATCTTCACAAGTCACTGTAATGCCGAAATCAATAGAGACATCTTGTCCCACCACGCTAGCCCCTTTTACCTTCTTTAACTAACCCGAAACAATAGAGACACTCTCTGTTAGGAGAGGGAGAGGGAGCAGAGGGAGAATTTGTAGAGAGGAAGAAAGAGGAGGAAGGACAGAGTTGGAAATGAATATACACTCTACGAGATGGGAGGGAATGAGTTGGCTGGGAGGTGGTCCACAAGGCAATTACGCACAAGATTTACGGGTTCAAGTCTCAAGCTTTACCTGGCAATGGAAAGTTCTGTATATCTTAGCGCCCTGAACTCTAGCCCATTTATCAATAGTTCGCCTTAACAACAAATATGGATCTGTTACAAGCAACTCTCTTACTGTAAACTTTATAAACGTATAGCGTTAGTGTAATCGTAAGAAGAATATAATAAGCTGTCATTGAAACCTTGTTGGATAAATAATTTATAAACAAAACCTCGCTTTAATTGACATAAAACAGATCTCCAAAGTCGTAAAGCGTTTATCCGTATATACAAAGTGAGATAGATTCATTCGCCCAATCTCCAACCTAATCACCCCTTTTCCTATCGGAACAATGGACTCGCCAATTTAAATATTAGATGACTAACTCAAGTTTGGGTTGTTCTAAGGGGTGCCCCGGCTGACGGACGTATAGCTTTGCCTGGTTGAAATCAATCTATCAATAAATCAATCTGACAAATGTAACAGACCGGAGTCTAAACCCACAGGCAGCGGCAGTGTGAATACAAATAGAGTAGAACAAGCAATTTTTTGTTTTGTTTTGTCAGTTGTAGATTTGGTGAACATTCACCTCTTGTAATAATAGGGCAATAGTTCTGGAAAGATGAAGGTGAAAACAATGGGGTCAAACATAAACAGAAGCTCCGACGAGAATTCGAACCACAGACCCAACAGACTTTTAAAAAAGCTCTCGTGATTGATGGTCGTCAGATGATAGGGGGGGGGGGGGGAAACGATTGTTTTTTACTTTAAAAATTTTATATCAAGCAAAGTTCATGGGCCTCCAGAGAGGTCAAGCCCTCCCCCCGGCTCCCAAACGATGGGAAATACGCCCTGTTGCCAACTACAAAATAAAAGTCACTTTGTGTCACAAGAGAAAGAGCTGAGATATTGGACTTTTGAATTTCACAATAATTATCATACACCTTTTAAAAATGCATAGTCCTATATTCTATACCTGGATACATAAAAAAAAGTCTAGCCTTGGATGCAAATCTTATGCTATTGGTAGCAACATAACCTATCGTAACATTCGTCTTTCTTTTTGTTTGTTTGTTTAGCCCCAAAACGTCTGACTTCACAAGTGTGTTCACTTGTAAACAAAGTAGATGAAACAACCAAAGGAATAACAATAATACTAATAGGAGTAAATCTTCGAAAATACTTTTCTTTAACAGGTTATAACAGGAGGAAATGGGTTAAAACACCATCTGAACATAAAAAAAACTTTGTTTTGATTGTAAAGTTATTTTTCGCAAAATATCATCAACAAAGTGTATGTCGTTAACTTAATGTGGACTTTGACCCAGTGCTGTCCGCAACGCGAGTAGCCAAGAGTGCATTATAAAATTGCGGAAGATCATTTCTAATAGACTGACATTATTTTAATTATTTGGTGGCGTTGATGATCGTGAGAGAAATGTCGGATATGGTTAGGGCCTATATATTCCAAATGAGAATGTAGATCTGAAATTTGTTTTTCTAATACTCAATCAGAATAACAATAATTACAATAAAATAAAAATGTTAATAGCTGAACATATGTGAATAAATGGATTACGTACTTAAAATAAATTCCGTATATTTAAATAATTAATTTTTTTTGTAGGCCAATCAGATATGGTGATTTTTTGCCTCTTTTTTGAGCTGGGGGAAAGAGGACCCCACAGACGGCCACCGTCGGTATTGTTTTCAATTTCTATCAGGTAGTTTGAAGGCAAACACTAGAGAAGATTAAAGGGCTCGAACAAAAGGAAATCAATAAATTGATGTACAAAGAGACATAGAAGTGATTTTAAAAGTTTAATGAATATAAAATTACTAGATTGGCTAAGAATTGTAAAAAGCAAAAGAGAGTTGCCCAACATTATTGAAATTTGAAGCAAGACCTGCCTTGGATAATAGGAGTCCCTAAGCGAAGTAAATTAGTTGGCCTAAATTATATTTTACTAAAATAAAAAGAAACTAGTTGACCGGCGACATAGCATATGCCGCTATTTACCAGGGCCGGCGACCGCAGTGGGGCCCGCATTTCATAGGACCCGCTCTATTTTAAAGTGTAAAAATTATTAAATTAAGCCATTTTATTACTTACAACAGATTCCCCGCGCCATCCTGTCGATTTAACATCCCTATAATTATTTGTCTGTTAAGCTATTGCTTTAAAAGAAATCAAACACATTTTTAACATTTTAAAATATAGTCATTTTGTCTCTCTAACCTTGCTAATGCTTTTTTTTTCCACCACAATTGTTCACAAATACTCGTATTAAAGGTCTTTGCAAGTCAATGGATTTTTTTTTTCTAAAGAATTATAGAGTATTTGCGCTCTAGAAAACTTTCTCTTTGACTATTAAATACATACTCTCTAACCTTGCCAATGATTTTTTTTTCCACCACAATTGTCCACAAACACTCGTATTAAAGGTCTTTTGCAAGTTAATGGATTTTTTTATAAAGATTTATAAACCATTTACGCTCCAGAAAACATTTCTCTTAGACTATTAAATACATAAATAATTCGAGTTTTAAATATGGTTCTAATTTTTCGCATTATAAAATAAGTAAAAGAGAATGCGATGAAAAAATTATTAATGGAGCTAAAAATAGATTACTCGTTGTTGTTGTCTGACCTAATTCTTTGTGGATTATATATATAGATGTTTTTCATGTCATCTTTGGTTATACAAACTGTCGTAGTGACCTCATGAAGTTTGGAGTTTTTATTAATCCATTAAATCTGTTTATGTTTCTTTTCATACATTTTTCTTCAATTTAATTAATTATAAAATGTATAAAATATAAAGTATATTGTGTTCCTTATTGTAGCCTTTCCGGTATATCATTGATGGTAACATTATTTTAGAATGAGTTTTGGAACTTTTGAGTTTAGTTTTCAATAACTAGTTCATTTAAATAAAATCATAGGATTTACATTTTACACGTGTTAAGACTTTTTTTTTATATTAATTTGTTTTTGTTTTGTTTTGTTAAAAGCATACACAAGTGTATGTGTCAAAAGGACAAATAAGTAGCGGGAATGTAATTTATGTTTCGAGACATGAACAAGTTTTTTTTTTTTTTTTTTTTTTTGTCTATAGGTTTTGATGATGTTTTACCGTGAGCATGGACATTCTCCGACAAGTTGTTTGTTTTTTAAACGGACAATTAGAACATATGCGATTCAGATTAGAATACACTTCAATTTATGTCCAATTTAACCACCCGTAGTAATACGCTGCTTATTATTTATATTTCATTATACATATTTCGCTATTACGATTAATTTAAAGACTGAGTTTAGTGTATTTACCGGGACAGCAATTGACAATACAAACACACTAATAAACAAGTAAAATATATTATTTTTTAAAGGACAATTATATGATTGATTGTTTTGATTGTGTGGCTGCTTTGCTCTTTATATGGCAACATTAAATAAAACAGATTCTAGTTTGGTGATAGGTCTATATAGGTAGACATAGAAGACGGTGCGAAAAATGTTTCAGAACGTCTATTAATTAATTTCACTCTTTAATGAAGACATACAGAATTACCCACCGATGTATGTGTGTGGATACAAATTGCCTAAACGCCCATGAAAATGTAATAATTAGATTATTATACTTTAAAAAAAAATAATCAAACCAGAGTTTTCTCTGTGTGGTCAGTTAACAATAATTCTTTTCCTACAATATATACAAACAATAAAATTTCAAGTGAAATTGTTTGAGTTAAACTCTGTAGGCTGTGCTACTGATAAGATTAATGCGTAACTACAACGGTAGAAAACATGGCGCAAGTTATATCAAAAACCATCTCTATAATAAGCTTTTTGAATACTTAGGCCTACAGTCTCAAAAATTTAATCTCGCAAAGTATTATTTATAGTTTATATCAGGATGCAATGCATATTTCTCTCTATCTACTCAGACATTCATTGTTGTTTGTTTTATTAAGAAAAAATTGTTTATTAATCTCAACTGACGACTTGGCCACCATTTAGCATTCTGGCTAATTCCAAGAGCGTGTTTAAAAGAACAAATAGAAACAATACCTTCTTCGAGTGTCCTTCCCGTGTCCAGTGTCCGGCTAATTCCAGTGAAAGTGGCTGAGATAAGCCTCCCCGTGTCCGAGCTACGTGCACTGCAGATTTCCTTTTGTATCCACTAGTCCGCAATACTCCACGGTGTGAATGGTTCCAAATAATTGGCACTATTGTTTTTCGGCACCAACCAATTGACTAAATCCTTGACACAAATACAAGATGGAATTCGCCTGTGTCAGAAAAACACCATTAATAACTCGTTGCCGGTTTCAGGAGGTCGACTTCATCGCCCCCAACCCCCCTTTGTAATCCTCACACGAACTCACGCTGAAGAAATTTGAAAAGTAAAAAAAAAAACAGGATGGGGGTGCTTCGGACAAGGGACAAATGGTCAGTTTCCCAAAGATTTTGACTATTTGTGTGCTAGAGGAGAAATCTGCTGGACACTGGGGGGACGCTGTAAATCCCCGGGAGACGTGGTCATATTTGCAGTTTGAAATTGAGTTGATTGAGAGAGTGAGTCGATCCAAACAACTTGTGATGTCACGAAATTATTATAACACGAGACTAGGAGTGAATCATGGAGTCGGAGCAAAGTCTAGACGCATTGGAAGAGACACCAGAAAAATGAAGATTTCGTATATAGAGCAGGGACATTTATGTTCATAAAGTAACTTTAAACAAATTAGAGTAGACTAGTTCTTTTCAAAGCAATACACTTAAGTGAAAAAAACTACCAGGTATATGCGCAGTATTGGAGCAGTATAGGCGCAGTATAGGAGCAGTATAGGCGCAGTACGATTATTTTAGTAGAATGGAAACTTTCATGAAATATTTAAAATAAAAAATACTAACCGAAAAAAAAAACAACAAAAAAACTTGTAGACACAAAGAAACGTTATGTCTGTATAATAAGATAGTTGCTTTTAAACAACTATCTTATTATATTATGTATATAGTAATTGTATGCATTACAGAATCTTTTTTTTTTTACTATATTATGTCTTTTCCATTATGTACACATTTCATATGGTGTTTGCAGTTCACAAGTTATAGCTAGATCTATACGAGGTTTTTATATGGTTTAAAAATGATGGTAGTTAATAGCTTAATACAGATATCTTTGATTACCGCTTTGTAATTAATACTCTATGAATACCTTTATATTTATCATTATTAGTATTGGTTTGGGTTGAAGCCTACCTCACATTTAAATGTATCCGTTATTATATCGACCTACATATTTAACTACAGTATACGTTGTCTACATTGTGTTATAATTTTTTCTAGTGCCTCGTTAGATTAGTGTTATTTTTTTTTCTCCATCAAATGAATTACAATAACTGGAAAAAAAATGTACAAACATTGTAATGATTTTAATCGATTAATAGGATTACTTGAGTTAACTTTACTTTGATTTAACAGAATCTTTAATAGAAACAAATGTGATATACTGAGCTCCAACCTCTCTCTCTCTCTCTCTTTTTTTCTAAACAGAGGTTAGTGGTTTATTAATGAAACTATAAATAATTAAATCACCTTCAAGTCCATGTGTGTTTTGGTTTAGTTTTACTAAATATGGTATAAACCTTTACGGACCAAAATTTTAACTTTAAATAGTAACATTGTCTTTTGGAGACTGTGCAATATAAAAAGTCTACATGAATATTGTTTAGCGTTGACAGTATGAACAGAATTAAATTACACATCCTATGGGTCTTAATAAGTGTGTACTTTCAGTGTAGCCAGTATGTCAGCGATGTCTGTGAGGTCAGTGTACATGTCTGTGAGGTCAGTATACATGTCTGTGAGGTCAGTATACATGTCTGTGAGGTCAGTATACATGTCTGTGAGGTCAGTATACATCTATGCATATCCTATACTTTTAAACTCCAAATCTAACACATACAATCACTGAACTAGAAATATCTACATATAGACATAGCTCTATTTCTTTAGCTCTTGACTGCTAGATCAAATGGGTTCTTCTACGCACCAGAAAACACATGTTTATATAAGGTTATATTAATAGAAAAAAACAGAGCTCGGCTCATATAGAGCTGTATTGATATAAACCCGTTTCACTTTGCGGCTACACGGCTGAAGCTAATGCAAAGTTTACCGCGGCCCTCGACACCCGGCTCGACTTACTGTCTCAAGATGATGCCAACACATTTACACCATTAACTTTGGTTATGGCTTTTACTTTCAACTTGCCGACATGGACTATGGATTTCTTCTTTTCTTGGAACTTCAAAGTTGTTTAGGTTTAGAGAAATTAAGTTTTTAAAATTGTAAGTGTGGATGTAGGGCCCTTGCTGCGGGGATCTAGGGCCCTTGACTTACGAAAAAGATAGCAATGTGAAAGTAGGACACATTTGTAAATAGATCTTTTGGTGGCAGAAGTAGTCGGTACTGTTTATATAGCGCCATAAGTTACTGTGATATATTTATTTCTACTTAAAACAAAGTTACACTGCAATTTAATACCGAAATATACTTCTATATGTTACTGTCATTTACTGCTGCGAGTTAGTGATTCTATGCACATAATAGTTAATAAATATTTAGTAAAATAATTTAAAAGTAGCATTTTGAGACTACTTTCCAAATGACTTTTATTAAAATGATTACTTTTCAAACGACTATTCCTCAAACGACTAGTACTCAAATGACCATCTTAAATTATTTCTTTCCAACGACTAATATTCAAATTACTACTTTTCAAATGACCACTTTCGAAAGCAGTTAGCGGTATCGTAACTATTTAAAGGTCTTTTATGTTGTTTAGCTGAAGACGCAATGCCTATAAGATATTGTCCGGGCTGTGATATCAGCGATCTACCGCCCATATTGATGTGTACTATAATAACCTAGTATGTCCGAGCGCAATATGTAACACTGACCTACCACTGTAACCACAATTCACGCAAGTTAATTTATTCAATCAATGGGTTGGCTGTATGTCTGTATCACGACGAAGGAGCAAATGCCGTTCTATTTAATGACCCAACAGTTTACAAGGATGATATGTTCCCAGCACACCGACCATTTACATCAAAAAGATGAGACAGTTATTAATAATCACACCACCAACCAAAATTTAACCACAAAAACATCAAATAGAAAAGCAAAGCGCTTAATCCTCCTTCTCGCTTGAGTAAATTTTAAATATTTCATTGCCAATCTCAATAATTCTTTAATATTAGTGACTTTTTTTTTTCAACGTGTACATTTAATGTTCATTACTTCAATATAAAAAAAAAAAAAAAAAAAACTCTTCAATGTATGGTAGTCCACAGCAGTCCAACACTAGGAAATACTAGGAATAGGTCGAAGTTTGAATGTAGCGCAATGCTAAACACTGTATGTCACTTAATACTGACGTTTCTAAATGTTTACTAACTTACTGTTGTGGTAAGGACCGACCACCCTCTCCCCAATCTGCTTGACATGTTCAGACTGATACTGTTAAAACAAACCTTAGGTATAAAATAGCTAAATCAGCTTCAGAAAAAAGACATTAAAGCTGCAAACACAAAATTGTACCCAATAATCGTGCTAATTGTTGAAATGAACAACAGTCGAATCCGGTTAATAGGAGCACCTAATTAATCAAACCAGGCGCTTAATCGGACAGAAACCTAAAGTACCGAAACAAATCCTATAATGCAGTTGAAATCGGTTAATCGGACCAGCCGTTTATTAGGATCAAACGATGGCGTCCCGATGTGGTACGATCAACTGGATTTGACGTTATCTCCATTAAAACGTTCACAATTAATGGACCGAAAGTTAATGTTGTTATAACGTGAACACTGAAAACAAAAGCAGAGTAGCAACAAGCAAAACTACTTGATATTGACACTGTCTACATATTTAACTAATGTATTATGCCTATATTGATTAACATGTAGATTTATATCGATCTATTCGCATATAACATTGGGAGCTCACTGTGTGTGGACTCACACGGAAAGATAAACTGAAGTTAGAGAACATGTCACTAATATTTACCTATAATAGTAACTCCATAAAACCCAAAGTAACTTTATATGTCCTCACACAAATCAACACTCAATAATTAACCATACTTGATCAAACTGTTCATGAACATTCCTTTTACGATTGAGGATGTTGTATGATATATTAAAACCTTGCGCCACCACCCGGGGGTCCTTACAAAAACAAACTGGGTTTCTTTTTTAACATTTATAATAAACGCGGGCAAACGACGGGTATTTCTGCTAGTAAGAACTAAAACACAGTCAATGATTTCAATCACAGGGTCTTGTCCAACAAACGAAATATTACATTAAAATACACACAAATATAAACTAATCACCGAAAATCACCACAAAATTTGCACATGTAAGTTTCCCCACCTTTTGTGAATCCGTTAATTGTGAAGCAGACGTGAGTAGCAGACGTGATGTTGGTTGCCGGCGCATAAAACACACACACAAAATATTACTTCGGAAAAAAAATTATTGAAAAGAAAAAAAAGTGATTTAAAAACTATTTGTTGTTGTTATTATTATTATTATTCTCTCCCCTCAGATTATCGTCTGCCTACTCCGTGTTATTTCTGTCGTCTGCTGAGCAAGTCAGAACCGGGTACGTGACAGCGTGTTGTAAGTGCACAATGGCTTACTTGAGTCACTTCTGCTGCAAGCGTTCGTGCCTCCCCGAGCTGGTAACAATTGGTTAAAAGGAAAACGGACAGGAGAGCAAGTTTTTTCCTCCTCCTCAACCACAGTCTCACTCAATGAAGGAAAAAAAAAACGGTTGTGATTTTTTTTTCCCTTCTCTCCTATCTTGACTAACACAACGGCCGGGCCTACCATTGAACTAATAGATATCGCTGTATGTCGGCACGGCCTGACAAAAAGGAGGATGGAAGTAGTGGCGTGGTAGCGGGGGGGAGGAGGGGGGCGGACAGAGAAATCCGTGCAGAATTTTCGTTTTCTTCAAATCACATTGGCGGGCACGTACTCTCGACGCGATACCGCATGAGAGTTTTTTTTGTTTTTTTTTTATTTGAGAGACAAGGGAAGGGTTAGAGAGTTTTTCTAACGGTCGAACCACGAGCCGCTTGCGGTGAAATAACAGAGGGGCGGAGCCACCGAGTTCACCGCGAGGGAAGAAAAAAAAAAAAGCGATGTCGGGATCACCGGATTGGTCCACTCCACGCCCCCCGTCCTCCCGGGTCGATAACGGTGTGGCGCGTTTCTCTTTTCAGTGGTGCGAAAGTGGGCGTGGCTTAAGTCTCACTTTAAGCTGTCCCCCTTGTTGTTCTCCCATAAGACAGGACTCAGTCTGTGCTAGTTAGATTGAAAGGGCGAGACCGGATTTCTGGGTTTTTTCTTGTAATTATCTCTCGACTGTGCCTTAAAATACAAACCGAGGGATCGAAGCTTCTTGGACGAATTCATTCCATTGATCTAGAATAAGAAATGAATTTTTTTTTCTTTCAAGACACAAAAGTTCTTTTATTCTTCTCAATCGTATTTTAGAGACGGAATATTAGATTTCTAATATAATTAATATTTTAATAAATCGAACTCCAGCTTTTGTTGTCTTTGTCTGGTCGTTCTGTCATTGTCCGAGACGTTAAACAATGACGTCACACTGAGATCAATATTCGGTGTGTAGGCCAAACTGTGAGGCTACTTAATGTGGAATAGAATGTATTTCCCATCGTGTATATTTCTATTATTTTTTATTTATTTTAGATGTTCTATCACCTCATAGACCAATACTGAGCCGATGGGTACTCGATTGCAGGGGCGTAGCTAGGAATTTTCCATCATGTTGGGGCCCGGAGGTCTTGGCTTTTTTGGGAGCCCCTACTTTTTGAGTAATTAATAATTTCTAATGTAAAAAAAAACTCTCATTTGGGGGGCCAGGGAGGATTTTCAAATTCACCCCCTCCTCCGCCCATCATAGCTACGCCACTGCTCGATGGTATTAATATTAGAATGAGCAGAAGTGTATGGATCTAAAGCTTATCAATAATTTCTCTATGCTGATGTAGATAGTACAATGTCCAGAAAACTATATTGCATATAATGAATACTCGTTCGTTTTTAACATAATAATAATAAGAAGAAGAATCACAGGACCCCAACCACCATCGGTACATGAAAGCAGTTTCCAAGCAGATGGACAAGATGTGAGGACAGTTAGAGACACCCGCTATGACGTAAGCGCTTCAAGGTCAAAGTTGGAACAAAAATCAATCATTTTTCACTGGTGTATGCCTGGAACTGAAATGGAAGACTGTTTACAACTTAAAACGAAATGAAGACGCCTCCATGCATGTTAGTGAAAGCTTCAGCAGTTCCAGCAAAAGTGAAAGGCGTTGAGAGACTGTATAGAGAGATACGTTCACTGTTTTGGGGACAATAGCTGTTATTTGAAATTCAATTGTAGTGGTTAATTATGAACTGTGTTTATCATTGTAGTGATTTCACGTCATAGGATAAATGTTTTGAATTCAATGATAGCGTATTTGTTGTTTCAATGTATACGTTCAACTAGTGTCTTCGGCACTACGGTGCTGTTTGAACTATCAAATATTATTCCATTCTGAAACGAAATATATAATTTTTAAATCACAATCTCAACCACATCGTCGTATGAAAATGTATATATAAACACAAACCCCTAACCCCCTAACCCTAGCCCTAACCTCTAACCCTATATATATATATATATATATATATATATATATATATATATATTTGTTATTGTAATTTCAAAACAATATTAGAAACAGCCAAATTTAAATATACTTGAAAAAAAAATGTTTAGATTTATTTCATTCATAATTAACTACACTTGTTTAACTTATTACAATACATATATAAATATAAGGCAACAGTTTAAAAAAATAATTACACAAGCATCTACATATTTGCAGTGTATGATCTAAACATCAATTTATTCGCATAGAAGCAAGACGCCTGGAGATGCCTGTTGGTGGCCCTAAGCCCTAGACACTGGCAGAGATGAAAAAGGCCTCTGAGGCTGAGGCTTTATTAAGCGCTGTGGTCAGAAGTTTCGAAGCTGGTGGGGGGGGGGAGTGGGGTAGAACTAAGTCAAGAACGGGACAAGTCCGGCGGGTCAAGGTTTGGGCCTTCTCGAGCTGGAAATAGATCAAATCTAAATGATAGACTAGTTTGGGTTTCTTCTTTGTGAAATGGTGTTGATCAAAGGAATCAATAAATACTTTTTGATTTCTAGACTGAATTATTTCGTCTAATGCTTAACACTCTATTATTAACATAGACATAATAAAATAAAAATGTGGCCGGAGAGAGAGTGAGAGAGAGATAGATATATATATAGAGAGAGCGATTGTTTGTACTTCTGAACAATAAACGTTCAGATACTATGCTACATGTTTTGTATCTTTTGAATGGACAACCCCCAGTTGAATGTCTTCACAGGTTTAAAAGGGACATAACTACTTTACTTACTTTCGTTTAAACATCTTCCAAATGATTGTCAGTCAGATGTATACATTAAAAACATATACATTACGATCATAATGAAGTAGTCTTTCTTGCATTGGCTATATAGTTCAACAACTCTGTACAGAACTGAAGTTGGAGTCATGTTATTGTTGTTATGTGCACAAACATGTGTGTATTGGAGTAGAGAAGAAAAAAAGAAGAAACTTTTGAATGAACGACATTGAGGGGTTTGAGGTCAAGCTATAGGGATGTTTAGAAAGGGCAACAGTCCATTGTCAACCATTGTGTGAACATATTGCTTCATTAACAATGCTTATTATTGGTTAAATATAATTGTAATTAATAATGGAAACAAAATGGCCACTTTTACATCAATACCAACAATTGTTGTTTACTTTCTGAATATAGACTGAGCTATTAGTGTCTTAAAGGTCATGGTGGCTGAGAGGCTTGAATTCAGAATAGATAGGTCTCGGGTTCGAATCTCGGTGAAGATTGGGATTTCGAATTTCTTCCAGGCACGTGACTCGCCTTTAGTTGGGGAAAGTAAAAGCGGTTAGCCATTGTTCTGGCCACATGACACCCTTGGTAACCGACGGACATAGAAATAGATATAATTATCTACCCTATAGGTCGCAAGGTAGAAAAGGAATATTTACCTTTTTTTTTGTTTTTTATTGCCATCTTATAGGTACGTAGATGAAAAGGTCGTGATGACTTTATTTCGGTTCCACTATGTTTGGACTATATGAAATGTACATGAGCTAGGAAAAAAACTAACAAACATAGTTACGTGTTGAAAAGAAGCAAACGGCCATGTTTTTTTTAAGTGAACTCATAAATTATATAGTACAACGCAGCAAGTGCATTGAGAACGTTGCGTTTTGTGTATAAAGACTCGCCCTATGTTTTAGACTGCGTTTCTACTGAGTGTGTTTAACATCCAATGCGGCAAATGACATGGAACGAAGACCAAAGCATCTATATGTATAAAGTCGATATAGCTTCACGAATTTAAACTGCGCATTTAAATAATGGCGACCGAACGTCGAATGCATGCTGAAATTGTTGTTTTTTTTTCCTGACGTCATTATCCGCTTACGTTATCACGAACACGAAAGACTTTGATACCACTTTGTATGTAAAATAAGAATATAAAGACAAAAGGGAGGTAGCGCGTCTCTTTCGTCTCAAAAAAAGGTCCTAGCTACATCGCACTTAAAATAATAGATGCACTCCGCAGACCTGTAATACCCTTTCTTTATCCCCTCCCCCCGCTTCGCCAGTCAACCCCCCTCCTATCTTGCATTGTTTCAGCTGAGACTGACGGAATTTTTCAAAGAGCTGAGTCGGAGCAATACCGGGACGTCCCGCTGGAGCCGAGTCTTTCATCTCTCGTCCACGTAGCTCGACTAATTCAATGAACGCTTTGAAACAAGTCGATAATTGGTTTAATTCTATCTTCACATCTACAGAAATTCAGTAATAAATAAGCTAAACGAAATAAATCAAATAGGATTAGTTCAATAAATTAGATTAAACCAATATGTTAAATAAGATAAATAATTTAGCTATCAAGCCAGTTAAATGGATACATAATTTAAGCCAATATTGGCCCAATATTAACACTTAAATAGAATGAACTAGCGTAGCATTTCATTTTAAAAATAAAACGATTTAATTACATAACTAAAACGAAATAAAGTGTATAAAATAAGCAATATAAAAATTAGTATTGATGTTTATGTGTTTGTGTGCCTACGACGCTATTGCTATATTACGTATTTCAAATTAATTAAATAAAATGAATGTAATCAACTCAGAATAAGTACTTAGTGATACACATAATAAATAATTTCATTCTTCTCCTCTCCGAAATGACGACTTCTAATTTCTACACAAGTCTAGATATTGAATACTATGTGTGAGTACCATTAGAATCTACTTTTTTTTTTAATATGTAGGTCACAGCTAGGACTGCACAGCCACGGGAAACACTGTATTCCTCACTAATCTTCGGATTCGAAGACAAGCCTATTATTATTATTATTATTAGT
>JADKLZ010005243.1:15551489-15561798 GCA_021533235.1 Biomphalaria straminea
TATATATATATATATATATATATATATATATTTATATATCGTACCACATCTCGCTAACGGGCTAATCCTTCTCTAATGCTGCAACAATAACAATACAGTATGTTCGCCTAAGATGTGGGCCTTATTTTTGTAACAAAACATAGAACATTACGTAGGGTACTGCTGGTTAATTAAAAAAAACACTCGTCACTACTAATAGTATGTCGCCTCTCCCACTCTGCTAATTGAAGCCAATAGGATGTTCTTTAAGAATAAAGTGTTCTATAGGAGTTACAGTGGTCCATTTACTTTCGAAGACCCGACTTTTTCGGAAAGGCTGTATGACGTTTTTTTTAAATAATTTATAAAAACAAGGTTACAAGGACAGTTTGTGTGGAAACACAAACTCAAAATCTGCCCCTGAAGTGGTCAACCCAGACAGGTAAAAAAGGAGGTTTCAATATTTTCAGAAAGAACATCAGAATGAAATTCTATCAATGACAAATAAATGAACAGAGTAGAATGGAGAAAGAAGGTTGACAGATCTTGTGTAGTGCCCCAGTGAAGTTTATTAATTACTTTACAACATTATGACACGTGATATGAAAAACTACTTTTTAATTGTTGTTTTAAATTATGTCCAACTTATATGCATAGGCTTACTAAATAGATTTTTCTGTGTAAATAGACAACCAAAACATAGAGCAAGTACAAGAATATAAATATCTAGGCACAACTATCAACAACAAACTGAAACGGAGTGAACACTGTCAAAATCTATACACGAAAATTAACCAGCGACTCTTCTATCTCAGAAAGCTAAGAAAATTTAACATAGACAAAACGATAATCAAACTATTCTACACAGCAACCGTCAGCAGTCTTATTAACTTTGCCATCACCTGCTGGTACGGTAATACTCCACTGGCACAAAGACTCAGAATAAATAGACTAATTAAAAAAGCATCGTATATTACTCAAGCACAGCTACCATCTCTTGAAGAGCTTTTCCAAGAAAGATGCATATCCAAATCACTCACGATTCTTAAAGACAACCTTCACCCATTAAACCACTGTTACATAAGATCTGAACGAAGTGGTCGTCTCCTTTCCATCAAGACTAAAACTGAAAGATTTAAAAACTCATTTGTCCCACTTTCGATCAGAGTGTTACGAGATCAGCTGTCATCGAGAAGTACATAGAAGTCAAATTCATAAAGCGCTGGATGTGAATGTGCTTGTGTGTTTGTTGTATGTGAATGTTGTTCGAATATTTCATTAACATTGTTTTTGTATAGTAGTTACGCTGACGTTGTCAAGTTGTAATCAAACTGAATTTACATTAGATTGGATCAATAAAATTATCTTATCTTATCTTATCTTAAATGTAGTAGTTAGTATAACAAAACTTACTTAACTTAGCAATACTAATGTAAAAAAAAATGAAAAAAAAAAACGTTTTCATATAAACCTGTTTAAAAAGGGTAATCTATTATCTCTTTCATTACAGAGCTTTCGGTGTTTGTTAACGTTAATAATGAATAGTTGTAAAAGTGATGTATTTTTCTGAAAGAAACTGCTTGCATAAGTGATTTAAAAATTAGATTTTTCGGTTTTAGAAAAAAAAAAGTAGCCGTTGCATCAGAACTTTGAATGGTCTTAAATATTATGATGTCGGATTTTCACTAACTTTTCTAGTTTACGAGATCTAAACGCAACGGATGGACGGACAGACATTCCACACAAAACTAATAGCGTCTTTTCCCCTTTCTGGGACCGCTAAAAATACTTCCGCGTTTTTTTTTTTTTGTTTTTTTTGTTTTGTTTTTTCAACACGTTCACACAGTAGCCGATTGGAAAAAGAAAACGTAATAATATGTCATGCTGGAAGCTGATTTGCCGAAATAACTGTATAAGCATACCAACTGGTGATACTGTTTATATCCGAAAAATATTATACGTTTATGAAATTAAACAGCTTACTGCGAAAAGCTGACCTTTGCGTGCGGTCTTAGAACGTATCACCAGCGACAGTCGAGAATACACCGTACAATTGTTTAGTTATTTTCAGTGCTTTTTTATTTAAAAAAAAAATAAATTGATTGCCTAATTTTTTAACTGTTAATAAATTAATAAACGCTAAAATTCAAGAAAATTAATATTTTTTCCCCACATTGAAAAAAAGTGAAGTACGCCGTACGACGTGACGGTAAAAAAAAGCACTGATTATTTTCATTAAATAATCAATTGGTCAAAAGTTCCATTATTGTTACTACAAATGTATTTTTCATATACAATTTTTCATAATGCAAATAGTAGTTCAAACTTTATTACTACGCATTTTCCAAATAAAATCCGATTAGACGTCGAAACGATTAGGAATGGTTGATTCTACTTATGTGTTTTTATTGTGAACGTTAAACGATGATAGCCTCTAAGACTCGTCTGTCTTTACCGAAACAAAACGGTATTTCGAAATAAATAATGTAATCTTAAATAGCAATTGGTATATTTGGTATACTGGGAAAATATTGAGTAACAAGTCCTTGTTTACGACCACTCATTTAGTTTTCGAAGTTGGTGACAATAAAATCTCCCAGCGCGGGGCCCCCCTTAGGCGCGGGGCCTGGGGCGGTTGCCCCAGTTGCCACCCCCTAAGACCGCTACTGTGTACGATATATGAACAGTACGATATATGAACACTACGACTTATGACCTAAGTCCTCAGTTTCCTCCATACTTTGGTGATATGGAAAGGGAGGTCAACTACAGTGGCGTAGCAAGGTATCTGTGGGCCCGGGTTCAAGAATATCTTGGTGGGCCCCCATACCCAAAGTAAGACGAGTATAAAGTGTGACAGAACAATTTTGTAATCTGAATGTATGAGTATGTTAACCAAAAGTCATTCTAATACTTTCTACTATATTTAGATCTTGCTTCTCATTTTTCAACATTCAGAAACTAACGCTGACTGCACTTACAATTTTTTGTTGGACAATAAGCAGAACAATGTTATCGAATAGTTCTAATTTCCCTCTAAATGCTGCAGCTTCCATGCGTTTTTTTTCCTTAGAGAAACACAAATTGCTTTGGTACATCAAAATATCTTAATCTCATTGTTTTTAGAGCATTATCCCTTGATGACCACGTGTATTATATACTATGCTCTTCCTATTGGATTCAAGACGCGCCCATCTTGAGATGCTATGAGCAAAAACAAATACCAAGTCCTAGAACTTGAACACAGCTGACGAAATTATTTAAGACCAAGTTCAAGTCGTAGTTAACATAGTGAACATAATGCTTGAGCGGCTTCTTTTGATGAAGCAATACCCGAAGACCATTGTAGGTCCTACAATCCCATTACATTGGAAGCACCATCATAGCTTTAGCCTCGCAGTTTATTTAAAGATAAATTGAGATTATTCATTAGTTGGATCATTTGTTCAGCCAATTCTGCAGACGTCTGGTTCTCAAAAAAATGAAAACCTAGAAATAATTCTTTAATTGCTATTTTTTGGGATATTCCGTCATTGAGATAAAAAAAACAGTTTTAAAAAAATCATGCTAATTTGATCCAATTTTAATATGTCTTGAGTGCTGTCAACAATGAAAGAGAAAAATGGTGCGGACCTTTTGGTAGAAATGCATTGCCCAACAGGTCTATTATCTCGATTTAAATCTGCGAGACTTTGTTTTCCTGTAAAATTTCAATATTCATAGCAATTTTAAATAAAAACTGATTCTATTTTGTGTAAATATATATACAGGTGTAAAATGTCTTTAAGAACTATAACCAAGATACTAAGCATTGGTCAGAGTTCCATATACATATGCATAACTCCAGCTGTCTAGAGGGGAGGGGGGAACTACTGTGTGGGCGACATCGTTCCGACCACGGCTAATGCAAAGGCATTCATCCCCGAGAGACACAATTCCATGCTCAGGTTTTTGAAAAAATATAGGCCTAATGATGTTAACTTTCTCTAAGAACTTGAACAAACAATAAGCATTGGTCATTGAAAGACACTCTTCCATGATAACATGGACATCTCTCAATATTCTAGATATTTTTTGTAACCTGCTCCCCAATTTGGTTTCGCCATCCAATCCATTGTAACAGAACTTATTCAACTATAACGATAGGCCCTACATATGTCACTTATTCTGATGTTTCGTTTGCTTGCTAATTTTTTTTTTCTCTTTAGACTTCATCTCCTTTTTAAAAAAAATCTTTTCTAATGATCACTTAAAAACATTTTTGTACACAATACAAAGACAACAAAACAATGTGATGAGGACTTCCTAGTTGTCCATAGTGTTTCACACTATTGCAAAAAATATACGTCACTGACTAGGATTCAAAAGTATTAGATTCACATATGTTAAATTATTTTTTTACTAACTTAACACAGTAGAAAGTTCAATATTGTACATGATACCTCCGGGTATAATAAAACATTATAAATACAGAAAAAAAAAAGGAAACAGATTTAGCTTTGAGAAAATTGAATAATTAACATCTCTTTCCAAATTTTAATTCGTGAATCCGTAAGTTCTCATGTGGGCCCAAACTAGTCAAGAGTCATGGGCCCAAGTGCAATGTACCCCTTTGCGCTATTGTTGCTAATCCACAGACTGTAGGCCCCTAATGGTCGTGGGCCCGGGTTCATTGAACCCCTTCGCGCCATGGATGCTACGCCACTGGGTCAACATCTTCTCGGAGTCTGAGCCTAACAAAATAGTACCCCCTTCTGAACATAATCCTCTCCATTCTTCTCAACCCTCCAACACACAATGGCTACAGGCACTGGGTCGCCCCTTTGAGAATTGTTTCTGTAATGGCTTACATTGTTCTTCCATGCTCATAACGTTTGGGGTTTGCAAAATGTAAGCATAGATGTAATAGAAGAAGATCAATCGCTATAGCAGACCTCAACACTGCGACGTCACAACCTGTGGGCAGTGGAGACAATAGCTCCTTGCCACATGGTACAGACATTTCTGTAAGCTTTGCATTAAGTATCAAACATGACTTCAGAAATGAAGATCTTGAAGTTCCCAATTCATCTTCTACACGTTGACAGAGTGACTGTTAGCTAACTCATTTATTTTTTACATTGATTTAAACCTTCTTTGGCTATAATCTAACTTCCTGATACTGATGCAGTTACTTGTGTTTCTTTGAGAGGGGTGGAGTATGGTGAATGCTTGACGAACAACTTGTGCATAAAAGTCACGTTTACACTTGGAGACCATTAAAAAAAAATTCTACATGTGAGACCAACAGAAATAAAAAAATGGCTAAGTAGATGACGTCATTTAGATGACGTCACGTGTTGCTATAAAGTGCCCCATGTAAAATTGGGAACTTTCTATTTTACCTTCACTATAGAAATGTGATACTCTACAAAAGATCAAAGCAGCCCTAACGTTAAGAGAAAACAGAATAGGTCATACTGATTGGAGTAAAAGCCCGGGCCTTATAAATTGATCACTTAATATTGTCCTCCTTTTTTTCTTACAATACTGAATCATCACTGACAACTCCTTTCAATTAAAAAAAAAAAAAAAGAAAATTTCCATCACCGCGGCTTTCTAAAAATTGTTCTCTACAATAGCCATTTTTGGATAAGTTAGCTCTTCATTCCATATCGGATTACTTGCCCTTGAGAGCTTCTCTTCCCCTTTCTAGTTCTTGAGGCGTAACGATCCATTTGAGCTCGAGAGTTTTCTGCCCCTGTGTCCAAAGGTTTGGGCCTGAATGGCTCGGACACGGCGGCTCTTCAAAGAAGAATACACAGAGTGCTAAACAAAATTCTATATCTAGTCAAACCACAGATAAACACCGGGGGGGGGGGGGGACATAGCGGTTATATCTGGAATACGGCCCGCCGGTAAAATGAGTCTATTAAGAACTTTTTTTTTAAGGGGAGTCTTAATTGCTATAGACTTTGGTTGAGCTAATCGGTTGAAGGTCAGTATTTTGTTCGAATTGTTGTTTAAGAGTATCCATGAACCTGACGTTCTGGTTAATGATCAGATTTTAATTTTCTTCTCAAAATACCTAGATATATTTCAAAAGAGTTCTGATATCTACATCTATATTTGTATGGAATGAGTCTGAAATTGAAATCTTGTCTGAAATGTCAAATTTAAATGAGTGCTCAGAGATCCAGGGATCATCTAGCTCAGCGGTTCGCAACCTTTTAAGATCGGCTCTAAAGATCACGAGACTAAAAATCCAAGTCTTCAATAGGATTCAAACGCGAGAATCCCGGTTTGGAGGCCAAGCGCTTAACCACTCAACCAACCTGTCTCCTTCAAGAAGCGTGGTCGAGAGGCTAAGTGCGGCTTGAACTTGGCTTGGCTACCTAGAAGGGGGCTCGAGGTTCGACGCCAGACTCGGGCAGAGTTGTGTTTACTGAGCGCCTTAAGGCAGCACGGAAAACCAACACCTAGATACCCCCTCCCCCCCACTGGTCCACAAATGAGATCGGACCAAAGCGCTCTGAGCATGCTTTAAGCATGAAAGTAGCGCTATATAAAAGCTATAATAATAATACTCTGACGTAAATCAGAAAGTCTTCAATTCAGCAGCGGTTGCGATCAACTGTAATTTAACTTTTAAAAAACTATTTTATATGGCATTACATTTGAATTAGCACATATATTTTCAGGGGGATTCTTTAAACTTTAGCTTATTACATATTTAGAAGCGATTTCGATTTTATTAGTACATAGAAAAAATGCAAATACCACAGTGTGGCGTTAAAACTAGGTGCAGTGCAAAAATAACAAGATTACAAAGAGATTTTGTGTTATAACACAAACTTAGAGGCGGACCCCGTAGGAGTAGGATTCCTGTCGGATTCGCCTATTCGCAAGAAATGGTCAAGACGTAATTTAAATTTGATGGACAAAGGTAATAATGTTTTAAAGACATTTTTGCCGTTGTTTTACATGTTTCGGATGTTCTTTCTAAGTTGAAAATAATTAGTTTTAGTTTATTATAACATTTCAATGTAGATCTAGACATGGAAATCAAAATATACACGTTAAGTCTTGATTTAGACCTAGAAATTATATATAATTCTAAACTAGACCTAGAAATTCTAGATCTAAAATCTACAATGATTTCAATTGGAACATGAAACTAGATTTATTGTAAAAAAAAATATCAAGATCTAGTGTTGAAAATCTAATTTAGTGAAAAAAAAAATCTATATCTAGTGGAAAAAAATCTAGATTAAAAAAAATTCTTTAGCCAACGTCACACGTCCTAGTTAAACTAAAATATGTTTTCATCTATACGAGAAAGTTTGCGAGGTTTAAAAACATTAGTGCACCGAGTTCTTATTAACATTTCATTTAAAGAATATATTCCATATGACGTCAAAGTGAAAAAAATCCTTTAGCCTACGTCACACGGTCTATTTAGACTAAAAATATCTTTAACAACACGAGAACTTTGGCGAGCTTTAATAAACATAAGTGCACCGAGTTCTTATGAACATTTCATTTAAAGATATCATTCCATAAATCCATATGACGTCAAAGGAAAAAAAAAACTTTACGTCACACGGCTTAGTTAGATTAAAAATGTTTTTAACAATACAAGGACGTTGGCAAGCTATAATAAACTCTAGTGCACCGAGTTCTTATGAACATTTCATTTAAATAGAAAAAATACATGATGTCACACGGCTTATTGTAAAGTTAGACTTATAATGTCTTCATTACACGAAAGAGAGAGAGAGAGAGAGATAGAGAGAGAGAGTGAGAGAGAGAGTGAGAGAGTGAGAGAGAGAGTGAGAGAGAGAGAGGGTGGGAGAGAGAGCTAACGAGGGTACATACATATGGAGGAAACTGAGTTCATATAGTATTTCATTTAATGATGTGTGACCCCCCCCCTTCCCTCTCTCTGTGTATATATATATATATCAGGATAAAATCTGAATTTGTTTTCGTTTTGTCTGTCAGTTTGTCTGTCCGTCATGTTTATATCGAAATAAAAAACAAAAAGCTATTGAAATTGAGAGAGAGAGAGAAACGGTATAAATCAAATACCGTTAATTAAATTTTCGGGTTTATCAAGTATAAAAATTATATTTATATGTACCATAGCCTTGTGGAAAGATTTTCATACCATACTTTGTTGTTAGGAAGTTGTTTTTCTCAAATATCCTGAACATATTATTGAGACAAAATTAGATTTTGTAATGTTTAAGCAAGAAAATTGATTGTAGTGTAAGAAAGAAGTGTTATTTTAAATAAATAGAGTTAAACTGTTTCTCATAAAAATCGGAACAACCAATTTTTGTAAATGAGAAGAATATTATTTGTTTTAATTGTTAGAAGATGGATTTCAAACAGTTTTTTGGCGTTAGTAGATTTTGCTAATAAAATTCGGAACAATTTAGTCGACGATTTGTAAAATTATAAATGTTATGTAGGTAGTTTTCTTTTTGAAAACAAAATCTGGTACATTCTTAACTAATTTAAAAACTTTTGCTATGTTTCAGCAAGAAAATTTCACGTAAAATAGGTCTGACAAACCCAGTAGCAGCATTTCCCCCTACAGGAGCCACAAAAAGTGATTTTCGATAATCGTTTCTATTAAATTTCTTTCTTATTTTAAAAATCCTGAACAACCTATTGTCGATACTTTTGAAAAAAAAAGTCATAGGACTTACATTTTTTAAAATATGAAAATACGGAGCAGTTGATACCGATAAATAAACTATAATGACGTATTGTCAAATAATAAAATTGTAATATTATTAAATTATCCAGAACAACTTTGTAGTTAATGAAATATAAGTCATTATAGAGCCTCTAATTTAGTATTTATATGTTATTTACATAAAACAAACCCGGAACAACATATTAAAGATCATGTGTATTTTGCAACGTTTAAGCATGGTAATAAAATTTAATATAAGTTAGAAGAGCAAACAAACATTCTTAGACATTGATTTTTTTTTTTCACAAAACATCCGGAACAATCTATTATACATACTTAAACTAAGGCAATATTTCTGAAGGAACATTAAAGGTAAAATCAGATTTTCAATAGCCTTTAGTGTTTTTTTTTATCTAACCGTGACTGACTGATCAACAAACAGACAAAAGGCACAATAACAAGCTTATTTCATTCTAATGGGGCACTAATAAAAAAAAAATATTTTAAAATCTTCTTTAAAAAAAAAATGTTGAAGAAATTAGTTTAGATTTAAGTCATGGCCGGGCTTTTCGCTAGTACACGAAAGAAAACGTGTTCTTCTTTGTTAGCATATTGTAACATTGGCTCCCTTGCATTTATGTAATTGTTTTAGAATTGGTGTATTGTTATTAAAAAATAGCTTGCATAATTAATTTTATCAATTAAACGGTTTGCTTTGAGAAAACTAAAAGTAGCCGTTGCACCTAAACTTTTCAAGCCGCATTTAATGATGAAATAATATTTTTCGTACCTCTTCTAGTTTTGGCGCCCTGAGTGTGACAGACGGACAGACGGACATTTTGCACAAACCTAATAGCAGCTTTTACCCTTACGGGGCCGCTAAAAAAAAAAAAAAAAACAAGAGAGAGAGAGAGAAGAAATACATTCTGGCACAAGAGTGAATGCCGCAAAGATCTTAGTACACACCTGTATGGTACCCCATTGCTCACCTGAAACGTACCGATACACTGTACCCCCTTTTTTTCTTATTCCAGAGATCTTAGCATTACCGAATTTCCCCCTTCCCCTCTATTTCTCTCAGTCATAAGTCATGCCTTGAAGTCAATTGACTTGGCTCAATGCTGGCCGTTCTGTTGGGGGGAGTCGAGGTGTGAAACGTGCAGATGGGCCAGTCTGAAGGGCTTACCTTCTCCTTGCTCCCATAAACAAATTTTTTGACGTGGCCCTGTGTACCTTTCAGAGAGCCCCCCCCCTCCGCTTCAGGTTTTTCTCAACTCAGCTCTGGGACCATCCCTATCCTCCCCTCTTTTTTTTTCTATTTTGGTGTTTGCTCCGAGTCGGGGAATCCCCAAGTTTTAAAACAAACTTCACGGTACGCTGTTATCAACAAATGCGGAGATGATGACAATGGGGAAACAGGAGAGGTGGGGGGAGGGGATTGTAAAGAGTGGTAGATGTAATCACAGAATTTAAGATGGTCAATCTTGTGGCGCGACACAAAAAAAAAAGGGTTCCCTAACGGTCAGTGGTCAATTAACTGTGTATACAATTTAGCAGCTCGATGGTATTTTTTGTGAATTGATTTGAGGAACAAGTTGATTCTGTCCGAGTCCAAACTTCCTGCAGGAGGACGAGGAGGACGAT
>JADKLZ010005243.1:15594198-15613442 GCA_021533235.1 Biomphalaria straminea
GTTTGTTTGGTCGGATGTTAGGTCGATGTGAGGTCTGATGTTAGGTCGGATGTTAGGTCGGATGTTTGTTTGGTCGGATGTTTGTTTGGTCAGATGTTAGATCGGATGTTTGTTTGGTCGGATGTTTGGTCGGATGTTAGGTTGGATGTTAGGTCGATGTGAGGTCTGATGTTAGGTCGGATGTTTGGTCGGATGTTAGGTCGGACGTTAGGTCGGATTGCACGCGGTGCAGTCAGGGTAGGGATATGGATAATAATTTTGTCTATTTTAAGGACATTAGTATGAGTGTCAGGAGATTTCCTGGAGTGTCTTGAAAACAAAGAAACCACGGAAACCCTATTAAAAGTTATAATGGTTTAATTTAATAATTTACACATTGAATAAGCGCGAGCTGAAAAACCATCATGGACATACGATAGGCTTACAGCAGTAAACTAAAATATTTCTATGCAAACAAGAAAAGAAAATCTTAATTGAACACACTCGGACAATGGTAAGGCTATGCTTGCCCTGATTTGGCAAAATATGTAGGTCACATCTGGGGCTGCGTAGCCACGGGAAATACTGCATTCCTAATTAATTTTCGGATTCAAAGCCAAGCCTTTTTATAAGTATTTTTTTGCTGTCAAATTATTACCACGTGTTCATGCTTCAGTCATGGGCGCCCGCAGGATTTTTTGCAGGGGGGTGCAAGCACTGTCGGATCCAGTGGGGGGCGATCACCCCCCCCCTCGGCCGACCCCCCCCCCCCCCGAAAAAAAGTAATGAAGAAACTTAAGAATTAAGATATTTAATGTAAAGCCGTATTCTGTAATAACTCCCAAAATCCAAACGTGTTTTTTTTTTCTCGGCGGTAACAACTCAATATCCAATATCATGTTTTTTTGTCAGTAGTCTCTCCTTCTTCAAGATGACATCTCTGACGTGTTCCTCAGGATGGTCAAGATGGTTTTTGATTATGCCATTAATGTTACTGCTAAGCTGCTGTTGAGAGGCCACTATGTTAAGTTGGAAAGACTGCAACACCTTAGAAGCTGGTTCAAGAACAGATGAATAATTGAGACAATGAAAAGACAAATCAGAAACACAAGAGGAGGAGACATTTACTACACAAGTGAAGTTTATCTGGTTCACTTGCAATCGTTATTTTAAGATCCGCCAAACAGTAAAAGATTTCAAAGCTGAGACTATAAGCTTGAATAGATTCGTATTTTTCAGTTCATTGTGTCTCACACAAAGAGGTAAATGTAGTACCAACGCTATTTCTAGGGACTGATACGGAAGATTTCTAGCCATCACGGGGCAGCCTTGGCCGAGTAGTTTGTCCATGCCGTTAGACGGTTAGACACATGTAGCATGTCTCTCTGAACCACAGGAAATAAACTAATGAGGTCGAATAGAATCGCAATCTACAAACCGAACACTCAAAGACATCTGCTCAGTGCCTGAGATAGCTGAAGTTTCATCACTAGAATACCCAACAAACGCAGTTAATTCATGATGCTGCAGCTTGTAGTTTTTGGGCTCTTGCTGCTGCCAGTGCTCCGCTGATCCAAATCAACGTTTTGACTCGAATGACATTCTTGTATCTCTTCTATTGTAAACTGGTGCACGTGTTTAACCTGCCGTTTTATCGAGCGCTGACATCGACCGCAACTATATAGCATTTATCACATCGAAAAAAAATGTTTCTAGACCTTAGCTAAATATAAACAAAAAATTGTAGCATTTTACGTCTCAAGACGATTTTTTTCCCTTGGCAACTCCCTGTGTGACTAAAGGAGCCAATCCTTTGTACTTTCAACCTTCTTTCTACTAATAACCTTCAGTACTACTATGCTCTCTCTTTATGTGGAGCTATCCAGTGCCACTTTTTTCCCAGCTGTTAATGTCGATTTTGAAGAGCTTTATGTCGCGTTTGCATACATCAGTATACCTCAGCAGTGGACGACCAGCGGATCTCATGCCTTCTGATAAATCACAACACAGAATGTTTTGTGAAAGTCGACCTTGTGGCATTCATAATAACTATAGCTATGTGCAAATATAAACAAATCGTCACGACTAACATGCTATAGAACATTTGACACCCTTTCATAGTGCAAAGAATAGCAAGTCTATAAAAAACCGTACATGGTCGAACATGAACTACAGATTTGCCTATTCTAGTTACAATAATAGCATATCTTTACAACTGTTTTTCAGTGGAAGCACTACTTTTTAAATTACTACATTTTATAATATTCTAATGATAGGCTTTAGATTTAGAAGACCAAATTTTCCTGAATATTAATTTATTAAACTCTTGCATTATTAATGTACGGGCACCCGTAGGGGGTACATGATAGTGCACTTGCACCCCCTTGGATTCTGACTGAATCAACATATACGTAATTTAAAAAAAAAACAGATCTGGAAGATGTATTTCATTATTTTAAAAAATGGCTAAAATGTGGTTACTCGGAATTCAGAGGCGCGCACTTACATGGTTAGCCATCCATTCCAATACACCTTATCTACTTATTTCTACTACTACATTAACCAGTGGAAGCACTACTTGTTCAGTTGCTACTTAGAAATTAATTGATTTGGTGGTGCAAAATAAAAGGCTATAATTTGGCTACTCAGAATCCAGGGGGGGGGGTTTGAAGTGCACCCCTTTGCACCCCCCTGCGGGCGCCCATGAAGTTGCACCCCATGGGTTCTGACTAAATCTACATCTACGTAATAAAAAACCATCTGGATGATGCATTTCATTATAAAATATTTTTTAAAAAAAGGCTACAATGTGGCTACTCACAATTCAGGGGCACGCACGTACATGGTTAGCCATCCATTCCATACGCCTGGGCTAATCTACTACTACATTAACCAATGGAAGCACTACATGTTCAGCTGCTACTTAGAAGTTAAATTGATTTGGTGGTGCGAAAAAATTATTAATATTTGGCTACTCAGAATCCAGGGGGGTGCAAGTGCACCCCCTTGCACAGGGGCGGACTGGCTATATGGGCATACCGGGCAAATGCCCGGTGGGCCGGCACCATATGGGCCGGTCTGGTCGCGACCAACCAAATTTTTTTTTTAATGCAAACAACTTTAAAAAAAAGTTACAGTGGTTAAGTTACAGTACATGCCCGAACAAGCTTTATTTTATTTATTTTTTTATTTTTTTTTACAACTAATTTTGTTGGAAATTCAATAAGCATATCAAAAAATGTACACTATACACTGTGCATATCATCATTTGCAAAACGTTAGACAATACATTTTGCTGTGTAGGCCTACGAGCGGCATTGGCTTCAATACTGCTTTGATGTCTCCGAAGTTGTGTTTGGCCTAAACGTTTTGCTGGTCGGCATGGGCCTTTGATGGCACTCCCCTTTGGTTTTGCTCCTTCCCTACCCCGACTTTTGATTTTTCCATTGACAATTTTACCAAACACATTGATATAACACAGCAAAAAAAAAATAGTGGCGATAAATAAACTTGTAACAATACTTAATAGAAATTAACCTTTAACACACATAGCCGCGAAATTGTAAACCACAAATCTTATTCACAGCTCAATATATAGTTCTTTCTGCCATTTTCAAATTAGTTTAATTTTAATAACATAGATTTAAAAATAATACACTAAAGCTTACAAAAAATTTTATATGCTTAAAAAAACAAACAGATCTAGATCAAGATCTAAATAATTATTTTTGTTATTTTAATTAATGGCTAATTTATACTTAGTATATCATGGAGGCGCGGTGGCTGTGGTAAAGCACTTGGCTTCCGAACCGTGGTCCGGGATTCGAATCCTGGTGAAGACTAGAATTTTTAATTTCGAGATCTTCGGGAGCCTCTGAGTCCACCCAGCTTTATTATTATTATTATTATAGCTTTTATATAGCGCTACTTTCATGCTTATAGCATGCTCAGAGCGCTTTGATCCAATCTCATTTGTGGACCAGTGGGGGGGGGGAGGGGGTATCTAGGAGTTGCTTTCCCGTGCTGCCTTTGGGCGCTCAGTAAACACAACTCTGCCCGAGTCGGGTGTCGAACCTCGAGCCCCCTTCTAGGTAGCCAAGCAAGCCAAGTTCAAGCTCAAGCCCCACTAAGCCTCTCGACCACGCTTCTTTAATGGAAAAAGTAAATGCGGTTGATCGTTGTGCTGGCCACATGGCACCCTCGTTAACCGCAGGCCACAGAAACAGATGACCTTTACATCATCTGCCCTATAGATCACAAGGTCTAAAAGGGGACATTTTTTATGCTTAGTATGAAGTCAATGACGGAAATTCGTATAACAATTCTCTGATTTTATATAGCGCTGTCACATCTCATATTTAATGATAGAAGATTTATATTTTTATTGGTCATGTTCATATACAATTCTCGTTTTTTGAGAATGTAGTAGGAAGAGCAAGAGCTTTTAACAGTAAGTGTCTCTCTAACCGTTCTGCATTCTCTAATGTTTTAATGGAATGTGTCAGACAGGAATACCAACGACATGCCTAGATTATTTTTAAAGTAACGTCTGTAATCTATAAAAATACCAAAAAGTCTCTAAAACATTCAATAATTCATTCATTTCAAACTCATTGATGCTGCTATTGTATTTTTTATAGTTTTCATACCACATAGGCCTACATAGACTCCCTAGCTCTCTATGGCGGTGTATACTATCTTTCCACTAACAAAGGAAGAGCCTATCTAGGGTACAAAAAAAACGTGCGAAAGAATGAAAGATCATATGAAATGAAGACACATTACACACACACATACACAATCACTTATAGGCCTATATATGCCTGCTTTTTTGTGACGGTATGCACCGGTACGGTGTACCAGCACCTTTTTCAATGTGTGAAGGAATATTACTATTCTTGTATTTTACGTTTATTTTATTAACTTATTACTAATTAAAGGTTAGGTAATCCATCACTGAATACATTTTTTTTACACAAAAAGCACTGATACAACATATGACATGCTATTTGTGGGCCGGTTAAAACGGTAATGCCCGGGCCGATTTTGATACCCAGTCCGCCCCTGCCCTTGCACCCCCCTGCGGGCGCCCATGGCTTCAGTGTCTTAATGTTCCATACCAAAATAAAGGAAATGGTGATAACATAGCTTCTCTGCGCCTTACTTACTCACACTGAAAATGATATCTAGCTAGCGGTCAACAAGTTTGCGTACGCTGCAGCCACTTTTGATTTAACTATAAACCTTAGTAAAAAGCTTGGGGTTTGAGCGTGGTGACGAAAGGCCCGAAAGAGATTTGAATGGAGGGTTGGGATGTAGCACCAGTAGCACCACTGGGATGAATGGATTTCAAAACCCGGTATGAACCTCTTATAGTCCGACAGTCAGGCTGAGCAGGGCACGCATCCCTTATGGGGGACGAACATATTGTTTGGCGTAACAGAGGTGCCTCACGGAAACGTTTCTTTAGAAAGCTAATGAAATGATTTAAGTCTATTAAGAAAAAGTGCGCCATTTCAGTTTGTCAAAAAGTGCCTGTTTTACCCTATAACGTCGAGATTTGAGTCACTTGATTTTCATACTAAAGCCATAATGAATACACTAATTTCATAATTAAATGTCTGAACGTAACTATCTGAGAAGTTACAGAGCAAAGTCTTTCTTCCAAGCCAATAATAGTAGGCCTACAATAGTTTTATGCAAAAAAAAAAAAAAAAATGGATTGTAAAACTATAAAACGGACGTGAGCTGTGATTTGTCTACACTTAAGAGATTTCATATTTAATCGCCATGTACAATTACATTTAGAACTAAAATAACACTAAAGCAACTCTTCAGATTAGTGGTCTTTATCCGATCGTTAATTTTCGTAATTACAAAAATATTCCCAAAATGACTTCGGGTATTTAACCTTCCTTAAGAAATTATTGAACCGAGCAAGGCTCGGCCACCTGATATTTCCATTTTATAGCTTTAGTCGCATTGACACACTTTTCCATAGCTCGCGCATACCATTACTCTCGCCGCGTAGTGATACTAACAAAATTAATGTCAGAGGTCATATAATCGCGAATTATAAAGGCATCTTATTAAACTAATAAACTATATATTTTATACAATTTACTTTCCATTGTGTTTTTAATCTATTTAAACCCTAAAACTATCCATTAGGTTTAATTTTAAGTCTTTATTTTCAATTTACTTTTTCTCTATCATATTTACTTATGTGCATTTAGACCTCTTGACAACATTGCTACACATATACATTTACCGTGTTGACAAAATTTCTCATTCATTACCGCGCACTAAAAAGGTCACGCATGCGCTATAAATGCGAATGACTTTAGCGACCTATATACTAATTTAGATCGAGGTCAACCATGGAACTATACTCACACAAACTTAAATTGTTTATTTATATAATTGACTAGATTAGAATGGCATCCACATTTTTTAGAGTTTAGATCTATATCTACATAAAATTAAACTAAAATGTTTTAGTAACAGTTACATTCACGCGTTTGCTTTATTTATAATCTATATTTTATCGCTTTTTTTGTGTCACCAAGGCGACGCGTCAAGGGGTCATAAATTTAAATCAGTGAGAGTTCAATATAGCCTAATCTCTTATATACTTGACTATACTTTAAATTAGAAATACACATTTTAAAAATATATCTACAGCTTTCATTTCATTGATAGATCTACATATCTAGATCTAATAAACTATTTTCTTCTCATTTGGAGGCCGGAACGCTTCTATTTCTAAAGATAACTTTTCAGTTTCAGACGTGAGTGTATTCAATCTAATTCAACCCTAACCCTAATCTTACCCTAACCCTACCCTCACCGAAACAGGAAGATGCAACAACACAAAAAAAAAATGTATGTTAGATTCTTAGAAAACGATACAATGATCGTTTGTGTTGTTCTTTTTTACTGTTATATCTCATGAAGCCAAGACGAGGATACCAAATTTAGATCCACTTAGAGAAGCTGCTCTGGCATATGTGTATGTTATGTAACAGAACAAAGAGTTTAGCTTTTGTGTACACATCGTACGGATAGTCTCATTCACTTTATCTGTTGGGATACTTCAGCATAATATGAACCAGGCATTCGATCTGATTACTTAAACACAGTATCAAGCGAAGCTTTTACTACACTGAATAAAGTTTCTTTAACAATGGGAGAAACAGATCTGAACAGAAAGTTAAAATCACCTAACAAAATAAAGGGTTAAAATTTTCATAGGCAATCTATCTTTTTTATTACTAGATGAATCGATTTATTTTTTAAATTATCATCTTTTTTGTTCACGTCATTATTGATTTTTCAAACGGACTAAATGCATGCTATTTGTAGAAAGAAAAACCCGAGCAAAGCCGGGTAAAATTTAGCTAGTATATATTTATATATATGGCTAGGAAGATGACTAGATTAAATATGACAAAGCATTACAGTCTCGAAAGAAAAAGTATAAATGTGCAAAACCAAAAATAAATGTGTAAAATTAAATATAAATAAATTTTGAAATAGACTTCGTATTTCACGAGGTTAAAGCTGCTAATAGGCAAAACAATTGTAAACTTATAAAGAAAGTTGAACTTTAAAACGTTTATCTCAATGCCAGTTTCTCTAAGTCACTGTGTTGAGAAAAGAAAAGATGTGTCTGAACCCAATATGTGGTTCTCACATGTTTAATGTTCTAATGTAAGCCTAAATATCTGACCTACTTACCTTTTGGATTTGGCGTCCATTTTAGTAACCACGCCCACCAGCCACGCCTACTGCCATGACTTCTTTTGACATGTTAATGTTTCTTGCGCAGTAAGACATTAGCTCAAAGGGTAAATCTCCGAAACAAGAGAGAGAGAGAGAGAGACGGGAGAGGGCAGGCCGGTTCAAGAGACTGGCATCACTGGCCCATGCTTCATATGTTTAGAACATCATCAAAGTTAAGACTTCGATTCCTGGTGATTTTTTTTTTCTAATGATTGGCCATCAATCAGACGACATTACATACGTAGATACGTAGATTCTAAAATGACGACTTCATCTTGTATTCTGTGTCCAAGCGGCGTCTAGATCTAGACTCAACAAGTAGTGTGTCGCCTTTCTTTTATGAAGGTCTAGAGGTAGCCTCAATGAGTAGTGTAGCGTAGTTTTGTTTATTGAGATTGCCACAGGAGCTTCAGAAATATTAAATCAATAATCAATTAATGTTTGAGATTGTCATATCTCTCTAGCAACTGAAGATTCGTAGTAAAGGCTTTCTTATTGCTGTGTTGTGTCCTGTTCCTCTTCACTTTTCAATAATTTCTTCACTTTTAAAAAAAATCTTCACTTTTCAAGAACTTATTTACTTATCAAAAAATTCTTCAATTTTCAATAACGTCTTCAATTTTCAATAACTTTTTCACATGCCAGTAATTTCTTCACATTATGGGAACTTTTCACTTTTCAAGAACATCTTCACTTTTCAAAAAAAGTATTCACTTTTCAATAACTTCTTCACTTTTCAAGAACATCTTCACTTTTCAAAAAAATTATTCACTTTTCAATAACTTCTTCACTTGTCAAGAACATCTTCACTTTTCAAAAAAATTATTCACTTTTCAATAACTTCTTCACTTGTCAAGAACATCTTTACTTTTCCCGATCAAACTCTAAAACAAACGACAGAAACAAAATTGTGAGGCATTGGTCAAGCTAGTGATAATGGGATGTTAGTGTGGGCTGTTAGTGTGGGATGTTGGTGTGGGATGTTGGTGTGGGATGTTGTGTGTGTGTGTTTTTATCACTTGTTTACTTTTCCCATTCTTTAAAAGTATTTTCAAAAAGATCAACAGTTTACTTTAATTAAATAGCGTTGTATTTAGTTTGATATAAGGTTTGGCTTTGGTTCCTAAACGGCCTGTTTTATGGAAACTATTATTTAGTTATTTATTTGCATTATAAGTAAATATCACAGCATTTAAAATCAGCCTTATAGTTGGTGGCTCAGTGGTTAAGCGCTCGGCTTTCGAGCCTAGGGTCGCGGGTTCAAACCTCGATAAAGACTAGGATTTTTAATTTTGGGATTTATAGGGCGGCCCTAAGTCCAGCCAACTTTGATGGGTGCCTGACTTTAGTTTGAGAAAGTGAAGACGGTTGGTCGTCGTGCTGGCCACATGACACCGTGCTCGTAAACTGTTGTCCCAGGGGCGTAGCTAGAAATTATCCATCGTTTGGGGCCCGGGGGATGGGCTTTACCTCATTAGGACCTCTGTATTTTGCGTAATATTTATTTTTTAATGTAAAAACACTCATTTCGCCCCCCCCCTCAAGTGGGTGCCCGAGGGGGATTTTCAAATTCTCCCCCCTCCTCCCCCTAGCAACGACAATGCCCTTGTCCAAAGAAAAAGGTGACCTCAACATCATCATCCTTATAGATCTGAATGGGCGCTTCATTATAGTCCCCTTATGTCAAATTAGACATTGTAGGCCTAATGGTTATATATAACAGCTACCACAACAACGGTAGCGTCTTTCCCGTATAGTAGTAGAAATGCACATCGTTTTTAGCGGTCCCCGTGAGGGTGTATGGTAAGAGCATTTCTTATTGTAACATTTCCCCCCTTACATTTACGTAATTGTTTTAGAATCGGTGTTTTGTTATTAAAAAATCAATCTCTTGCATAATTAATTTTATAAATTTAACGGTTCGCTTTTAGAAAACTAAAAGTAGCCGTTGCACCTAAACTTTTCAAGCCGCATTTAATGGTGAAATAATATTTTTCTTATCTCTTTTTGGCAGTGGCGTACCGAGGGTGCCAGGCACCCGGGGCGGCATAGTCTGTTGGCGCCCCCCACCCCATTAGTATGCGTAATCTATATTTGCATAAAAACAATCACCAATCAATAAATTTATAAAAAAATTATTGTAAACAAAGTTAATGAACAATCTCAAGCAACATTAGCCATTTCTTATAGAACTACTTTTTGTGATCTTGCACTAGCAAAGTTGTCAATGACATCATCAAAATTAATTGTTTCGACCAGCTCCTTTTCTAAGCTTAGCAATGCCAAGTCTGACAGACGCTCCTGACCCATTGAAGCTCTCAAATAAGTTAAAATGATTTTTAGTTTACTAAAAGAACGCTCACAGCTAGCAACTGACACAGAGATTGCCAGCATAATTTGCAAAGCAATTCGCAAGTTTGGAAATATGTTATTGCCATATGAAATAATAAATGAAAGTAATTCTAATGGGCTGCTTGGGGTAGCATCTGGCCGGGTTTTCAGCAACATACTGCAGTCACTGATTTGTACGAACAGTTCAGTTCCATCGATATCAGTTTTATAAAAGTCAGCACAGTGCTGTTGAATATCATCAGAGGTATCATTAGCAAACAATTTGCTGATGTCGAATAGAAATCCAAACTTTTCATTTAACGTCTTCAGACGACCAAATCGTGTTGTCATCTCCTGGATTAGTCTATCAATAACTGATTTCATAATGCGAGTCCTGCATCACGAGCATTTTCACCAGGCATCTGTTTTCGACGTTTAATTCTTCCTTCTATCCTAATTCCCAGTTTTCACACAGAACTTTAGCTGCATTGACTGCAGTGATGCAAACATCTTCTCGAATGCTACTTAGCCGTTGCTGAAGTCCTTCTAAATCCATTGCTGCGTCATGGAAATTCATTGATGGATCTTGCAGTCGTTTTTGAATCCGGTCAATTTTTGACAAAACTGCATCAAGTAGAGTGATGAAATTGAAATTCATCACATTTTGAAAAAAAATGTATGCATCATTCTGAGTCTCACTAGTTTGAGTACCATCTTCATACAGGTTTGTGGATTGCATTCACCGCATCTTGTCTTGCACTCCAGCGTGTTGGACATTCTCTCTTCAATGTAATTCCAAGCAATTCTTTCATTTTCTCCCAACGAACAGTTGAAAAAAGCGTACATTTTCTCAACTGTACCAAAAAATGTAACAACAACTGGATCCTGTTTTGCAGCATGTAATCCAGCTAAATTCAAGCTATGGTTGTTACAATTAACAAACGATGCTTGAGGATTTCGAATGGCAATTCTTTGTTGGAGTCCGGACAGTTATCCTGCCATTACAGCTGCGTTATCATAACACTGAGATCGACAGTCACCTATAGGAAGGTTGTCTGCTTGCAACTGTTCAACAATAACATTTTCTAGTGTTGCTGCATCTTTTGCATGAAGCTGAATAAAACCAAGAAAAGATTATTTGATGGTCACTTTTTTGGTTTTGAAATTAACATAGCGTGTAATACCCATTTTGGCGCCCCCTACTCTCCGGCGCCCGGGGCGGATGCCCTCCCCGCCCCCCCCCCATCGGTACGCCACTGAGTTTTGGCGCTCTGAGTGTGACAGACGAACGGACGGACAGACGGACATTTTGCACAAACCTAATAGCGGCTTTTCCCCTTACGGGGGCCGCTAAAAATAGAGAGATTTCTATAAAGAAGATAACAAATTCAGTTTTAAAATGTTTAAAAGTAAGCTCATAAACTGAGTGTAAACATTTTTATGCATTCAAAAGTAAATTTCATCCTACGCGTATCCATGAGTTATCTCATCTTCTTATACTTCAAAATTAATTGATAAGTAAATTGCGTCCTACGTGTATCCATGAGTTATCTCATCTTCTTATCTTCAAAATTAATTGATAAGTAAATTGCGTCCTACGTGTATCCATGAGTTATCTCATCTTCTTATCTTCAAAATTAATTGATAAGAAAATGACGACCTAAGCGTATGCATAAGTTATTAGTATTTTTTCCTCAGACTTTAATTCAAAAGTAAATGACGCCTACACGTATCCATGGATACTGTCGAAAGAGAGACTGGCTGATTTAGGTCAATCAGTTTCCTGCTCTAATGGCACTAAGGAACAAAAACACTTGCACGAATCTGTCTTTATCTTTGTCTATTACACTGTGTCATTGTATTTATACGTTACAGCTCAATACTTTATCTATTATTGGTCCTTTAATTTTTCGCCTTCTGCTCTCAAGTGTCTCTAACGTTAGTGACTCTCCTGTCTTTTATTTTTTAGGATACCTCAGCTTTTTTTAGCTGGTGACAACAGTTGTCGAGCTATTGACATCCTAGGAATCCCTTTCTTTGCCTGTTATGGAGGGCTCAGCCTCTTTTTTTGGGCTATTGGCCACATTTTTTGGCTATTGGCCTCTTTTTTGGGCTATTGGCATCTTTTTTTTTTTGGCTATCGGCCTTTTTATTGTTTTTATTTTTTTTTCTATTTATCTTTTATTATTAAAAAGCTACCATTTAAATAGTTCCAATCTAAGATAAATTAATTACGATATGATCAAACATGGAAATTAGCTTCCAAACATTAACGTTGTCAGAGCACATTATCGTTATAAGTTTCACCATACATACTATTACTAATTCAGGAACAAATGATTAAAGGCACAAAATAATTACTTATACAACAGAAACCTCAAGAGAATTTCCAATAGATTAATTCTCTACTTTGTAACTTGCAGTTCGATAACCGTTGTGCCGTAAGAAAAAATTCCACTTCTTCAACTTACTATGTCTTAGTTTCTTAAGTTTTCTTAAGCTGAGCGGGTCTATGCATATTTTAATATTGGTCAGACCAAGGTTATAGTCCCTACAGCTTTTTAGCGGCCCCCGTAAGGGGAAAAAGCCGCTATTAGGTTTGTGCAAAGTGTCCGTCTGTCCGTCTGTCCGTCTGTCCGTCTGTCCGTCTGTCCGTCTGTCCGTCTGTCCGTCTGTCACACTCAGGGCGCCGAAACTAGAAGAGATACGAAAAATATTTTTTCACCATTAAATGCGGCTTGAAAAGTTTAGGTGCAACGGCTACTTTTAGTTTTCTAAAAGCAAACCGTTTAATTTATAAAAATTATTTTGCAAGTGATTTTTTAATAATAAAACACCAATTGTGAAGCAATTACGTAAATCTAAGGGAGGAAATGTTACTATATGAAATGCTCTGGGCATGTAGATATCAAGCACATTTTTTAAAATGACTTTCTGTCTGTCTGTCCGTCTGTCCGTCTGTCAGACTCAGAGCGCCAAAACTAGAAGAGATACGAAAAATATTATTTCACCATTAAATGCGGCTTGAAAAGTTTAGGTGCAACAGCTACTTTTAGTTTTCTAAAAGCAAACCGTTTAATTTATAAAATTAATTATGCAAGCGATTTTTTAATAACAAAACACCAATTCTAAAATAATTACGTAAATGTAAGGGAGGAAATGTTACTATAAGAAATACGTAAGGCATATAGAGTTCACGCACATTTTTTAAAATGATTTTTTAGCAGCGGCTTTCGTGTACTAGCGTAAAGCCCGGAAATGACATGATTCTAAACTAATTTCTTAAATTTAAAAAAAAATCAGATTTTTTAAAATAAAATTGTTTAATACACCCATTATGATGTAACTAACATATTTTTGTGCGTTTTGTCTGTTGGTTGGTCTGTCCGTCACGGTTAGAAAAAAACACTAAAGGCTTTTGAAAATATGATTTAACCTTTACTGTTCTTTCAGAAATATTGCGATAGTTTAAGGATGGGAGCATACTGGAATTGAGCCAGGGACTTAGAAGGAACATCCAAAACATCTTGCGAATAGGCGGATTTGACAGGGATCCGACTCCGACGGGGGCCGCCTCTGTGTTTGTGTATTACACAAACTCTCTTTGTAATCTTGTTAATTTATGTCATTGTTTGATTTGAGTTTGCAATTATTATTATTTCAAATGAATCTAAAAGATTGTCTACAATTCATGAGTTAAAAAATATAGCAATTTTATATTTTTTAATTACCATATTTGACATTCAATCAAATAATCACGTTTTAGTTGTCTAAGAAAAACTGCTAAAAACACTTGCTTTCAGTTTAATAAAAAAAAAAAAAAACTTTATATTCAAAATATTTTGAATAACTTATGTTTATTTGCTATTATGTAAACTTTGATGCTATTATTACTTCATTATTTTAAAAAAACTAGGAAATTCTTTGAAAAAAAAGCACATCATCATAAAGGTAAAATTTCATATAATATAATCAGCCTTTTTTTTCTATCCTATTTACAGTGTGATTAAAGTTCTCTCCATTTCAATGTTGACTATCCCTCCCCTCCCCCTCCTTCAGCTGACTACTTATAAATCTAGTTCTATCAGGGAGGGGGGGAATGACGAACCACTAAAAAAAAAGAGTAAAACTGTTTCTAGTATATTTACCAAAGTCAACAAAAACACGTCCATCCGTCATGAAGATTGGTCACTACAACACGTCTGACATACCTAGAGAATGACCAGGTCAGACTAGGACACGTCCACAAGACTCGATAACTCCTCCTTGATGCAGGGGGAGAGGGAGAAAGTGGTCTTGGAGAGCGCCCCTCCCTCCTTAACACGTTTCACTTTCTATGAGGGCGCCGGGTCTCGAGGAGAATACGACTACTTGAGCAGGCGTTCTGAAAAGAGGCTGCGGACAGCAGCAGTGAGAAAGGCGCCCCGTAAGAAACATCACATTCCTCCCTCGTATCGCCGTAATCCTCCCCACTTGGCAGTTACCCACGTCATAGTTCTCCTCCTTCTTTTGACATAGTACCTCACGAGAGAAGGGAGGGAACTTAAATGTGTTGGGAGAGGGGGGTGAAAGAGAATTCTGTAAGCTAATTAAAGATGGAATGGACATGTAGATTAACTATTTCGTCTGTTCCTTTAGAATTGAAGATTATTACATCTTTAGTCCAGACATCCCGCAGGAAGACGGGGAAAGTTTTGAACCAGGGACCATTAAGACGACAGTTATAGCGAATACCACACGACCACAATGATTCTCTAGTGTTCAAAGGAATTCACCCATAGCAAAGTAGCCCCTTTTGCAGAATGTTTTATTTCTAATAAATACCATGTATTGTAGATGAGCTTTACTGTAATACAAAACTGCTCAACTTGAAATGAATTGCGGGGGAAATAAACTTTTCTCCCTTCGCGTTCACAATGACAGCTCCAATAATTGGAGGAACCAGATTTTTTTTTTTTTACTAATGTTAATAACATAAATAAGATAGATCTAGATCATGGGCGGCATTAGCAGAGTGCGGGGCCCTGGACAAGTGTTTTGTGCGGGGCCATTAGCCGTAATGGTAGACTATATATTCTGTATCACATAATGCTTGCGGGTTAATCCGTCTCAAACGCTGTAACAATAAGAATTAAGTATGTCCGCCTTAACGCTGTTACAAAACAGAGTACTTTACGTAAGTACAATTGGTCTACTATTGGCCGCTTAACTGCATTATATACTGCACTGTAATTGTTCTATATAAAAGAGTTTTCTTTCAAGTTAATAAAGTTGTTTTTTTTTTTAATACGCCCATGGCCCTACGGCCCTACGTAGCCTATGCACAGTAGCCTATAAAACAGGCGGAAGAAACTATTCCAAAGACTTTATTGTGTATATAAACTACGACGTCCAATAGGATTTTATTAGGAAAATGGGCAGTGATCAAGTTTGTGACTAATAAAATATCCGACCGCGGGGCCAGCTTGGCGCGGGGCCCCCCTTGGCGCGGGGCCTGTGCAGTTCCCCCCCCCCATATGCCACCTCCTAAGACCGCTACTGATCTAAGTCTAGATCATGATCTAGATTATTCTAGATCTATTGTCATTTCTCTACATACAAAAGGGTTTAAAAAAAAAAGGACGTAACAAAACCGAATCGATAGGGCCTAAACTCAATACCAAAATAAATAATTATATGGGAACGAGAATGTAGCATTCTATCGGGGCTTTCTGAAAATACACGGATTTGTTTTTCTAGTCGGCAACGTGCTGAATAGTTGATGGATGTTTTAAAAAATTAAACGTTGTCTGTGTAATAGAAATGGAGCTTTAAAGTGTAAAAGCGGCAGTCTGTGTGTGTATCACTGTGTGCGTGTGACTGTATCTGTGTCAATCTATGTGTCACTGTGTGTGTGTCACTGTGTGTGTCACTGTGTATGTCAATGTTTCTGTGCCATTATGTGTGTGTCACTGTGTCTGTACCATTGTGTGTGTCACTGTGTATGTCACTGTGTCTTGTCATTATGCGTGTCACTGTGTGTGTCACTGTGTATGTGCCATTATGTGTGTGTCAATGTGTGCATGTCACTGTGTGTCTCACTGTGTATGTGCCATTATATGTGTGTGTCAATGGTTGTATGTCACTGTGTGTGTCACTGTCTGTGTCACTGTGTCTATGTCATTATGCGTGTCACTGTGTGTGTCGCTGTATGTGTGTCACTGTGTGTGTGTCACTGTGTTTGCATGTGAGGGAGTCTCGTTTGAAATATATATAGAAAGAGCACGTAAATGAAAGTTATACTAGACTAAACAGGCCCAAAATATAAGTGCGTGAGTTTGTCGGCAGCGCATTATGGAGCGGGTCTTCCAAAACTCAAAAGTCTATGTGAGAGAAATTACGATACGCAGGATTAAAAATTAAAAAAAATGGGGGTTCCAGAGAGCGAACAAGAGAGAGGAAAAGGGAGAGAGAGCGGGTCGTTAAATTTCAATCTTTAAAACAGAAAAAATGGGGTTCCCAGGCTATAATTGTCAATACAAAGCCTGAGAACAAATCAACGGGCGTAGCCGGTATGAAAGTAGATCTATAGTTCCATGATTAAACCAAACTTCTTACGCGTCTTGTGTCACTACATGATTATTAATTATGAAGAATATCTGAATACATTTGACATTCTTTGTGAGAACATGGAACTTTGCCATGTATGTTTTTGACAATGCAATTCTCTGAAACGATATATACATAGCGTTATATATTTTACCAGGGCCGGTTTTAAATACGTGGAAACCCTGGGGCAGGATTTTTGTGGAGGCCCCTACAATTTTTCGAAAGCTTTAATAAAGATCCAGTTACGAATGAAAACAACTATATTTAAAAGTATGTTATATTTTAGAAGAAAAGCCTTTCCTTGAAAAATTATATTTAACATTCATATTTTAGTTTTAAAAAGTGTACATTTTTAACTTTGGGAGATGGGGGGGCGTAAGGTTTTTGGTAGACTCACTGTCGTGAATCCGGAGATGTATTTACTTATTCCAAGTATGCTACAAGCGACCACTTCTTAGTCACGACATTTTAGCCAACCGTAAAAAAAATGTTTTTAAAAAATGTTTAAAAAAAAAACAAAAACAGAACTTCTGACTCGTCGAAATTCGAATATATTTTTATCTTTTTTTTTTATTGAAGTTCCTTTTTTGTGATGCTGCCGCGCATGCCCTCCCTTAAATCCGGTCCTGTATTTAATATCTGTTTTATCGTGCACATCCTCGTAAGATGATTGTATTTGTATAAAGTTTTGTAGATTGTTAGTTGGTTGTAAATTAAAGTTAGGACTAATTCTATATTTATGTGTTTTGATTTCATTGGTCTGTTATTTAAAGTAGAGTTACAACCCTTTCAGTTTATTCCGATTGCTTTTATTAGCGGCCCACGAAAGGGGAAAAGACGCTAATAGTTTTGTGTGGAATGTCTACTTTTTCTTTTCTGAAAGCGAAAAATCTATTTTTTTAAAATCACTTATGCAGGCAGTTTTTTTTGTTCATAAGAATACACCACTTTTACAACTATTCCCTATTAATAGTAACAAACACGGGAGGCTCTTTAGAAGGGGAGGTTACCATTTACCATATTTTTAACATCTATATGCAAATGGTTTTATATTTGTTGTAGAAAAAAAAATTATTTACAAATCTATTGCGTAGTTATGTAATCTCTGTCATACAAACTACTACACTTACACTAACAAGATTACAAAGAGAGTTTGTGTGATACACAAACTCAGAGGCGGCCCCCGTCGGAGTCGGATCCCTGTCAGATCCGCTTTGATCTCTCAACGGACGGACACACAGACAGACAGACAGACAGACGGACAGACAGGCCACACAAAACTAATATACATCTTCCGTGCTTTGATCTCTCAACGTTAGCCTTGTAAAGCCGATGTTCAAGGCAACTGCCACACTTGTTTTATGAGTTGATTTTTTTTTTTTTTTTTTTTTTTTTTCTTTTTTTCTTTTTTTAGGAAACCTCAGCTTTTTAGCTTTGGACATCAGTTGTCGAGCTGTTTACATCCTAGGGATCCTTGGGCTTTTGCCTCTTTTCTTTGCCTCTTTTTTGGGCTCTGCCTCTTTTTCGGGCTGTTGGCCTCTTTTTGGGCTTTCATTTTTTTTTTTTTTTTTTTTTTTCCCTGTTCTCCTGTTCCTTGAGGAAGTGAGAGATTAACTTGTACACATTAGGGTGATGAGCGTCAGTAGACAGTTGAAAAGCATGGTGCCATGCCTCCACTGAATTGTTTGTTCGTGGTAGATTGTCCTGAACACTATCTCTGACATTCCATAATGCTATAGGAAATCGCAGTTTTCAGATTATAGTGAATTTTTCGTAAATTTCCTATCCTATTTTTTCGGATCACCACATTTTAAAATCGCGTTTTTAGCAAGTTATGCATTTAAATCAAAAGTTGAAAATATGGCATATTTTCAGATCTTGAAACAAATTTTAAAAAATAGTGGCATCAACAAAAAAATACTACCAAGGAAATTAAATTACTAATAATCCGGTAATTTTATACAAATCATATATTAGTCTGCGCTATTTTGTCTTGCGCTATTTTTTCAGGAAATTTCGCGCTATTTTGTCGGCGCTATTTTGTCGGCGCTATTTTGTCCGCGGTATTTTGTCCGCGCTATTTTGACGGGTCACCGCATTATGCAATACTCGTAATTGTGAAATCTGGTGAAAGAAGCTTCTCGCGCCTCCAACTAATGAAGAATTACTGTAGGTAGATAGATTGAAACATTTGGTAATTCTTGCTTTTTAGCGTGATCTATATAGGAAATAGAATTTTTATGACATACTGTATAGACCTCGCTACACGCAAGGCTTGTGAAGTAATTCTGTACATACATCATAGAAAAGAATGAATAAAATGCTTAGACAAATATATTTTCTAATAAAAACTCTTAATTTTCACCTATCATCCGTAGCCCTACCCAAACTTGGCCCCACGAAATCCGTTTCGCATAGGGCTCTACAATGGTTAAGTCCGGCCCTGCTATTTAGTGACGGGTGAATACAGAGTAGGTTACTTGTTTTCTTTCCATGACTTCTTGGTCACAATGATTAAGTCAGGCCCTGCTATTTAGTGACGGGTGAATACAGAGTAGGTT
>JADKLZ010005243.1:15614643-15645571 GCA_021533235.1 Biomphalaria straminea
CAAATTAAATGTCACGGTTAATTAAAAAAAAAAAAAAAAAAAAAAAATTAACAGAGCTGGGGTTTAGTAGGTTTATGAAGTACATTAATTTAAACACTTTTAAAAACTGATATTATCTATTCTATGTTCAATTGTTTTCCTAAATATTAAGTCTAACTTATTGGGATGTACAGATATATTATCATGAACAACTTTAGTTATACTGCGCCAAACTAGACTTCTGTATTCTGAAACTATTATTAAATTAAATATATGAGTCTTTTTACATTTTATAGGTAACTTGTTAAGAACAATAGCTAAGTTAAGATTAACATTACATTTACAATTTGCATTCAAAAGGTCTCTCATAGTACTTCTGACATTCTCGAACATTTTACATTGTAAGAACAAATGATTTTCATTGTCCCCATTCTCTGCATGACATAAGGCACATGTGTGTACATTTCTCTTCTTAAATTTAATTGGGGTCATATTGTAAGTTAGCCTGTAGGCCACCTCCTTCGCTTTGGGTGTTATGTTTTTGTTGTGTAAGTGCGTGAATGTGTCTGTATATGTGTTGACTGTTATTCCTAGTTCTCTCCCCCACTTTATTCTGATTTTTAAATTTTCTTTGAGTTTGTTTCTAATTGCTGTGTAGATGTCTTTGGATGTGTGGTGTATTAAATGTTCATTGTTTTGTAAATGTCTAGCTAGTGATCTGTAGAAAGGGTGAGTGTGTGTGCCGAAAAAATGGGGGTAGTTGTTTTGGATGGGAAGAATTTTGTTTAGCCTCAGGCCGAAATAGTACAAAGTTAAGGGGAATTTTTCGGGGGACCTAACTACTTTTCCTAAATATTTTAACCTTTGTACTTTTATTTTTGTATTTATGTCTTGTAGGCTAATCCCCCCGTCTTTTTTGTCTTGAATTAGTGTGTTGTGTTTTATGTTTGTGATTGTATTTCTGAAAATGTATTTCCTAATTATTTTGTTTATTTTGTCTATGAAGTTGGGAGGTGGCTCTACAGCGTTGGTCAGGTAAAGGACTTTGGGTGTAATTAAGCTGTTGGTTAAAATGGCTCTGCCAAAAATGGTGGATGATGTGTGTCGAAATAATTGTAAAATGTTTTTTGTCTTGTCAATAATAGCGTCCCATTGTTTCGTCACGTAGTGTGTCGGGTCTCTGGTCCACACGATGCCGCATATTTTTATTTCTGTCTCTATTCTAAACCCGTGAGTTTTGTTTGGGGGGACCTCCCACCTCCCCAGGGACATGATGGAAGATTTGGAAAAATTAATTTTGGACCCGCTCGCCTTCCCAAATAGTGTAAATTTCTCTATCATCTTTTTAACATCTTTTTCTGAGGTGGGAAACAGGGTGGTATCATCTGCATATGCTTTGATTTTAACTAAGGGGGTGGGGCCCGGGATTTTAATGCCTACTATTTCTGAGTCTAATCTTATACTTTCTAACAGGGGTTCCAGGCAGAGGGTGTATAGGAAGGGGGATAGGGGACACCCTTGCCTGACTGATCTTCTTATGGGGATCCTATCACTAAATTTTTGGTTTATGATCAATTGGCTTGCGGCATCTGTGTAGACTAATTTGATGTATTTCGTTAGTGTCTCGTCTATGTTAGTTTTGTCAAGTACTTTAAAAAGGTAGTCGTGGTCAATTCTGTCAAATGCTTTCTCTTGATCAACGGACATGAGGGCTGCCTTTAAGTCCTTGTCCTTGCAGTAATAAATAATGTCTCTTAAAAAGTGGTTTAGTTCGTCAATATTCTTGTCAGGGTTACTGCAGTATTGGTCTTGTCCTATTAGGAGTGGGATTATGGGTTTTAGTCTTAGGAAAATCATTTTGGTCATAAGTTTGTAGTCTGTGTTTAATAGGGAAATTGGTCTGAAGTCGCTTGGTGAGGTGTTATTTTCGGGTTTTTTGGGTAGTAGAGTAATGTATGCGAGGTTAAAGTCTTTTGGTATCTGTCCTTTCCCTAACATGTCTGTGTATAGTTTTATCAGTAACGGTCCTATTTGAGGGAAGAAGGCTTTGTAAAATTCGTATGTTAAACCGTCGGGACCTGGGGATTTGTCGTTTTGGGTCATGTCTAGGGCAGCCCTCAGTTCCGCTAGAGTGAAGGGTCTGTCTGCGGTTTCTTTGTCTGCGTCTACTATTGTTTTAACATTGTTTAAGAAAAAATTCTGTGCGTCTGCTGCTGTCGGTTCTTTCTTGTATATTTCTCTAAAAAATTTGCAAAATATATCATTTATCCGTTTGTGGTCTTGTGTTTCTTCTCCGTCAGTGTCTTTTATTGTTGTAATTGTCCTGTCTTTCTGTACATTCTGTTCTGCCGATAAATATAGTTTGTTTGGTGATTCCGATAAACTTGGGTACTTGCATCTGATTTCTGCCCCTTTATATTTATACTTATATATGTCTTCTAACTGTCCTTGTAGTTCTATTTTGTCAATGTCGTTCGTTGTTGTTTGTAATCTGTCTCTAAGTCTTGTCTCTTCGTCTTTTAATTTTTTACTTTTAATCTTTGCTAAAACTATCACTTGTTGTTTAATGGACTCTTTGAGTACCGGCCACATTTGTATAATTTCCCCTTCGTTTCCCTCTTCTCCTATGCAATTCTGGATCGTGTCTGCGATAGATTTTTGGATTTGCGGTTCTTCAAGCAGACTTTTGTTAAATTTCCAAAAATTTCGTTGTTTTTTAACCTCCTTATTCTCTCCCCCTATTTTAACTAATACTCCTTTGTGGTCTGTGTAAGTCAATGTCTCGTCCAGGTGTTTTATTTCGTTAATTTGAATGTCATTCGGTGTGTAAAAACGGTCTAGTCTAGTCTCCACTGGGTGTGTGCTATGTTTCATTGTAGTATCCTTCCCCTTTGGGTACACTCCCCTGTAAGCGTCCCCTATTCGATGTTGAACTTTTATCTCTTTGAGATAGTCGTTAGTTTGAGTTTGGGTTTGAGGGGGTGGACCCTGCGTGTTCGTGTGTTTCCTGTCTAATTGTGTTTCTATGTAGTTGAAGTCCCCACCTAATATTATTTTTTCCCCTATGTGTTTGCTGTGTAGCTCTTCGCTCAGAGTTTCAAAAAACAAAGGCCTTTCTGCACTCTGAGCTGGAGCGTAAATGTTCACTAGAGTGTATGCGTGTTTTTGTGATTCTACCTTAACTATGACTACCCTACCGTTATTTTCTGTGTGTGTGTATGTAACCTTGAATCTGTTAGATGTCTGTAAAATAGCTGCCCCTCTTTTATTCTGCCCTAAACTAAAGTACCCACCCGCAAAACCCATGTCTGATGTGATTTTCATTGCCTGGTATCGTGTGTGCGTGTTTGTCTCTTGAACATATATGAAGTCTGTTTTATAGGTGTTGGCTAAGTGTACTAAATATTTGTGTTTGTTCTTTAAGCTTCTGATATTTAGAGAGAGAATTGTGATGTCTGCCATGTCTGCGTGTGGGTGGGTTGTTGTGTGTGCGTGTTAACATTCTATCGTATTCTATGAGTGCGTGTTTGTGTGTGTCTGTGTGTGGTCCACTATTTTGATTTGTTTTTTGTGTTTATGAACTGGAGTGTGTGCCAGGGTCATCCCCCTCATCTATGATCAATTGGCCTGGGGAATCGGGAAACTCCACTTCCCTCTCTCCCTCCTCTCTCATTTCGCCCTCCTCCTCCACCTCCACCTCACCGCACTGGCCGTCAGACAGTGAAGAGGAGGAGGACGATAGGGTCCTCTTTCTGTTTACTTGGGTCGGAGTGTCAGGCTCCGACCTTACTTTTTCTTCTGGTTTAAGTCTTTTGTGGGAGTTTGACCCTCCCGCGCTCCCTCCTCTTTCTACCTTTTTGGGGGAGGGGGCTTGTTCCTTATCCTTACCAGTTTCTCCCTGCCCATCTGAGGCCTTCCTCCTCCTCTCCACTACCCTAAATCCCTCCTCTTCCCCCGACCCACCCTCCTGGGTACTCTTTGTACTCCCTCCTTTTAGGGCCGTAGCGTATGATGTTTTGGGGGGTTCTGGGATCTTTACCCCTTCTTTTTTATTACCCCTAGGGGTGGTTCTGGTTGGGCACTGGTTTGACCAATGGTCTTCCTTCTGGCAGTGCCAGCACTGTTGTCTCCTCCCCGGGGTTGTAATGAGTACTTTATATGTTCTCGGGTCATCCTCGTACCTGAGCTGTATGTAATGGGGCAGCTCAGCTCCCTTCCTCGGTTTGATCCAGCTGACCCACTTGTCTGTCCCATCTATTTTGTGGGCCTCTGCTTTGGAGCCATCCTCCGCCATACTATTGACAATTTCTTCCATTTTGGATTTAGAGATGCGGGGGGACACCCAGTGGAGGGTGATTTTGATCTTTTCTTCTTCCAGGGTGGTCACCTCCACCCTGAAAGTGTCTTCCTTTCCGAAGGTTCGGCCCAGTATCTTTCCCCTCACCGCGGGTGAGGAGACGCCGAGAAACCACAAATACGGGTTCTCGAACCGGTACAGGGGACCCACCTCCTCCGGCCTGAGCCCCAAGGCGGCAACGATGGTCGCCATCGAGGCTCTGACTGCCCCCTGTCCGGATAGTTTGAGAAGAAGGGTCCCCGGAGGATGGACGAGGCCTCCCTCCAGATCCTTCTTTTCAATCGTGAATGTCTTAATAGACATGTTAGTAAACAACAAAGTTAAGAAATTAAAAAAGGTAAACAGAAAATGAATAAAAATAGTGTGCTCCTTGCACAGAAAAACACAGAACAACACTTAATATCCAAATCGAATCAAAACACAATGAAGAGTAACGAAATCTAAAAGCTCCAACGATGAAAAGCAACACCTCTTTTATGAGTTGATTACTTTACGAGTAAATACTGGTATGTTACTCGTATGTTGGAACAAAAAAAATGTGAAAACAAGTGCAGTATATTACATTATTAATTGTCTTAAAGTAGGTTTCATTTATATTGCATACTAATTAGGTTTTTTCTCTTTAAATACTGTTTGCATAAAATATTTTTAAAAATTAGATTTTGAGCTTTTAGAAAAAAAAAGGTAGCCGTTGCATCAGAACTTTGAAGGCTCTATATTATCGTGATGTCAGATTTTCATTTTCTCTTCTACTTTCTGAACACTAAACGGGACGGACGGACGGACAGACAGACAGACAGACAGACAGACAGACAGACAGACAGACAGACGGACAGACAGGCCACACAAAACTAATAGCGTCTTTTCCCCTTTCGGGGGCCGCTAAAAAAGGTTTTCTTTTTTTAAAAGAGAAAAAGTTTCTTTAGTATGCATATAAATATAAATTGAACATAATTTAAAACATCAATTAACAAGCAATGTTTCATTTTATTGCATCAACATCTGTTACCACATAGAGACACAGTAAATTTAACTATTTTTTTTTTAATGGAAATGTTCCCATCCTAAGGATTTGGATAACAAATTTGACTCTTTACATAACAATTAGATCAATTAGATATTCATTATAAGACATTAGTTAAACCAGGTTCACATTTGATTTCACTTTCATTTTCACCTATCCTTTGGACTATTGGAGCACCACACAAGATCTGCCAACCTTCTTTCTCCATTCTTCTCTGTCATTTGTCTTTGGTAAAATTTCATTCTCTGATATTCTTTCTGAAAACAATGAAACCTGCCTTTTTACCTGACTGGGTGGACCACTTCGGGGGCGGATTTTGAGTTTGCGTTTCTACAAAAACTGTCTTTGTAACCTTGTTAAATATATATTTCTCTTCTTAATGAATCCCTGGCGTTTCTTTGAATTGTAAGAAGACGTAAGTTTATGTGTCCATGTCAAAGCCAGGGAAGGAGTTTACAACAATAGCTACTGAGACATCTATATGGACACCTGACATGTGCTTCAATGAGCCGTCCATGAGTTTGCTGAGTCTGCTGTCTCGTTTGGTCTGTCCATCAGGCTCACCGAATGGAGATAATGCTTCAGAAGTCCCAAGTGGGAGCTAACCCAGCAGATTTCTGTAGCATTATTAGTTGGATATGATGGGCATAATTGATTAACTAGGCAAGAAGCTAGTTGATAATGTTTTGTTTTGTATAATGCACAAATTGTAAGAAAAATTTCCTTACGGACAATAAAGATTATTATTATTATTATTATTATATATTACTATTTATATAAAATCCTTCAGACAAGGAGGTTTCAATTAGTACTAATATATATAACTAGCGCATTATGAATTACACTACTATTCACTTTTCGATAACCACAAATGGCATTGTAAGATTCTGACCAAAAGTGGGATAACTTGTTACCTACCTGTGTCCTGTTACCTATCCCTTAGTCTGGTAGGCCGTTGGGGCACCAAGCAAGACTTGTAGACCGTCATTCTCTATTCCTCTCTATCCTTTGCCCTGTTTAAAACCTCTTTCAATGGTAGACCCGTCCATTCTTTGATGTTGTCTTTTATGTATAAAGGAGTTTTTAAATCTTTCTGTTTAGTCCTATTGGACTTTGTCCAGAACAGATGTAACTGTGGATTAATGGGTGAAAGTTATATTTAAAAATCGTGATTGCTTTGGAAAGGCATCTTTTAAGAAAAAAGTTCTGCAAGAGATAGCAACTATATTCGAGAGATATACGATGATTTTCAAGTCTATTGAGTGTATGGCTTTGTGCCTTTGAAGTAGTACCATAAAAAAAATTATAAGTTTAGCTCACTAAATAAGGATGCTACAATACATATTGTACTCCGATGTGGTTACAGTAACGAACTTTACTAGCGAATATAAAGTGTTTAAAATGTTTCATTAATTGTTTAAAATTAAACAACAACTACAAAAAAAAAAGAAAAAAAAAGCTTAATAATTCTACCTTGACATCTATGGCCACCGTCAGTCGCGAAGCGACTATGGATCATCTCATTTCCATGAGATGAATGCCTGGGCATAAGCTGTGGTCGGAACGATGTCGCCCACACATCAGTTCCCCCCTCTCCACGCAGCTGATGTATCCAAAGGAACGGCAGTGCCGATACAGTTTGGGGTCAGCAGCGTCGCAGGTTCTGCCAGAGTGTAGCACTGGGTGCTGCAAACTGCCTTAGGGTCGCCAGCTCCTGATTTTTCCTCAGGGTTGACTCCCGAAGCCTTTCCCTTGATTGGGTATAGCTGCAAGGCAGCAGAGGTTTGAATTCAGAGTTTTCCTTCTCCTAGGTGGGTAGCCAGCCATGGCTAACGAGCCCCTCCTGCCCGAAGCTTACTGGTTAAGGCGCCAGATACTCGCCTGTGCCCCTTCTCCTGTTAGTAAGAACAGTTCCGCCGGACTAAATATCTGAGCCACACGTGAAGGCCGGGAGTTGGACTGGTTGTCAGAGGCTATTTGACATGGAAGCTTTGAAAAATTAAAGTTGACAAAGAAATATTTGATAAAACTAAAACGTATTCACAAATAGTTCATAACATGTTGAATTTCTTTTTACACTTTTAGTTTTTGAAATTCACAAACCAAAGACTCAAGTTTAAAAAAAATAATTCAAAGCAATGACATTGAATTTCCAAACGATCTTACGTTTTTAAAATTCATTAGCCTGTATATTGATTTTCTTGGAAGAGTGAGAAACTTATTTGTCTTTTATTCAACAATGTTCCGTAATGCATAATCTCTAGAATTATCGTGTCGACTTCGGTATTTGTAATCAAAATAAAAGTCATGAAAAATCCCTCCGTAATGTTGGACGCAGACTTACCAGCACAAGCAAGCTAAAACTTCAAAGACTTTTCAGTCAAACTTGTTTTGAACTATTGAAACTCTCCTACCAGTTATATTGTTTGTGAGAATACAGTTGTAAGAAAGCAGCATGTAATAATTCACGACAAGAGCGTACAGCAAATTAACATTCGCTTGGTGTTACTATTCAAGTCTAAACATGCGTCTCATTGACATTATTTGTGTCTTGACTCTTAGAACCAACCCTTTCTTATAGATTACAGAAAAAAAGGTAATTACGTCCTAAACCAAAGAGTTGAAACACAGAAATAGATTGTTATTTTACAGTTATTCAAATGTTTTTTTTTTTAACTTTAATTGGAAAAAAATGAAGTATTTGATCCTGAAAACTATTTCTTCAGAAAACATTTTCATAAAATAAAGCAATTGGAACACGATAGAAAATAAAATATTCCCAAGCGGGGAATCGAACCCCGGCCGCCGCGGTGAGAGCGCGGAATCCTAACCACTAGACCACTTGGGAAGGATGATAGTCTAATGATAATTTTAAAAATATTCTAATTTGCGCTTCGTTACGTTCAGGTAAGCCATTTGCTATCTACAATAATATCTAGATTCTACAGGACTATTAACATTCTACTTGAAGATTTGACAGGCCTATTCATTCTGGCAAAATGCCTCTACTCTAGGACTATAGATATACTGAGTGTAGTGCAGGGGCGGACTGGGTGTCAAAATCGGCCCAGGCATTTCTATAACACTTCGGCCCATAAATTGTATATTATACGATGGGCCTCCAATTATAGGCCTACCTGTTCAGAAAATCTTTATGTTAAGTTTAATCATGTATCCGTAACTGTAAGCATGCTCTATCTATATCTTTATCTAGCCCTTATCTTGCTTTTTCATCGCTAAGTGTGTAGGCCCGAAAAAGATGAAGCCTACACTAGCACTGTCTACGGATGTAGACTATTACATTATTTCGGAAAATATGCTAAAAGAAATTTGTATTAGGACCTACAATGTTGAGTCTGTAAAAGACTCTTTTTAAACACGACGCTCAGATGACCAATTTTCTTAAGGGAATATTATAAAACCTTTAACAACTCAATATGCGATAAAATGGCATTCATGAAACCCTTTAGGTAATCCTACCGGCCCATAAGGGTACCGGCCCACCGGGCATTTGCCCGAATGCCCATATATCCAGTCCGCCTCTGGTGTAGTGAATCCACACATTTAAAAGGAAGAACAGTTTTTGATTATTTGTTTAAAGAAATACATTATGGAACAGCACTTTCACAAATCAAACGTCGGTGAAGACACTCGATATAAGCTTATATTATAGTGTAAGCCAGTGGCGTAGCTAACAATGTGCGGGTGGTGTGGGCCTCAAGGGGCATCAAGTGGTGAGGGGCATCAAATTGAGGATCATTTTTCTCATTAAAACTACACATTGTAATTATGTCTATAAAGAGAAATATGTGTATTTCTTTCGGTAATTCGTTGTGTCTTATATTCTTTCTTAAATGAAATTAAATATAAGCTGTGGACCAGCTTGAATAAAATTTTACCATGTGTGTTTAAATCTCTAAAGGCTAGCACTTAAACACTTTTTTTAAAAGCCTTACATGATGTTACTTCATTGTTCAATGCACTAGTTATGAACAAGTTTATAATGCTATTTTCACAGTTGTTTTTTTTTAATTACTAATTAGTAATGATCCAATCTCTTTGTGGACCGGTGGGGGCAGGGGGGGGGTCTATCTTGGAGAAGGTTTTCCAACCGCTCAGCAAACGCAACCCTGCCAGAGTCTGGTTTGAACTCAAGCTTCCTTGTAAGGTGGCCAAGCCGTAGCCAAGCGATTATAGCCTCTCAGCAACACATCACTTGCTTGTCTTAAATCAGAATCTAGCACTCCGTGGGCATCACGAAATAGTTAAAGAAGAATTTGCAGTGCAAAATCAAAGAAACATCATGGAGTGAAATTATTATCCAAGTTACGATCCATTCCTGAGAGACCGACTTGTCTCAACAAAATAAAACGAATTTATTGTAAAAAATAATTAAAAAGCAAACATTTATACTTTTTTTTTGTTCACAGTTTACATTAACTCTAAAATCTGGATCAAAATGACATGGTACATTGTCATGCAGAGCCTCGAGTATGGGCCACAAGAAAAAAATCATCAGGCGAAAAAAGAAGCACAAGAAAGAGCTACTGATGGAAATACCTTCTTTGGACCGTATTGTTCATGAAATAATAACCTCATAAGAACAACGTCATGATAAAATTGAATTTCAGTCGCCCTTTATTGAATCCTCAGATCAATGTCGATCCTTCTCCCAGCGACATAGACATAAACGCATTGTGTCTGGGGGCTTTAGGTAATAGTCGCAGTTTTTCCAAAAGTCGAAGAAGAGTTGAAACACTGACAAAGATTGTTATTTAACCATTAGGCTACTAAAATGTGTTTAAAAAATATACTTGGAAAAAAAAGAAGTATTTGATCCTGAAAACTATTTCTTCAGAAAAACGTCAATGAAATAAAGCAATGCGAACAAGATAAAGAAAATAAAAATTCTCAAGCGGGGAATCGAACCCCGTCGGCGCGGTGAGAGCGCGGAATCCTAACCACTAGACCACTTGGGAATGTTGATAGAATGATAATTTCTAAAATATTCTAATTTGGCAATATTGTCTATTGAACAAGACCTAGTGAAAAAATTCTATAAAGAACATCAATCTTACTCGTACATTTCATTCAACTGTAGAACTTATATATTCTCTTTATAGCCAAGCCCAAACAGATCTTCTAAACTATGCCTTCACACTCACCAAGACGGAAGTCTATTAACCACATAAATCAAGACAATCCCACTGACCCCCACCCCCCCCAACAGGAAATGGTCAAGCGACGAAGGAGAAATGACGTAGAAGTCTTTGTCCGAATTGACGAGTGACTCCGCACTAATGGTCTCAAAATGGCTCCAGGCAAGTGGAGATTTGAGATTTTCATTCACTGCCGAAAAATCTATATATAGCGAGCCTTTTGGTCTATCCGGTCTTCAAAACAAAGGCAGTTTTTATTCGCTATGCCTAGGTAAATGCTAATTTGTCTACACATTTCGAGAAGTACAGAAATAAATGTTATGGGCGTTTTCATTTGAAACAGAAATGAAGAAAGTACAGATTAATATTTTAAGTTGTTTTTTTTTTAAGGTATATGATCTTCTTCTTCTTCTGGCCAACTTTTTACTGCTAAGCTGTCAGCTCTTTTGCAGACTGTGCCAAGGAAAAATAGTGTGCTGTTTTCTTCAGTTGTTCAGCACTGCCGTACAGGGTGTTGGTTATGTTGGGCTGTAGTGGTAGTAGAGTCTGCCTAAGATGGATTAGGAAGGGGCATTCAAAGAGGATATGGTTTACGGTTTCATAAGGATGGGCGCAGTGTTTACAAAGGGGGAAACTAAAGTAAAGCTCCGCTTTCAGACCTTGTGGTTTATAGGGCTGATGATGTAAAGGTCATCTGATTGTGTTGCCTACGTTTAACGAGGGTGTCATGTGGCCAGCACAACTAACAAACGCCTTTACTTTTCCCCAACTAATGTCAGGTACCCATTAGAGCTGGGTGGACTCAGAGGCGCCCAAAGATCCTGAAATTAAAAAATCCCAGTCTTCACAAGGAACCCTGGACACCCGGTTCGGAAAAAGCGCTTTACCGCTCAGCCACCGCGTCTCCCTTTCAAAGGGGAAGTTATTGAAATTCATTTTATTGAGGTGGAAATTTAATAATTGTGTGCACAAGAAAATCAAATTTTCTAAGCACTAACGTTTGTAGCAGAAAAAACAATTGAAGGAGGAAGCTTTAAATTCTCTCTCTATGGCTTCAAAATTGTTTTAAAAAACTAAATGGACATTACGACTCAATATAGGGCCGATTTTGACAGCTCCTTCTATTTAATTTCTTTAATCACATTATCGACAATATTTTGAGTTGACTACGTCGTCTTTTTATATTGAATTGATACAAACGTTGTGTACAATTTTGTACCTGTTTCAGATGTTCCTTCAGAGTTGAAGAAGATAGTTTACTTCCTAGTCCAAACTTCCCGCAGGGCGTCGGGGGATGGAAGCTGGCAGGGTTTAAACCTGGCATCATCGATAAATCCTAACGACAGTTTAGCGCGCAAATTGCACGACCAGGCAGCCATCCTGAAAATGTTGATATATGTACTTTTTGTAGTGAGGACCTTTTTCCCGGATTGACCAGCAAGTGTTCACACGGCGCGAAAATCGCGAGCATCGTCCCTTCTCAGTACCTCTCATCAGCTGCACGTTGTTAGAATCAGATTGTTTCTGTATATCTTCGTATAAATCCAACTAGTGGATTTTCATGTATGGCTGCAAGAATTTAGTCTACAGTGGTAAATAAAACCGTTCTTCTTTCTATATCTTTTGTGCAAAACCCACCACATTTATTTCAATAGTTTTGGATTACTTAAAAAAAAAATACGGCTTCTGTCTGTTTTCCATCAGCCATCCATTGCAAGAGGTACGTCTAAAACGTCTGGAGCAAAAGTGCAACTAAAAAAAACACGCAACATTTTTTTTTTGTTTGAATTCTTTAAAAAAAAAAAAAAAAAAAAATACCAAATAGGGAAGAACTTTGCCCTTATAACAATATCTATCAAAAATATACAAGTTGTTTCCCTTATTTGATATCAAACATAATTAATTAATTACAAATAATTAATTGACTTATAGGATTTTTAAAAATTGATTCATAATTTAATAGATGCAATAAATAATAGTTTAAAGTATTAACTTGATCGTAAAATGCGTGAGGGACAAATGGCGTTAACATTTTTTAAGGAGATTAGACCCAACAAATTTAGCCATATCTGTGAATATTGTAGGGTAAGTTTCCATTGTTGACATCAAACAAAATAATTAATTACCAGTAATTAATTGTCTAATTGTTTACTTTTTTTTATTGACTCGTGTATTGTCAATGCCAATGAATAATTGTGCGAAGTTTTAACTTGATCCGAGAATGGGTTGAGGAGAAATAACGTGTACACACTTTTTACCAGACAGACAGACAGACAGAGTAAGTAAGTTAATATAAGCTTTGTAAAAACGTATATTCTCTTGCCTGAGAAAAAAAAAACATGCTTTATGGAGTAAAGAAATCATTTTAAAAAAAAAAGGACGGTATATACTTTTTGAGGAGAGAGATGAAGTCAATACAATCCTGGTATTGGGACAAGCCCATCCAGAACATACCACAACCCACCCCCAACTGCCGTCATTTTAGCGGCCGGCAACCTCCCTACTCTCCCCCTTCCCCCGGCCACCACGTCGTCGTCTTTGCCCGGCAATATTAATAAGTGCAAGTGATTGATTCCGCTATGATATGAGTGGATTAGGACTGGAACAAATGAAGGGCCTACTCCGTGTATCCGTGAGGTTTTCAACGTTTTCATCCCCCGTGGCCTGCCCTGAGCTCTTGGTAGAGATGATCTCTGAGGACTTCACAGGGCACGCGCATCTGGAATGCCTCCACGTGCGACCTATTCGTTTCTTTAGTCCTATGTATATTTATTTATTCCTCCCACCTTAACCCCTAACTTTCAAATTCTATTTATTTCCCTTTTCGTACATCTAGCAAGAACATAAGAATAGCATACGCTAATGTAGGCTGATATGCCATTGCGGAACTGCTGTCAGTATTTGCATGGCAGCCATTCCCTTAGAATAAAAATAAGTTCATGATAGTTCATTTTACACACATAGACATATATATATATATATTTATTATTATTTATTACTATTATACATGTATATACCTATCGCGAGTAATGCTAACATGGTAAGTCTTTCCAAAAATCCTTGACCTTTGAAGTTAATTTTTTTTTTTAAATCTAGTTATAAAAAGGGTTTATATTACATGCTTAAAATATGTAATTTGATTTTTCAATATAATAAATAATGCATTTTTACAAAGCTCAATAAACTTCACATTTGTATATCTTCATAATGCGCCAAAGAGAACACCGTAAATATGATTATTACAACGGTAGTAAGGAGTAGCAAGGAGTAAAGGAAAGATCATTCCACAGGTAGCCCACGAGAAAACAATAGTATTCACACTACGGATGGCTGGCTGCGCGCTTGACGGTCGTTTAAATACCAACCTGCTCACATCTCATTGTAAGCCACATCTCATGTAGCTGTTTATAATAAAAGAAAATAAACACCGAAATCTGGTTCACAGACTTGATATGTCTTTATGAAAGATTTCTTAATAGGAATGATGCATTTCCTATAAAGAAATCTTTCATAAAGACATATCAAGTCTGTGAACAAGATTTCGGCCCAGATGACATTGCCAAAGAATATTGTCCAAAGATGCTTTGGACAATATTCTTTGGCAATGTCATCTGGGTCAAATGTGACTAGAAGAATGGTGGCATCATACAACTCTTTGTCTACAGCTGAACTGAAACTGGGCTTTAACAACTTCAACATGACGACAATATTTTATGGCAATGAAATCATTCAAGTGATAGTGAAACAATAAGCCTTCCTTCAAGTCCGAATATTAATTAGGAGTTCAGTATTCCCCAGATGTAACCTACATTTGTTACATTTTGCATGATCGCTGCCCACCGGTGGTTGATTGTCTTGTGTACATTATCCTTTCGTCATCTGCGTCTGTCCTCTGCAGCGGATTTTCTTTTGGTCTCAAATATGTATCCCGCGGCCTTTGTAAGTGACCTCCAGCTGTCTCGTTCTGAAGCCGCCTGCAACCAGGAGCATTATTCATGACTCGGAGCTGATCTGATCAACTTTTGATATGTCTTGTGTACGATGAAAGGGGAAAATAGAGTGTATATAACTTCATATAGAACCTCTTTTATTTTAAAATCTGAACTGCTTCGTCCAACAAGTCTTATTTCGTTTTGAATCTGGGAATTGTGTTTTCCTGTCACATTTCAATTTTCAAAGCAATTTCAAATAAAGTGTAGTTACAGGTTTTTGTTGGAAGCACGAAGCTTATGTAACAAACTTTGATGTTTCTTTTGCTTGCTATGTTATGATAGGGCTTCTTTTTACTTTTAAGATTTCAACCCTTCTTTTTTTTTTCTGTTGGAAACAGTTTGTGCAAAATACTAAAGACAACAGGACGATGTGATGAATCGTACGCTATTACATAGTAAGGTCAGGGTATAGTTTAGATATTAAATAAATTAATATCTAAGATTTATTACAGATAGCATTAAATATGGCAATAAAACAGTGCTTATTTAAATACTCTAAATACATAAAATAAAAGAAATAGATTAAGCTTTAAGAAAATTAAATAATTATAAGATGTTTCGAAATTCGTGACCATCAGGACTATCCCTATAGACCTAATTGTTATTGTTACCCCTCCCCTTTCCTTATTTTTCTGTACAACATATATGTAATATCTAAACCAAACTCTCTCTCTCTCTCTCTCCTCCCCGTTAATACTAATACTATCAATGGTTTATAAACATACTTGGAAAATAGAATGGAACAATCTGGCAACAATAGTCCCCTGAAAGTTACTAGAACGTACAATTAGGGCTAGCCGCTAGCCACAATAAATCTGATGGAAAGCAGTTTCTTCCAATAAAGCAAATCAAAGCCGCTGGTACATACACTCTAGCTTAAAACAGGGGTTAATGTTTTAAAATTAATCTAAATTTTCTTGCAACGTTTAGGATATTTTAAGGGAGCTTTTCAGATTCTACTCTATATCACACTTTACAAAAGTGCTATTATTTTTTATTGTTGCATCCTTGAGTTCTCACGTGGGCCCCAACTGTTCAAGAGTTATAGGCCCAATCAACCCCTTTTCGCCATTGTTGGAACGCCACAGACTGTGGGCCCCTAAGGGTCGTGGGCCCGGGTTCATTGAACCCCTTCGCGCTATGTATGCTACGCCACTGATTCCAGGGCCTTACACTCCACAAACTTTACCAAAATATGAATATTAGAGTGAAAATAAAAAGATTAAATTGACAAGTACACTGTTTCATTCCGCTAAATTATGACATGCTTTTGTATGATAGAAGTATTTTTATTAATAAGTGGATTTTTATTAAAAACTTTAGAAAAATGTACTATAAGGGCCTCCTAAAAAAATTTTCGCTGGGCCTCCATTTACTTCAATCCAGTACTTCATGGCTACAGCGTGGTGTCAGTATGACTGTTGAGAAGCAAATGACGGAATGTTGACAGAGCGGGTTTGCCTGTTTCTAGTGTTAATATTGATTTTTCGATTAACAGTTACGTAATTTTCAATCGTGTATTTCATTTCGTGGTGAAAGGAGTAGATGATTCAGATCAAAGCGTTCATCCTAATACACACCCAGCAGTTGTTTGACTAGACACTTAAGTGATATTTCAGTTGTTTTATCTCCCTTGTTTCTGAGCAGAAGTCCGTGGTAGAGATGAGATGGTTTGGTCTTCAGAAGAACAGATTTGTTTGAGATAATCTACTTATCCTAATTAGGGCGCCATTAATACAAAAGTACATTTGATTTTTTTTTTAAATGTTCGGTTAACCAAAAATTCTCACATTTCAAAAAGAAGGAGAAAGAGAGACTAGAAAATGAATGACTAAATGAAAGACAAGATTGGGGACTGACCAGAGAAAGGACGCCATATTGTTTCCCATTCTTCTAATACCCGCCCTTTTAAGAGTCTGTAGTTTACTTAGCTAATAGTTGGCGGTTGTCGTCCATTAAATTTGCTATTCTCTCCCATCTCCCCCCGTTTGACTCCCCCCTTATATTCGACACCCCACTCTTTCTTCACTTTCTCTGATTTTATTTTCTAAAGGTCCTTTCGCTGAGACGTCCCCTTAGAGTTTGTCTAGGCGAGCCTCGTGCTCGACCTACGATGACCCTTGGCTCCGCCCCCTTCTTGGATAGTCGTGTCCCCGGACGTGACGTAAACAAAACCCGCGTCGCGAAAGAGGCCAGGATGGCTCCTTTCCTGTACGTGACACTACGTCTGCTTCAGCGACTTACGGCAGACGATACGGCTGTTCTCATCTCCCTGGCGTCCCCCCACCTTTTTTTCTCTCTTTTATTATCTCCCTCTTCACCATCTAGGAATAAAGATTTCTGTCAGATCGAATGGTATCATGGAAGAAAGGGTTAGGCATTTGAAAAAGTTGGACTGGAATAGACTCAGATCTCCAAAACTAACAAGTGTTTCCAAAATCACACAGAAAAAGCCTAAAAAAAAAATCTCAGCTAGTTTTAAATGATCTCTTCTTTCCTACCATCCCTCTTTAAAAGAAAGATGATATGGAGCTGTTTGAATCTTCTTCGTGGAAAACGGATTTGGTGGAACATATTTGTATGTGAAAAAATACAAACGTGTCAATTACAAATAAAGAACAAGATAGGCCCCAATCAGCATTACCTACAGACACAGCTGTTATATACATCTCTTGTTACACAGTGGCGTAGCTAGGGTGGGGGAGGGGGGAATTTTGAAAATCCCCCCGGGCCCCCACTTGAGGAGGGGGGTCCCCAAATAAATGTTTTTTACATTGAAAATTAAATATTCCGAAAAATGCAGGGGCCCCCAAAGAGTCAAGCCCCCCCCCCGGTCCCCCAAACGATGTAAAGTTTCTAGCTACGCCCCTGTTGTTACAGAATCTATTATTACAACGTCCTGAACATCTACTTGTAGAACTTTAGAACTTAAAGATGTTTATTAATTTAATAGGCCTACAAAAGAAGTAGTTGTTAACTAAAAAGGATACGATGTCAGCTCCTCAGAGTACATAATGTAAGCCCAATGCATGTTAGGCCCAAAGTTGAACTAAAAGATTATCTTTCGACTTGTCTAATTGTCTTGAATGTAGCACACTAAGTATATATTCAACTTCGAGGTTTATTTCTTTCCAAGTGCTAGAGTAGTTGTGTGTGTGTGTTAGGGTGGAGGTAGTGCGGCTTAGGCGATGAGAGGCGAAGATGAACTTTCTCGGCTGCATAGTGGCGCCTTGTAGAAACGTCCATAATGGAAATGTATGCTGGGACGGAACCACCGCCTTCTGTAGGCTATTGGAGTACCGGGTACATTGCGCCATAGTAGACGATCGAAAGGCTCGCTTAAACCAGTCCCATCTGCTAGGCCGTTCTTCAAGGGAGTAGTCACATCCTCGTTTGAAACTTTTTGTGATTATGTGACATGTTTAGTCACCTACCATAAAACGTGCTTCTTGCACAAGGAAAAAAACTCACAGTGACAGGGAATGTTAGCGCGATATTTGGGGAGTTGCAATTTTGTCCTCATAGAGAAACTTTCTGGTATATTATTTGATAGAAGTAGTCGTAACTTAGTCCTGAGTAGAGAAGGACATATCTTCTGATGAAGGCATTTATACTGAGTAGTACATTTTAATCTATGTTGTGACACTTAATTACGACTCAAGCTCTACATTCTCAAGCACACAAGACCACATATTGAGAAACCAAGGTACACCAAGAAATAAATCGTAAGAATATTGATGTTACAGGTGTTACACGCTGTGATGGTGGAGCTTTCATCATTATTTATTGGTGTGGTGTATCAATCAAGTTCGTCCATCTTAGTCCATCCAATGGTATAGTGAAGATATACGAAAGGGATAAAGAGGGAAAATTAGACGACCTGACTTCTTCGTAATTATCCTAAGAATTGAGCCTCAGACTCTTGGAACTCTAGACCTATGGAAGCTTGCCTCCATCTGCCTGTCTGAACAAACATTCTGTCTGGGAAAGATCCAAGCAGATTGAATTATTACCGATTTCTCGTAGGACCTATCCCACGACGGACGCAAGGATTAGAAGCGAGGCCATAGGCCAAGAACACCGGGGAAACTTCCCCATGTTCCTTCTCTGTACAACTTCGGCTGTGCAGGTGTCTACTATAAAAAGGTTCTAAAGGAACGGTGTGTGGATAGTGACAAGTTAGTTGAGTCTTCAATCTCCGCCAGTGCAACAGACTTGTTCCCTAGCCACCCCAATGGGGTTTGCTTCCCTATTGGCCCAATTGTCTCCTCAAACGAATGTTTACATGTTTACAACCGAGCGCCACGATGAGGCAGAGAGGCCCGGGTCGACGTCCTGACAGAAGACCACATACATATGATTACAGACTTGACCTACTTATGAGACATTTTAAAAGCCTCCTACAATAAAAAAATTTAAAGTTTTGAGTGAATCTCTGGCCAAAAAAAGTCCTCCTTAAAAAACAAATGAAGTAAATAAAATTATTTTACTTTTTTTTTTGAAAATTGAGATTATTGTCATTTTACTAGATTAATATTAAACTATGGATGTCTAGGAGCCTAACTCCAATACTAATACAACAGTTTCTTTCACCCCCTTGAAAATAGAAGAATAACAACTCATGTCAATCATATCTCAATATTTATTCCTGAAATCTATCCCCCCATTTATAGCTGCCTTTGATGAAGTCAAAAAACATTTTTAGACCTGAATTCATACTTGTATAAGTAAATGTCTACAAAAAAATGAAATCTATAAATAGAAGTATCAAGAGTGTAGTTCTAGTGGAAGTCAGATGAAGACAAGATTAAGCATAGACACAACCAATCAATATAGTCATTCAAAGGGAAGTAACTGGAAGGAGGCAGGGAATGGAAATGTATTTAATTGGGGAAATTGAGTTCCACCATAAACAGTTCCTAGACAATTCATTCATGACAAATGGTTCACCGGACAATAGTTGGTGAACAAACTGCTAGCTGGTGAAGAGACTGTGAGTCCACCAAATGTAAGTGAGTTGTGTTTAGCCAAGTTTTGGTATGTTGTGGTGAACCATCATTTGTGGCTTGAACTAATTGTCATGAATGGATTGTTGGTGAACCAGTTGTCTACTTTGCAAGGACCATAATAAACAGGGAGCCATGAATAGGTAGACATTGTGACAAACAAAATTTAAAAAAAAAATTAATGTTCATAAAAAAAAGGTAGAAAATTTCCTATCATTTTGTTCATTTTGCCATCATCAAACTCACTTATGTATTAAAAAAAATTTCCTCTCAAACATTCCAAATAAAGAATGAGTGTACACTTTGCTCTTACATTCTATTGAGTTTAACAAAAGCTACTGTTCTAGCATCAACAAGTCCAATGAAATACAAAAAGAGATATAAGCAAGACTTTATCTACAATACTTATCAACTAACCATGAGAGTTGTGTCCCTTGAGTTTCAGGGGCCTAGTGTTGTAATTAGACCTTAACTTCCAAACTTGTGTTTCTAGTGAAATGATGGATTAGTGTTTTTTTTTCCCATTCAGTTCTAGTAGTTGCCAAACATGGAAGAAGGAAAGGACAACAATACAACAGTTTGGTCTTGGAGGAGCCCACACATAAAAACTTTGTTCATATTTACATCATCTGCTCAACGGACCACAAATAAGAACATGACTTTCTTTCACTGTTAATGAATGTAACTATATTCCACTAAATGCAATGCATGTACACATAACAGGCATGTAGCTGTATATATGTAATGTATAATATATACATACACAATTGATCAAGAGCCAACAAGATATAATAAACTCAACCAGCAACTTATAAACTGAAGCAAATTTAAAAGATAGTGCACTCAAAAAAAAAAAGTATATCTTTGTGACTCCACAGGAATAGAATGAATAAAGTTGAGCAGAAAGAATGGCCAGAGGAGGCCAAGCAGACTAGTTCACAAGCTACTTTGTACAAAGTGACCAATACATCAAATCGACCCTGGCATTACTATACAATCCTGGCCATATACAGTTGTTTGTAAATTGTATCGTACATTCAAGAGATTAATATGCAACAAAAGCAAAGTATTTAGGCTGGAGTTATTTCATTACTACAGGGAATATGTTTTGGGTACTATTACACTTTCAAAATTATGACAGATCTCTTATATAGGTAAGGCATGAGCCAATAACAGTAAAAAAAAAATTTAAATAAGAGAATTTAAAATCTGTAACTCAAAATTGTCCATACAACGTTGACCCACTAGCCATTAGGTGTATATTATTATATTAGGTACCAACCAGCCCACTGGAAAATCACCTTAATGACTATGTAGTCACCATGAACTTATTAATAAAAATTAAACTTATTTAAAAAGCAAGAGACTATTGCCTAAAGTCTACATGCTAGACCTACTCTTCAACATAGCAAGTGATCATTGTTTCATCACAAAGTCTCAATCTACATGTAAGAATCAGTGGAAAAAAGTAATGGTATTCACAAAGACTATGTCTAAAAGAAAAGCTCAAGAGGTTGAACATAAGTCTTACAGCATGAATCACTCATAGTCACAAGTGCACAGTATAAATGATTATATTTTATTACAATGTATTATTTACAATAATTCTTTTACAATGTATCATTTACAAGACATAGTCATGAATGCATATTGCACATACATTTAAAACATTCAGGATAAAAAGAAAATTCAACATTTGAAAAAAAAAAAACTTTCAATAAAATTGATTACAATCTTTTATAAATAGAGTACAATGAAATGGTTTAGTTTAGTGCACTCTGTACCTGAGTGTACACTATGTTGAGCTACTAGAGCCTGCTGCTATATTGTGGTCACTGCTACTGTCTTCGGTACTACTACTTAGTCCAGGAACTAGCCCCTCAGTGCTAGTCCCAGCAAGATTGTTCATATAACTACTACCAGCCTCTATCTCGATGTCATCCTCATCCTCTGGGCCTGGCTGCTGCAGGAGTGAAGTAATGTGTCCCACAGTCAGTTCTACATCCTCCCTGCCTGGCTCATAGCTGGACTCTCTTAATGATTTCACCATGTGGAAAATTTTCTCTTCTATTGTCCCCCTCACCAGAAATCTGTGTATCTTGGTCTGCCTGGAAGTGTTCAAGTGGTACAGAATCATTGATACAACTAAATCAAATACAAAGCAAAATTTTCAATGTTTTGATATTATAATGAAAACTAGTAAGAGTTTTTTTTTTAAATGTCTGATGTCTCAATTAAACAGGTCAGAGCAGCCATTTTTTCTTGATATGAATGGAGACAAGCTTCATTTAGAGAACTTCTTTAAAAGGGAGAATTTTTAGCCTATTAAGCCCTAAATCAGAATCCTTTGTTGTAATCTATTGCTATATGAAATGGTTATCTTGACAAGTACTTTTCAAGTCCATTTGTATGGATGTATGCAAACACAACATGAAGATTTTCTAAATCGAAACTAGTAGCTGTGAAATAGTGGCATTGCATTTATCCCCATAGAGAGCGAGCATAAAGAAGGGTCTTGGATTGCAGATGCCATCCACAAAGGTAACAGAAAGAAGGGTGAAAATGTAATGGGCCTGGCGATTACATATGCCCTACCCGTGACCGCAGCTGTGTATCAAGGATTGGCCTCTATAGTCACACAAGAAGTTGCAAAGGGAAAAGATAATACACCGAGACGTAAAATGCCACAGACTTTTCAAGTCTGTATGTGCAGTTCTATTTGGAGTTACTGTGATTATATGTAACAGTCTAGGAGGCTTCTGCTACTGCACTAGATAGGTCATTGAAGCTTATTAACTGTCATGTATATAGACAAGAAATTTAAGACACCTACCCAGTGGCGTAGCTAGAGTATATGATGCCTGGTGCGGTACCTCATCTTGGTGCCCCCCCCCCTCCCAAAAAAAACAACAACTAACTAAATAATAACTGCAAAAGATTACTTTTTTGTTCAAAATAATATGTATTCATTAATCAAATATTGTTAATTTAAAAAAAATTCTTTTACATAAACATACTACAGTGAATTTTACGCGCTTTCTTGCTTTTATCGAAATCAATTTTTTCCACCAACTCTTGTTCAATGGACAAAATGGCCAAATTAGTGAGTCGTAAATTTGTCATCGTTGATCGCAAGTAATTCTTGATCAGTTTAAGTTTGGAAAAACTTGCATGTAGCGATGCTTACCGCAAGATTATGTGATATTCGGGATTGTATCATCTAGCTGATATTTTTTATAAAATTCAAGAGCTCAACTTGTCCTTGTTTTGGAAGTTGGGAGGCTTCTGATGAAACTGACAAACCCTTGAAGCCTCTTTCGCTCAAGCAGAAATTCGTTTTTATCAATGTCGCTAGGAGTACTATCGAGATTGATTTCGACCTGAGGATTTAATAACTATGAAGAATACCTATCTGCTACATCATGAAGTTGCTCGAATCGGATGATTATTTCTTGAAAAATCCTGTCCAAGATAGAATAAATTTCCCTTCGTAACTCTTTTTTTTGTTTGTAAGTACAGAGTCGTCACTTTTCTCACCAGGCTTCTTTTTCTTATTACCAATACGTTTTTGAGGTTCTGTACTGATTCTCAGATCTGAGCACACGCTTTCAGCAAAGGCAATGCTGGCTTCAGCAATGTCCTCTCGATTACTACTTAAAAATGTCTCTGTTTTTAGTTTGAGTGACTGTGAGCAGTCTCGAATAGACAATCCTTGTTTTTTGAAGGTAGACTTGCACATCATTAATTTCAGTTAATACAGGAGCCCAAAATCTAAGATAGGTGAGAAAATTAAAAGACTGAATAGCAACTAATAATTCCACTGCTTCAGATCTAGTCGATGAATTTTCATCTCTGCTAGTTAATGTCTCCAGTTTCTATAATTTTAGAAAATGTATCCCTAACCATCTTGGTGGCTTCTCCTCTGGCGCTCCAGCGGGTCTCAACTAAACGTTTAAGTCTAGTTCCAGTTATGTTGATAAGGATATCCCAGCGTTGTGTTGAAGTTGAGAAAAAAAAAGGGTGTAAACGGTCCAGTGTACCAAAAAATGTTACCGAATTGACTTCAGCTTCAGCAGCTCGAATTCCTGCTAAATTAAGAGAATGGTTTGAGCAGGCAATGAATAGTGCTTTGGGGTTGACTTTCAGAATACGTTTTTGGACACCGTAGTTTTGACCTTTCATGACTGCAGCATTATCATAACCTTGACCCCTGCAATCCATTATCTTAGCCAACCGAACCGAACGCAGTTTCTCTAGAATCAGCTCAGCGATTCCAACAGCATGCTTGTCCTTTGTGTCGATGAAGTCAATACAATTCTCACGAACCTGCACCCCGTCATTATCCATGACAACGTACCGTAAAATTTGGGTAGTTTGATCCAGCTTTGAGATGTCAGGTGTTTTGTCAAAAATAATAGAGAACTATTTGGCTTGTTTTACTTGTTGTATTATTTGTTTTTTAACGTGATCCCCTAATATTGTAATAACTTTATTTTGTATTTGTGGAGACATGTATGTATTCAGTCTGGAACAAAGCTTAGTTCGAAGCACATGCTCCCTCAAGAGTGGATCATTCTTTGATAATAACTCCAAGAAATTGCCTTGATTTTGCCATTCCAACACTTCTTCAGCTCGCTTGCGATGCCCATGAAGTGCCAGATTTTGCTTTGAGAAAAACGAATGATGTCCAAGATTCTCTTCAGGTAGTCTCTCCAGGCTTTCGTCTCTTGTATAATCCAATATTGGGCCTTGTTTTCAATACTATTCCCTACACTCAAGCGATGACTGAATGTGAGCTCTGCTGGTCTCATGTTTTTTTTATTTTCGGGGATAACCTCCACCAGTCATTGAATCCATCTTTGGATTTAAATGAAGATTTGGTACTTGATCTTGTTGAGAAGAGTATGTAGGGGAATTTTTGAGGAGTGTACTAAAGACATGCTTGTGTGCTGTCCTTTAGTCTCTAGAACCTGCGGTATTGAAGTCTTTTCTTCTTTTTCATCATTCAGGATGTCGGCCTCATCATTTTTCTGGATTCAATGATAACCGTCAAGGAGATGAAACAAAATAGCGACATGACTAGTTTATAAATTGTTAGTTCATGTTTAAAATACAGTAGTTTATGTTTGTTCGTGTCCATACACTTAATCGTTTTTTACTGAAAAGCTCAGGGAAATAAATTAATACACATTGGGGGGATTTTGGGGCCCCTCTCCAGTTGGTGCCCTGTGCGGCCCGCACCACCCGCACATTGGTAGCTACGCCACTGCACCTACCCATACAGAAAAAACAAAGCCTATAAAAAACCAATGCCTGACCTAGTTTGACCAATCCTGTAGATTCTAGATATAGCTTGGGCCTCCTCCTCCAGGTTGAGCTCTGGCTCCACTAAAAGTACATGATTGGCTTCTACAAGGTTCAGTCCATTAGCACCAGAGTGAAGGGGGAGAAGCAGAACTTGGATAGACTCTTCAGTCTTGAAGGCAGATAGATTTCTCTAAAATATAAATAGGATAAACTAAAATATAAATAGGATAAACTAAAATATAAATAAGATAAACTAAAATATATATAGGATAATTAAAAATAAATAGGATCAACTAGAATATAAATAAGATAAAACTAAAATATAAATAGGAAAAACTAAAATATAAACAAGATAAACTAAAATATAAATAGGATAAATTTGAATATAAATAAGATAAATTAAAATATAAATAGGAAAAACTAAAATATAAATATGATAAACTAAAATATAAATAAGCTAATCTAAAATATAAATAGGATAAATTAAAACATAAATAGGATAAATTAAAACATAAATAATATAAACTAAAATATAACTGTTATTCCAATGTCTAATAAGAAGTCTGCTGAAATTCACTTCTAAATTAGGTCAGATCAATTAATATGGAGAATGGAAGTGATAATAATGAAAAGAGGAAGACAATGAGACATTTTGTCAGAAATGATTAAAAGAAGCAATGTCAAGGATGTTCTACTAAAAGTTCACTGCTGCCAACAAAATAAATACAATCCCATCATGTTACATGGGAAGAGAATAGAGCTTAGACTTTGCAGTGCTCAAAATAAGTGTAAAAAAAACAACAACTATTACATGCTTTTTAAAGACAGCTTATTAAAACTTCTCTAGTTTTTTTGTACACCAGAAACACAAAAATAACTAGCATTTTTGTATAAGTATAGATTGGCCTCCATTTGATGAATAACTCAACATTTGGAAGTATGTTTCTGCATATTTAAAATTTCTTGATATTTACTGAGCATTTGTATGAGAAAACGCATGGCAGACTAGAGACAGTACAAGTATACTACACTTTGTAAAAAGAGATATGTCTGTTTAGGCCACAAAAGTTCCAGCAACAATGAACAATTTCAAGACTGACAGAAGATTTAGTTTCCTCACCTGGAAATAGTTCGGGTCATGTAAACTTTTGTACAAGATTTTATTTTCTGCCAGAGCTGCAGCCAGGATGTCCAGCACACTGACCCACTGAAACACAAATACACAATGAATAACTTTATACACCCACTGTATTCATAGAACTCTTCACAATCTACTTCTAGTAGTATACACACAGTCAACCCATTCAAACCCTGTATAATTGCAAGGGAAGTTATTAATTTTTAAATGTGGTCCTCACAATACAAAATACAAGCCTCCTTTAACAGTTTATAAACAATTTTTTGTTACAAACAATAAGGAGAAAAAAAAACACTTGAGATAATATATGATAATTTATGAGAGAAGATAAGACTGATCTTTAAGAGCTGATGACAGCAGAGTGAAGATAAGACTAATCTTTAAGAGCTGATGACAGCAGAGTGAAGATAAGACTGATCTTTAAGAGCTGATGGCAGCAGAGTGAAGATAAGACTGATCTTTAAGAGCTGATGACAGCAGAGTGAAGATAAGACTAATCTTTAAGAGCTGAGGGCAGCAGTTGAAAATTGAATTCTACTCACCACTGAAAAGACCAAAGATTTGGCTGTTGGATCTTGTTCTCTAATCTTGATAAGGCACTCCAGAACAGCCTGAACTTTGGTGGAGTGACTTCCCTGTTGACCAATACATCATCATTTAAAGATAATCATATAGCCAGTAATAAACATTTAAAACTAGGTCTGTTATAAGTCAAGACATAATGTACATGTTTAGCTATATAATGTTATAAGTCAAGACATAATGTACATGTTTAGCTATATAATGTTTTAAGTCAAGACATAATGTACATGTTTAGCTATATAATGTTATAAGTCAAGACATAATGTACATGTTTAGCTATATAATGTTATAAGTCAAGACATAATGTACATGTTTAGCTATATAATGTAAAAAAAAAAAAATCAGATTCTGACCTTAACATTAACTTTCTCTGTCTTTCTGGTCGTGACATAGGAAATGTCCCTCACTGGCGTCAGGTGACGGCAGAGTGGACACTTGAGCCTGCGATCCATCAAATGCCCTCCAATGAGATTACGATCAATTAGAGCTCTGATACAGCGAAGACAGAAACAGTGACCACACAGAAGCACACTCCACTGAAAATAAAATTTACTTTGATCTGGACTGTAATAATCAAGAATGTTTAATGAAACTTTATAACATTTGAGGACAATACTTCTACCACACAACCCCAGAATTCTACCATTCTGCCATCCATTAATAATAATTATAATAGCTTAACTTATTTATTGCTATTAACCCAACATACCATGAGCTCAAAGTTATTTAAATGACTGTTTGAATTACAGCAAGTCTAGACTCTTTAGAGGCATACACTAGTTTTAAAATAATTTATACCAAGATAGAAACAGACTAAATATTGGGGACAAATTAGTTGCTAATCAAGGTGAATTTTGAATAAATGGCTCTAAATGTTCTTATAGAGACGAATGAGGCATATCTTAGCTCTATGGAGAGTTCCATATATTTGCAAAGAAGACCAGAGGATTGTACATTTTTGAAACAAAATGGTCATCAAACAGACAAGTGTATAAAGTGTATGGATCTTTGCAGCAACAGTTGGGGTAATTGGCTACCTCTAGTACATAGATTATTTATTGACTTATTGACATATTGAAGTAAATGGTTTCATAAAAAGAAATGTAGAGATAATTAACTATAAAACATGCTGAACAGCAGCCATACTTTGTCCAAATATTAAGATGTATGATTTATTTATTGACATATTGAAGTAAATTGTTTCATAAAAAGAAATGTAGAGATAATTAACTATAAAACATGCTGAACAGCAGCCATACTTTGTCTAAATATTAAGATGTATGATTTATTTATTGACATATTTAAGTAAATTGTTTCATAAAAAGAAATGTAGAGATAATTAACTATACAACATGCTGAACCGCAGCCATACTTTGTCCAAATATTAAGATGTATGATAAAAATTTCAGATGTAACAGAGATGTTACTTTCAAATCCAAATAATTTTAAAAAATATATAAAAGTTGAAGATTTCAGAACATTATTCCATAATAAAACAGTGGTTAACTTTCTGCATTCTAATGTAAAAATAAAGCTCTTTAGTGTAAGTAGAGTTAATGTTTCTGGAGATGGTCTGCTTGGTTCTACTGGCCTCACCTCTGGGGTTGTTCTTATAACAACTACTAGATCATTCAAGAAAGTAACAAGATAACTCACCTCCAAGCCCAGTCCAAACTGGCAGACTGGACAAGTGTCAGGATTGCTCTCTTCACCATTCTGATTCTTAAAGAAGAAAATACATTGTTTATGTTATGTTTTTATAGGTATATTTAGAGTGTCAATGACATGTTTATTCTTTAATATTTTTTTGCACTTTACCTTTTTAGCCAAATTCATGAGATAAATTAATTGGCCTTGTTTCTTCTTGAGCTCCTCACGAGCAACTATTTCATCAGATGACAATTTCAGTTCATGAGTAAAGATCTAATAGGAGAAAAAATATACCTTTCATCACATATATATCGTGCACCAAATTTCTTGTTACAAATTTCACTTATCACCTCAGAAATTGGAATGAGCATTTATATATCCCCATTAGATCTAAAACAAAATATTTATAAATGTATGAACTAGAGAAGTGTATGATTCAAAGAATGAATACACAATGTAAAATGTTTGAATGATCAGGAGTAGTCCTCACATCTTTCTCCTCTATAACATTTAGAATCTTGGTGACTGTCTCTGGCTCATTGTTGGTCCTGAGTCTGAGTCTCTCAATGGCCATATCACACTCATCTGTGGCGGAGATCATTTCTCTGTGGCTCATCCAGAGAGAACGCAAGCACTGCGAATAAAGATAAATTTCATATCAACAGGCAATTAAGTGCAAAGACTGAACATGGAGGATAACTTATGTTGATCTGAAATCCAACAATTCCAATAGATTGGAGCTGTTCCTCTTTTAAAGCTATCTTAAAAAAAAGGCCACACTTTAACTAGCGTCTATATCCTACAAATAGTTAAGTCAATGTTATTATCTTCGATAGTTAGAGTTCTTTATCATTAGATAAATTGCAAGCAATCTGTTATGGCTTCTATTTCCAAATCAAAAAGAAAAAATCTGCTAGGGGAAATGCCTCTAAGTTCTGTGTGGCCTATCCATGTGTTTTATATTTAGATCTCTTGAAGAGCTATAGAAAAACAAATTACTTTTGGTCATTTGAAAGTGAACCTTTTTGTTTTAAAATTAAATATGAAAACAATTTATCATACAAATGCATTAATTTTGAAGAAATATTCCAATAAAAGTCTTATATAGAATTTACAGGAAATATTCATAATTTGAAAAGCAGACAAAAAAAAATTAACATAGTAACATATAAAGTAACAAATTTTTGGCAACTATTTTACAAGATCTAACAGGCAGTGGTTCATATTCTTTATTGTCTTCTACATGCCCTCTGCTACTATGCATCCTTTCATCTACAAGTAAATAATCAGGTAATGTTCACACTGGTCTTATTGAGACAGGAGATAAGCAGGACCTTATCCAATGTTGAATAAGACAAGCATATTATGCTTTAAATGTATATCTTGTATGGAGGACTATAGGATTGTGGTTATTGATAGTTTACACTTTATAGTTTTTAATATCAACACATGAAGTTTGCTTTAATTTTGAAAAAAGAAAGAAAAGTTCTTCTTTCAGACCTTGCGATCTATAGGGCAGTTGATGTAAATGGTCATCTGTTTCTGTGGGCCACAGTTAACGAGGGTGTCATATGGCCAGCACAAAGATCTACTACCTTTACTTTCCCCAACTAATAGTAGTTACACATTGATGTTGGGTGGACTCAAGAGTTACCCAAAGATCCCAAAATGTAAACTCCCAGTCTTCATTAGGATTCAAAATGGAACCCCACGCAGAAGCCAACCCTGACCTCCATAATGTTCTAGCAAGAATAGTGCTTCCCTACAGGTCATGTGACACTGCAGAACCTCAAAGCTCTTAGTGCTGGGGACACACCTATTTATACACACCTATTTATACACAATGGCTCTCCACAGGGGTGACAATGGGAATCATAATTTGACAAGGAATGAGCAACATATATATGGGCATGTCCTCTTTTGCACTGTACTAATATTGATTGTTACAGCTTTTCAGACTCCACCACTGGTTGTTCTAGTATTGGTGACACATATGCTGGAAGACATCATAGACTTTATTAGACTCTTCCCAGATTTCAGCCATTTCTTATATACCCACTATCGGATTATGACTTTTTATATACCTTACCTACCAAACAGCAAACCATTAAGAGACGCCTAGGAGTTTTTATGATAACACAAATTCATTATCTAACTATTTTTTAGCAATAATTCATTCTTTGTTTTATATTTTAGAAAACCAAAATGGTGCAGCCCCAATTAAAAAGCCACTTATGTAATTATTAACAGCAGAATGTCTACATACCTTAAATTCCTTTTTTAGAGTCTCTAAGTATTTAAACTGTAAATTAGCTGATTCTTGAATGTCAACGTCTGTCTCTAGTAGAAACAAAAAAAAATATAGAATGAATATTATAGCATTTAATTTCAATAATATTCTTATTATACACTTTGTATTTATTTGATGCAACATGCAAACCATTATCCATGATCATGATGTTTTTAATCCAATGTGAACTTCCTTACAAGTGAGCCATTTTTATACTTTTTGTTCCCCTGTATAGTTATATAGTACATATAATAAAATTGCTCCTGGGAAATGTGAGGCATTTCCTGCATTTTGCAAGCACTTTATTGTCATCTTTCACCTTTCTTATAAAACTGTTACATGAAATAACAAAAGAAAGCTAAACTCCCCCTCCCCCAAATAATTACATTACAAAACTTACCAAAATGCAGTCTGTAAAATGAATGAATGCTCTTCAGTGCCCTC
>JADKLZ010005243.1:15648509-15661218 GCA_021533235.1 Biomphalaria straminea
TTCAGGATGAATTTTAGAACAAAAAGAAATCGTCAAATGACTTAATGTTCCAAGGGGTACAAGGGAGTTAAGTCTTGAATAGTAATTATCAATGAGATCTCTAGTCTTTCTCTGACAATCCTAGATTAGGACAATTATTACAAAAATAAAGTGCTTCTACACGGCTTCAATAATTTAAAATGAATTGTTCTGAACCTAGCTAAAATCAATAATTAGTATTTACTGTTCATCTCGTGGATACATTTTTTTTGTTATTTGTAGCAAACCATTACCTACAAGTCTGCTGAACAGAATCAGAAAACAAAATTCAACTGTGTTGCCATATTACAAGGTCCTCATAGCTTGCAAGACCAGGGAACAGTAACAGGGAAAAAAAAGAAGCAGAGAAAGCAATGGGAAGAAACTCTGGAATGGGCAGACCTATCATTAAAGAATCTGAAGGGGAAAGAAAAAGAAAAAACAGAGAAAGATCATATTTCTTACCTAAAGTGTAATAAACCTAATCAATAATAATAATAATAATATTGGCATTCCTAGGAACATTCTCGTTGCCTGTCAATGGGCGGTACTGCTGCAGACCTGCCACATCACCAGAAAATTCCTCAGTGGAAACTGATAAAGGGACTACGATGAATTGTGTTTCCCTTTTCCTGAAACTCGACCCTGGCTGCGCCAGAGAAAGAATACTCGTTCTTTTATCATAATAATAATAATAAAAACGTATATATTACCTCTACCTCAATCACATTTTCTGTCAAAGGGAGAGAACAAAAATTATGAAAGCTTACAAACCAATTACCTTTCCCTTGAGAATGGCCAGACCTGCCAAGCCATTTATTGAGCCCACAATTTGACGGTGAGCCTCTTCACACTCAGTTTTCACTTTCTTGGTCATGTGTTCCAGAAGTTCATCCATGGTCATCATCCTGTAGAGCATAAAACATTCTAAACCTCACTGAATAATAGAAAACTATTTGTAAGCTTGCCGTGTTAAGTTTCATAGTGTCATTACAGCATCAAGAAATCACTTACGCTTTGTTGAGTGGCAGGAACTCGCCTCTGACTATTTGAGGATGACAACAAGCTTGTCTTAGTCTGAACAGTGGATTTAACAGCTACAGAGGGATGAAAAAAAATGAATACAAATATCATGAGTGATAGAGAATGAACATGACTAATTATTATTTAAATCTCATGTTCTTTTTACATCTTCTAGTGCCGGAAAATTAAAAAATAAATAAAAAGCTATGCAAGTAATAAATTATGGTTAAATGTGTTATACTAAATATTTTATTTGGTTTATATACTAGAAAACTGTAGTCACACTATGGCAATTTATAGATTTAAAAAATCCCTCACATAATGAGTAGTATTCTCAATAAATATGAAACAAATTAATTGCAGAAATTCAACATAGATTTATAAAAGTTGAAAAAAATACCCTTTCTGAAGTAATACTTAAACTATCTCAGGAAAACATCTTATAAATCTAATAGTTCAGATGTAGTTCTAGAACTGAACACAAGATATAGAAACAAAGAAATGGACAGTGAAAATTGCCAATCTGCTCCTCACCACAAATAAATTTGTTATTAAATGAGTACAGATGGAGAGGTTTAAAGTGAATGAAGGAGACTTGAACAAAGCCACTGTATAGGGATTATACCCTTATAGTTAGGGCTTAATTATCATCTTAGTATGTTGTAAACAATTGTGATGATCAAATTTATACTACAATAACATGAAAAACTTATCAAGTGTTTGACAAACCCTGACATATGGTAAAATTTAATCCAATGAATCCTTAGTTAACTCCTTTAATTTGCCTGAGTTTCTGAGTACCAATATATCAGCTGGTGGGGCACAGCTTTTTTACGCACAGACTGATGAATCATATAAATCATTAGTGTTTTCATAATCACCATTGCGACAATTTAAAAAGTTAACTGTTTACTGGGAAAGACTATGTACTATTAGCTACAATTCACTTATGAAATAAAGATAAAATTTTAAAAAAAAATGAAAATTCTGTAAGATACAAGGAAAATTACTGGAATCTAAAAAGTAAAGTTTCCCTTTCAGACCTTGTGGTCTATAGGGCAAATGATGTAAAGGTCATCTGATTCTGTGGCCTACGGTTAACGAGGGTGTCATGTGGCCAGCACAACGACCAACCGCCTTTACTTTTCCCCAACTAATGTCAGTTACCCATTAGAGCTGGGTGGACTCAGAGGCGCCCAAGGATCCCGAAATAAAAATCCCAGTCTTCACCGAGATTTGAACCCGGGACCCCAGGTTCAGAAGCCAAGTGCTTTACCACTCAGCCACTGCACCTCCTACTAGAATCTTAGTAGTCTGTAAAAAAAAAAACATCTTCAACTCCTGTATTCTAAGGGCAAACAGACCTCATGGATTGTCTTCCTATCCAGTGAATGAAGTTTGATGCTATGATCTTGTATTCGTTGAGCTCTGCTCCTATACTGATGAAAAGAAACACACAATAAGATCAAAATAAACAATCAATAAATATAGCATGAAACATTTTGAATCAGGTGGATTGTACGATTGCTAGTTTTAAACACTTGCTCGCTACGTAAGCACAGAGAGATTCTGTCACACTTGTACTCACTGTGTATGCATTACGTAAATACATTTCATACTGTCTTCTATAGAAATGTTCCTCCACTGGTGAAAATGTCAACCAGTTGATTTCTTCTGTTTGCATGGGGAGGTCAATCTACATTCAAAATATAACAGAAGGTTTATTTACACCAGCATATAAAAAAAAACAATTCCCTCTACATTCAGCATGAAAAATAGACAAACAATTTTTAGCTGAAAAAATGGATGATTTAGAGAATAAGAATTAGAAATAAAGAAAATAGTTTTGGTTTGTAAAACTGGAGATAAACTTTAAGTACAACAAATGTCTGAGCTTGACATTTAATGCTGCTTTCATACAGAAGAGATCATAATATCCAAAAATTAGTTGTCATGTATCAATATTCAATACAGCAGTTAGCCTAGTATATTGTGTGACATTATTCCAGAAATTATGGCTCAAATATAAGAAAATTAAAGAAAGATTAAGTTGACTAAAGGGGGCCATAGTCTTAGATAGATATTTTTTTGTGTGCCTTTATTTGCTCATTTAATGAATAAATTCAATGCTGATATTCTTCAGTACTAAGGATTTCTAAAAGAATATTGAGTATATTATTTGGTTTTAAAAAAAATTCTTGCTGTTTTTTTAGCGGCCCCCGTAAGGGGAAAAAGCCGCTATTAGGTTTGTGCAAAATGTCCGTCTGTCACACTCAGGGCGCCGAAACTAGAAGAGATACGAAAAATATTTTTTCACCATTAAATGCGGCTTGAAAAGTTTAGGTGCAACGGCTACTTTTAGTTTTCTAAAAGCAAACCGTTTAATTTATAAAAATTATTATGTAAGCGATTTTTTAATAATAAAACACCAATTGTGAAGCAATTACGTAAATCTAAGGGAGGAAATGTTACTATATGAAATGCTCTAGGCATGTAGATATCACGCACATTTTTTAAAATGAATTTATGTCTGTCTGTCCGTCTGTCAGACTCAGAGCGCCAAAACTAGAAGAGATACGAAAAATATTTTTTCACCATTAAATGCGCTTGAAAAGTTTAGGTGCAATGGCTACTTTTAGTTTTCTAAACGCAAACCGTTTAATTTATAAAATTAATTATGCAAGCGATTTTTTAATAACAAAACACCAATTCTAAAACAATTACGTAAATGTAAGGGAGGAAATGTTACTATAAGAAATGCACTATACGTAGATGTCACGCACATTTTTTAAAATGAACTTTTAGCAGCGGCTTTCGTGTACTAGCGTAAAGACCGGAAATGACATGATTCTAAACTAATTTCTTAAATTTAAAAAAAAATCAGATTTTTTAAAATAAAATTGTATAATGCCCCCATTAAAATGAAACTAACATATTTTTGTGCGTTTCGCCTGTTTGTTGGTCTGTCCGTCACGGTTAGAAAAAAACACTAAAGGCTTTTGAAAATATGATTTAACCTTTTCTGTTCTTTCAGAAATGTTGCGATAGTTTAAGGATGGGAGCATACAGGAATTGAGCCAGGGACTTAAAAGGAACATCCGAAACATCTTGCGAATAGGCGGATCTGACAGGGATCCGACTCCGACGGGGGCCGCCTCTGAGTTTGTGTATCACACAAACTCTCTTTGTAATCTTGTTTAATGTAGTTCTATATAGCTATATAGCAATCCCGTCCTAAATGTGGCAAAATATGTAGGTCACAGCTGGGGCTGCGCAGCCACTGGAAATACTGTATTCCTCACTAATCTTCAGACTCAAAGACAAGCCTTATAAATATCAATCCCAAAACATAAAAAAACATTTTTTGAGTACCAGTACCCAAGAACTTCATAAATAAATGGCAGAATGTTCATAATAAGTTTTACTTTCAAATTTTATTTTTAGAAATCTCCACTCACCAAAAGCTGAAAACTATAACAATAACATGTAACTAATTGCAATCTCTAGACATTTACCTGATCAATGACATCTTTCTTTGCTGTTCTCCACAATATCTTCTGTAATGCTTCATGCATTGGATGCTGGAACCCATGACAAAAAGGTTCCCAAAGAAGCAAGCGGAACCACTGATGCACCATGAGAGGGTCAACTCCCAAGAAGAGCAACAGACCATAAATATCTGAATTTAAAAAATGTTAAACATTTATTTGCTGCTATAATTAAAAGCCTTGACAAGACTTTATTTCAAAATCACAAGTAACATTAGGAAGAACTACTTATTCTATAATATTTTAGGACTAAAAAAAAAACAAGCTTTTTGTGGGGTGTTACCTTCAACACTTCGCATCAAGGGTGTCCCTGTTACACACCATCTATTAACAGCCTTCAGCTTCAGGGCCATCTCCGCTGTCTGAAACAGAAAGAAACATAAAAGTTATATATGTGCAGTCAAACTGATATTTTAAACAAGCTTAAGTTGAACAACTGGTTATGTTAAGATTGTAACTAGACACCAAGTTGTGAGCTACGGATACTCTAGGTGAAAAAACAACTGTGTTTACAAAATTAAATACAAATTTGACTAAAACAAAAGATATGCTTTGGTTTTTTAGAGTAAATTTCAGTATATAAAAATGAGAAGAGTTGTTTACCTTTGTAGTCACACATTCTACCATTTGTGCTTCATCCAAACAGATCTGTGCAGAGTATTGGAGTTAGACATGAAACTAAAAACTATACATGGTAGACAATATATGATTTAAACATGCTTAAGATTTTTAAACTCAACATAATTGAATTAATATAAATTAATAAATATGTGGATTTTTTATATAGAAGTGTGAGTGGTACATAGTCTATTTTGGCTTTAATAAAGTGAAAACAAATAAATTTGGTGACTTAACACCGGCTGGTATTGACATAAGGATAATTTTGCTAGTTAGAGAATTGAAATACATTAAGCATCCTTTAGATCTTTGACTTTGTAACTCTTTGGAAAATACACCCCCCATACTTTTTACTATCTAAAAAAATACTGGTCTCAGATTTGGTAACTGAAAAATCTTGCATGCACAGAAGTTTTTAAACCTAATATTATGTCACTTTTAGCTGCATTTTACAGCTTTATAAACAAATAAAGTGAATGTCTTTGAATCATTCTATTGACAATTTAGAAAATGTACACTCAAATGTTTTGTCTGAAAACTATACAGTTTTTTTTTATTTTTATGTCCAACTTTAAAGAGTGAATTACGCAACGACGGGGGGGGGGGGGTGTACTTTTTTTTTATTTTTTTAAATTGCATTAAAAAAAATTAGCAATTTTTTTAAATTGCTCTGTTTTCAATTACGATGTCTGCTTGATTTTTTGATCAATAAATAAACCATTATTCTTATACAGTAAATGAAAAAAACTTCAGTATAGATATAACCAATGCATGCTTACTCTCCACCATTCAACAGCTACTAATGGTGACGGTGTCGCTAAAAATCGTTTTGGGTGTCTAAATCTTCTACCTGTCTCACCTGTGAATGAAAAACATAAAGTCAATCCTATATATCTATTGGGATTTGTTAGGTGACACCTTGTGTTCTATAGGGCAGAGGATGTAAAAAATGTGGCCAGCACAACGATCAACTGTCTTTACTTTCATCTAATGCAAGGTATCTATTAGAGTTGATGGACTCTAAGACACCTTAAGAATCCCAAAATTTAAAAAATCCCAGTTTAAAATAATAGACCTCTTGGTTAAGAAGGCTAACACTTAACCAATCTGCCATCACACACCCACATTTTCAATTGTAGAAAAATAAAAAGTTTTATTGTCAGTTGAGTAAATGTTTAGCATATGTTATTTTTTATATTAAAATTTTATTTTAGCTTAATTTACAATTTTAATAAAACAGAATAGACAAAGTATAATTTTTATATACAATTAAAAATCAACCTTTTTTGAAACATGCCATCATGTTATTTTAGCCACCAACAAAATAGGTACAGAACACCGCTACAATGTCTGGCAGCAAGACAGTTAAGCTGTAAGTGCTGAATAGGGTCTTACTGCAGACAAGCTGGCCAGATGGTTGATTGATAAAACAAGCTTCCATGTGGCTGCTGGGATTTTTAATAAAAAGATTTTCAGAGTTCAACTAGCTGACATTTAATGGAGAAATTTAAAGAAAATTTCAGCAATATATTACTTAAGAAAATAACAAAAACAATTTGAAGACTTGTAACACATCCAATGATTTAAAAAATTTAACGGAGATTCTTAAAATACAAACATCCAACAATACTATGAATATAATATCCTTTGACAACATTCAGCCATCTTCCTACTCTTGGATAACTCTCATCTCTCTATTTCCATGAGATGAATACTATTCTTATTTCTCCTCCTTTTAGGACCTCACAGATTTAGACCTAACCATTCCAAATTTATTTGAAGCTGAAATTCCTTTGATACTCTTGTCATGAGTATAAAAGTAGCTCACCCGAAGTCAGTCTTTTCTGCCTGAAACCATTCCAACTTGACTTAAGATGGTGAGGTTGTAACTTTTCATCTCAACTGCCACTTGCGCTGTCATTCCAGTCTCATACATAGACAGCACATTCCATTGTACTGATGGTGGTGTTGGTGGTGGTCCTGGTAGAGATGATGGTGTTCAGCCTGTCTGCTTCAAGATAACTCTGGCGTTCCATCTTCTCCCAGGTCCTTGACTTCTGTTAATTTGCTGTTTGGTGTTTCTGAAGCTGGTTGTTTTTCAGCAGGGTAAGGTAGCTAGGCCAACATCCAATCCTCTTTACTCAGCAAGGCTTAGGACCATCCTATGGCAGAGGTTAACCCAATAAATTCAGAAAAATATCTGTTTGAGAGGTTCATATTGAAACCTACAGGTTGGCTAAGGATGTTATGAAAGCTAGACAATTTATCTGAGTTGAGAAATGACTAATACTTTTGCTATCACTTACTGTTAGTGTGTGGTAGGTTGACATAATCCAACTCTTTTCTAAGTACATCATATGTTGTTATCACAATATCTTGTTGAGCCAGTGTCTGTGGTTGTATATAGCCCAGTTTGGACACACCAGTGTAGATCTGGACAAAGAGATAACAACCAAGTAAGTGGGAGGGGGAATTCTAATTCAAAACAAAGTAATACTAGAAACAACATTTGAATGTGACAATTTTAAATGAGATGTGTTTTGTTTAATATAATACCATGGCTATAGTTTACAAGAGTTGAATAATGAAGAATACATAAGCTCAAAGTCAATCTCAGTGTCACAGCTTGAGAATTACATGTAATGAAGTTTAAAATGATATTATATTCTAATTTAAATAATTATTAATTACAATTAATGTAGCACACAATGTGTAAAAAATATTTTTAGCAACAAACTGAATTTTAAAAAAGTAGGTTTGAAAATTAACAACGCTTAAGATTCATATTGAAAACAAATATCAATAACCAATATACATAGACACATAATTTATTCACATACACCCAGATTAATTGCATTGACCTTTTTTTCTTTAATACAATGATGTATTTTTTAAATTCATCTTTAAAAATTGAAGTTATTTTGGAAACCCTTGTAATCTTGTGCACACAACAAATACAAACTCATGTTTATTTCCTATGGGGACATGAAAGGCCAGAAATAAGGCTAACATGATGTAAAGTATTAGGGAATGCGCCAGTGGTATTCAAGCATGGTTCTGACATGATCATCATTTGATGTGTTGATGCATAATGTTGCTCCATGTAGGGCAAAGTCCATAGAACCTTTGTTGTTTATTAATTAATATCATTACATTGCTATGTTCGGGTCTATTTGAATAAAGATATATGGCCACTAAGTTTAGTTGTTATGAGAATGATTTACTGCATCGGTTGTCGTTCTTATGTTTAGATGAGCTTGTAACTTATTCATCATCATAATCATCAAACTCCATTTGAGTGAGGGCTTGAGAGGCTCAAATCCTCTCGTGCAAAAGCCCTGGACAGAAACCCTGCGGTCTTGGGTTCTGAATAAGTGTTGCCATACAGGTTGAGAATTTTTGGTTTCCCTGACCTGTCGAGGCGGAAATCAGCAAGTCTGGGGCAGTCAAACAGAGCTCCTCATGCGCTCCCAGACTCCACTGGCTTTTTGGGACTTGTCCCAGCACTCAGCACTCCATTTCTGTTTTTTTTAATTATAGCCAGAGCATGATAAAACTTAACCCATTAGCTCCTACTGCAGTAGGAAACGTTTTCCCATTTTTGTCCTAAACCGTTGTAAAACGTTTCTAAAATCCCCTATTCAATATATTTGATTTAAACTTTTTAAAAACAAGATTTCTTCTAGTCTCGTTGCAAGCGTGATTACAAATCATTTTGGAGATTACCGATTCTATTTTAAATAAAATCGGGAAGATTTTTATTTTTTAAATAATTTTTCAAACGAACCGGCCCATAGCCCTAGTGTATAAGCCCCCACGTCGGAAAATGAGAATTTTTGACGTTTTTTATATTCTAGTGGTATTAAACGTATATATTTTTTAAAACTAGACATATAGTTCTATTTTTAAGAGTTTTTTGTTTGTTTATATGTATTAAATCTTAAATTTGATTATTTTTTCAAAATAAATATTTTTTACAATTTTTAAAATATGGAGTTCTTCCTCTTTGCTTAGGACTACAGAAGGGTTTTTCATAAACGGAAATAGGAGCTATTGGGTTAAACTTATTCATAATAATGTGTTCACAATTTGTGTGTGTTGTGTAGTTTATTAAACCCACACTATAAAGACTCTTGTTTTATCATGTTCATAACAACAGCATCAATAACAAATAATTGTTAACTGCTTGCATTGCATATTTAGAATGGTATTTATCACATATCCATTGCACTATCTCTTATATCATGATTAAATAATCCAGTAGTACCTTCACTAGTTTATTATTATTATTATTATAGCTTTTATATAGCGCTGCTTTCATGCTTATAGCATGCTCAGAGCGCTTTGGTCCAATCTCATTTGTGGACAAGTGGGGGGGAGGGGGTATCTAGGAGTTGGTTTTCCCGTGCTGCCTTTGGGCGCTCAGTAAACACAACTCTGCCCGAGTCGGGTGTCGAACCTCGAGCCCCCTTCTAGGTAGCCAAGCAAGCCAAGCTCAAGCCACACTTGGCCTCTCGACCACGCATTCAGTGTTTATTCAGTGATTCCCTCATGCTGAGTGACAGGGACCAGTTGTCAGCCAGGGAACCAGGGAAACTAGCTGACACAACCCCACAAAGTTACAAGAAAACATATGAACATAAACTCTACAGGTTTATTACTTACAAATACTCGGATTGTTTTCTCTTTTATATGTTTATGAATTTCTTCAATCCACTGATGACATATAGAGTAAGGGGAGACAATCAATGTGGCTCCAGATTCTATGGTTGTCTGATTAGAGAGTACAAAGTAGTCAAGTTGATGATACAATTAGAGAGTACAAAGTAATCAAGTCGATGATACAATTAGAGAGTACTACGTTTTTCTTATAAAGATAAATAGATTTTATTTATTATTCTTTTTGTAAAGGTTTAACTTACATGAAGTGCATGACAGTGTGGACACAGATACTCTCCCCTGTATGGGTCGTGGAGATCATAGTTCATACATTCAGCATGCTGGGACATGCCACACAAATTACACTTGACCGCATGTAGTCCCTTTTTCCTTGTCTCCTCTTCATTGTCCAGCTGACCACAATTACATTCAAAAAACTGTTTCTGAGCCATGGGCTTTGTAGAGAAGAAACTGGCGTCCTCATCTGTGACTGGGATGTACTCTACATATCCCTTCCTCTTCTTCTTCTCTTTCTGCTGACTGAGCGTATCATTTCCTGCCACGGGGGCCTGAGAGGTCAAGGCTAATCTTAGAAGTGAAACTTGATTGGTGGACTCATTCACATTATTCACAAGAGCAGGGTTGAAACTTTTCAATGATATCACTCTGGATTTGTTTCCATTGTCTTCAGTGGCTCCACCTGGTAATAGCTCGCTGCTGACATTAATCTTGATGTTATAGTTTTGTGTTTCAGACGAGCCCACAAAAAGGTTACAGTTGATTAGTTTGTCTCTTTGTACAGTGGATTGTTCATGTACTACCTCTTCCTTGGAAGACTCATCCACACAATCTTCACTGGGATAAGATTCCAGCAAGTTCCCTGACTGATTCTCATTGTCAGTATTAACAGTCAAATCAACCGTATCTTTACTATTTAGAAATAAAGTTTCGTCTTTAATTGTGAACACTTGAGTCTGATGTATATCCAGTGTCTGGATAATGTTGGAAGACAGTTTTGATTCCCCATTGTCCCCTATATGTGAGCTAGGCTTGCTTAGCACAGGCTCATGTGCTACACAAGCTCTGTCCACAGAGTTGTGACATGTGATAATGGTCTGCTGGGAGTCACCAGAGTTTTCAGCAGCAGCGTCAGAGATGACAGTCTCAGCTAATGAGATGTGCGAGGGGGAGCGTGTGTTCTCATCACTGTTGCTGGGAGAGTTTTCAATGACAGGGAGAGGGTCTGGCAATGACACATTGGGCTTAGAGTTTAGCAGCATGCAACAAAGGACTTCAACTGTTTTACCTAAGCCCATCTCATCTGCCAAAATACCACCAGGGAGTGATGGTATGGCTTTGGGCCGATCTTTAATCAAGCTGAAATAACAAAAACAACTGTTACATGCACAGCATAGCGGGAATGTGGAAGGGTGCGAATATGTGTTGAAAGGGTTAGATAGGGAGAGGAAATGGAGTATTGTAAACAAAGTTAATGTTGATATGTTATTAATTGTTACTTAAGATTAAAGTCTTCTTAAGCTACAATATATGAGTCTGTTGGTGTATAATCAAGAGTCTCATCTGTTTGTAACAACAATATTGTCAAATTTAACATTTGTATGTATGGAAGGAGGTTTAGTAAAGTGCTTGGCTTCTGAACCAAAGGTCAGGGGTCTCAGATTCAAATCTTGGTGAAGACTTTGAATCTGTGGATGTTTAAGATTCCCCAGAGTCAATCCAACTCAGCTGGGTACCTGACATTAGTAGGGGACAGGAAGTTTGTCTTTGTGAAGGCTACATGACATCCTCATCATATTGGTCATAGAAAAAGATGATCATTTGCTCTATAGATTTCAAGATCTAGAAGGTCTACTCTTTAAGGAAATGTGTGGTACTGCGAATTTAATTTTAAACATTTCACAAGACAACACATTTTAAGGAGTGATATAAAATTAGTTCCTAAACTAAAGCACCGAGTAAACTGAAAAGCTTCAACTTTTTTGCATGCGATAAATTTGTGCTTATCTTAGGAAAAATGTACACTTGAGATATTTAGAAATTGTCACATGGCTTTGTCTAAAGCTCAATTCAGATACAATGTAGAATAGTATTTTATATTTTTGAGATCTATGTTAATTAATAAAATTTATAGACAGGGGAAAAAAAAGCTGAAAAAATTAAGCCAGAGAGATAATTGTCCTTGCATACAAAAATTACATGTAAAAACCAACCTTCCACCATATTTATTGTAGTAAAATTTAGTGCTGGCATCTAAAGTTACTTCACAATACAAGGGATGTAAATCTGTTTGAAAAGAAAAAATTAAATTGAACATTAGGTAAAAAAAAAAATATTTTCCCATCAGAAAGAAGTTAAGAGATGTTAGAGCTTTTTTTAAACAAATGAAAGAATTTTTAAACATAACAGATCTACACTAATTAGGTACAAACTATTTTTTTATTTTGCAGATTATATTGGTATTATCAATTTTTAAAAAAATTCTAATTAAATTATGTTAATATTAAACACAGCAACCAGTTTGAACCCAACCATTTGTATCTTGCACATTTTGCTGACTCCTCTGTTCCTGTCTCAACATCCAAGCCACACTTTGCCTCTGGTAGTACCTGAGCGTAGGCTTAAGACAGTCATGGTGGACTCTGCTGACCTCTTCCAACCAGCTGGGGTCATTGGACAGTTTCTCTTTGTGTAAATGCATGACACTCTCATACAGCTTAAAAAAGTCATGCCCTGTGCTTCTTTCAATACCTTCATAACCTGGCAAAAAGTATAACAAAACATTTACCAAAGTATGCCAGAAGAAACAAAATATACACATTGTT
>JADKLZ010005243.1:15661318-15674761 GCA_021533235.1 Biomphalaria straminea
TAGTCAAGTGTACTTGTCAATATGTAAACTGTAGATCTAAGTTGTAGGCGAAATCGAAGATCCAACTGACGCCTAGATTCAGATCGGAATCGGCCTGTCGAGGGTCGCCACTTCTGTTAAAGCGTGGTTTTAGATTAGTGTAGTTGTATAGATTGGCTTGCGAGATCGTTCACACACGCTTACAGAAACATGCAATAAATTGAGTAACGATAGTTGAACTTGAACTTATTTACACTTTAATACTCAAAGTAAGGACACAGTCAGAAATCATGTTGCTAGTTCTAGGCGTCACGTCCGTCTCTATCTTTCGTCGTTATGTAATCCTAGTTTTTAATCCCTACGTCACGTCATTCTATAGATACCCGATTTTCCCAATACTTCTACGCGTCACTAGTTCTAGGCGTCACGTCCGTCTCTATCTTTCGTCGTTATGTAATCCTAGTTTTTAATCCCTACGTCACGTCATTCTATAGATACCCGATTTTCCCAATACTTCTACGCGTCAAGTCATTACATATTTCCTCCCCCCTTTATCAAAAAAAAATTGTCAATCATTTTTTTTTTCAGTCTACAAGTCCAAAACTCTACCTCCTACTGTCATATGTCTTACAATTTACATGGCCATTATTGGGGAAAAAGACCACAACATATATCTTGCTCTTGAGTCTTGATAGACATCTTGACACATTGAGTTCATTGTTCATATGAGTCTATAGATGTAATCAAATAAACATATGTACAGTTCCACTATAGCTTATGGTAGGAAATAAAATACTGTTCCAATCATCACTACTGTCGTTGATGATGATAAAGTACAACACAGTTCATTATCATAGTCTTTTCCACTACCAACGCAAATGTCCATAAATGATTACACTATGTACACAATCCTTAGGTAGTCTCTTCCATAAAGAACACAGAGTCCATCAATAATTAAACCATGCCCAAAGTCCATAAAGTCCATAAATAAATAACGTAGTTCCTTCCATGAATAATACAAGAGAGTCCCTCAAAAACGAGCCATGTGTATAGTTCATAAACAGTCATATGGAGCGATGATGCCTTTGCCGACTCCATAGGCATAAAAAATTGAAGTGACATGACAGTTCATAGTCCATATATGGAGATGCCTTTGCTGATTCCATAGGCATATAGGTTTAACATGGCTACTGTCACCAGCATAGCGTATGTGTAGGCTACTGTCAACAGCATAGCATATGTGTCGATACTCGGAACATCACCAAACCTTTCCTGTCGGACAAAATGTAATATTTGTATCAGAAAAACTTTTCCAATAAATTTACCTAACTTTTTTGTTGGGCACTAATAAGTTGTATCTTCTCTCCACTTACCATTTCCAATTGACCTAATCTTTACACAATGAGTGTTAATGATTTAAAAAAATAAAATAATGACTTTAGATGATCATACTTACTTTGGTTTATACTTTTGTCTTCATTACTGATATTTTATACTTATCTCCCTTGATTAATAAAAAAAAAATCCCAATTAAAATTAAATTGAGTTATCTCCCTTTCAAATGAATAAAATACAGTATCCATACAAACAACTTATTCATGCCCACTAATCAAAACATAACAATATACATGCATCAATAAATTAAAATCAATGAACATTATTTACACTAGTTCTATCCTACAGTAACTCTTGATAACATATCTGCCACAATATTAATTTCCCCTTTTATTGCTTGTAGTTTACAATTATATACTTGTAGAATCAGAAATCACCTATATAGTCTATCAGATAACAATATAAATTTATTTTCCAGTAAATGGCTTTCCAGTTTACATGGATTATTGTAAATGTAAATTTAATGCACTGTAATGAAATCCTAAAAGACTTCATGAAAATAGGTCTATCACTTGTTAGTTTCATGTCATGCTTTATGATGTCTGTTTTCCCTGGCAAACTTGAAACAATTTCTTTGAAATCACTAACAATGTTCATTATGTCCCTTGTCTTTTCTGGAGATAAATTTCCCAAATTTAACTTTTCCCATGTTTGACTATCTTTTGTTTCTAGTATAGCAGTGTTCTTCAACGGGGGCGATATCGCCCCCTTGGGGGCGTTTTCGAGATTTTGAGGGGCGCTGGGAGCCAAAGGGGCGGTAGGGGGGCGCTGGGCACAAAAAGGGGCGGTAAGGGGGCGCTGAGTATAAAGGGGGAAAGAAGAAACTAAAGGTGCATTGAAACAAAACAAATAAAACAATTCTTGAAAATTAAAGCTAGCAAACTAAATATACACAAAGTATATGCCTAATTAGCTTGCTTCTGATTTAACTTTAGAATCTAAGTTTGGGAATCCTTTTTTCTATTTTAAAATTCTTACTCTTCTGCTGAAATGGAAGGGTATCTAGTTTACTTAGATCTTGAGCGCATAAACGTTCATGATTTGTTAAACAAAGTGGATAATACGTCTTTTAGATTAAAGTCTCTTATAACAACATATGTTAATATTTGATATGTAAATGTTAATTAAGAAAAACGTTAAAGCTAACATTCAAATAGAATAATTTAATCTTTTTTTTTCAACAAAAACATTGAAAGAGTGTCATGAAATGGAATATTACAAAGACTTTTAGTGAATTGCCACTAGATAAAAAAATTAACAAATAATGAAAAAGATGTTAGATGTTAGGCTCTTAGATTGTTGACAGAGGCGGCCTTACCAGTGCGTGGGGCCCTAGGCGAATGTCAAATGCGGGGCCCTGCGCTGGAAGGGTAGACTAGATATTGTGGATATATCGTAACATGTCAAGCTAACAGGATCGTCCGCCACTCACACTGAAGTCCTTTTTAAATACTAAACATACCACCTTACGTAAGTACTGTACTATTGACCTTTAAACTACATAAACTGGAAATTTTCTCCAGCTTAACTTCTGAATCTAATAACTCCACAAAATGCTATGTAAACGGCATCTTTGTGGCTAACATCAATCGTGCAATCAAGGATGATGGGAAAATAAACCATCAGGTCCATAATCTTGTTTAGAATCCTATATCTGAGGTACTGGACATGAGCCTCGGCGTTTTAATTCGACGAAGTTCTTATATGGTTAGGTCAATTTTGTCAAGCATCTCACCCAAGCCTCAAAACTGGTTGTTGTTTGGTACATAAAGATTCTCTGTTTTTTTTTTTTGTCATTTACTTATGCCTAGGTGAACTGTTTAATAGTGATAGCCGCTTAGAATGTACAGGTCATAAGATGATGTCTTAATCAAAACTGAACAGTATTTCGAAAACAAAAATGTCATGTTAAGATCTTATAAAGTAATTGGCATCATAAAAATGCCCAGTAATATTGAGCAACATGTTGTAGTTTATGAGATCTATGAGAACTTTTCTGGTTTACGACCACCTGCGGACAATGGTTATGCTTGCCCTGAGTGTGGCACAATATGTAGGTCACAGTTAGGGCTGTGCAGCCATGGGAAATACTGCTTTCATTACTGATCTTCAGACTCGAAGATGTCTTATATAAATCTATTTAAAGAGTTTTACAATCTCACGTAACTTGTTTGTTAAAAAATGAATTACTGCCTAAAGACACCGACATCTGCAATTCACATAACAATGCGCTATGAAGAAATTACGATTCTCTTCTAGGATGTAAATAAATAAATTTAAAAAAATTAAATATAAATAACAATTATTAAACATCTGTTACAGATGTTTAAATTGAGTTGCAGGTGTACCTCAAAACTCAAACTCAAAAATAGGTTTACAAAATTATGTCTACAGTAAAAAGAATGCTAACATAGGAGGCACAACAGAGATGTGGCTGCATTTGAATGTTTCAGTAAAATCCCAAAACTTTGGTCGAAAATGGAGATTTGTTTTAGCTTTTCCATCAACATACAAGGTTAACCTAGATTTAGTGCATAAACTTAATGAATAAGCAAAGAAATAGGCTGGATATAGCCACTAGATGAGACCTTCACCTTGCTTTGACTAATTTAAAGCTTGAAATTTCTAATATTGTCAGACTGCAGGAGGCACGGGGTTCCCATTAGTTTAATTTCACTTTGTAGTAAGTTTAGCAATAATAATGTTTAATTAAAAATATAAACACATTTACAATTAAACCGAAAAATAGTAGGCCCTAATATTCCACAATTTAAAAGGAGACTATTCTTAGGATTTGAAAGAAAGTCATGACAATGACATTAATTTTTGTGTGCAATTACTGCAAATTATTTGACATAATTTTGTTATAATGATAATATTGGCGATGCCTTCGATTCCGAAGATTAAAACTAAGTTCAGTGTTTCACATAACTACGCAAACCTAGTTGCGACTTGCATAATATTTCGAATTTCGTCTGCTAGCGGTCAATTTAAGTTTTCTTTCCATCTTTTGCACCTGTCTTCAATAATGACGTTTCTTTAAGTCTCAAATGTTTGTCCCGCAGCTTTTGTGACAACTCTCCAGCTGCCTCTTTCAGAGGACATTTGCTGCTAGGGAAGGCTGTTAGGTACTTTCCTCTATGCCAGTGAGGGTAAAATGGCGCCTGAGTGGATCTTTATAGCGCTAACGAGGTGGGCACCTCTGTAACTACTCCTACTCTAAGCTTGCCAAAGAAGATCGCCTTTGGCATGCGGTCGTCTCCCGTGCAGGATACGTGCTATTGATTGCATAAAAATTAATAAATTGATGATATTTTGTTCATATTTGCCTTCTCACGATTCACGTGTTTTTCTTAGAGGGGGGCGCTGGCGGAATTTTTTATTGAAAAAAATACGAAAAGGGGGCGGTAGGCCAAAAAAGGTTGAAGACCACTGTAGTATAGGTATATTTTTAATATCATTTTCTTTAGTTTCTTCATTACTTAATACCATGAAACATTCATGTACTTGTTTATCAGTTTCTTCATTTTCTGCATTTAAGTTTTGAATTTGATTATTTTGATTTTCATTGTCTACCTCTGTATCTATACCTTGAAATTGTTCTTCATTTCTTTCTGTGTATAGTTTCAAATTATTTATATGGTAAGTTTTTATTTTCCCATTCATGTTTATCTTGTAGTTTACTTCACTTGTTTTGTGTGTGACAGTAAATGGTCCTTTCCATTGTTTTCCTAATTTGTTTTTTAAGTCAATTACCAAAAGTAATACCTTATCTCCTACTTCTAACTTCCTTAATTTTCTTTTTTCATTTAAGTTCTCATGCACTGTTTCTTTATATTTCATATTATTCTCATAAGCTTCTTTCCATATCTGTTTTAAATCTAATACTGTTTCATTAATATTTTCATTTTCCTCTTTGTCTATAATTAAACTTTCTTTAAAAATTTGTATCTCATCCCTGGGTTTCCTTCCATGAACCAACTCATATGGTGAAAATTGAATTGCCTCATGAATATTATTTCTAAGAGAAAATAGAACAAAGTTAATATATTGATCCCAGTTTTTCTGATTGTTTTCTACAATTTTAGCTAAAGCTCTCTTTATAACACCGTTTAGTCGTTCACAAAGGCCGTTGCCCTCTGGGTGGAATGCTGAAGATCTAATATGTTCTATGCCATATTTTAATGTCCATCTTTTAAATAACTCAGATGTGAACATAGAAGCATTGTCTGATAGTAATGTTTTTGGTATCCCATGTCTCACTATGAACCTTTGATCTAAAGCATTAATAATATTCTCTGTGTCTATATTAGATAATGCTACTGCTTCAGGATATCTACTGAACATGTCCACTATTGTCAATATGTATCTATTATTGTGCTCAGTTTTGGTTAAAGGTCCTATGATATCTATTGCTATCTTTTGAAATGGTTTGTTTGGTTCATCCATTGTCTGTAATGGAGCTTTACCTAATTTACCCTTAAGTCCTCTTCTTTGACACATGTCACATGACCTTATGTAGTTTGATATAGTTACTTTCATTTTAGGCCAAAACACTTGGGTTGCTAAGTTTCTGAAACATTTCTTAATACCTCTGTGTGCACTTAAATTACTATCATGTGATAAAATCATGACGTCCTTCCAATACTTTTGAGGTAAAACTAACTGTTTTATTTCTCTACCATTAAGTTTTGTTTTTCTAAACAGTATTCCTTCTTCTATGACAAATTTCTCAATTGGATTATTGTTCCTTTTATCACTAATCCTATCATAGATTTTCCCAATTATGTTATCCTGTTTTTGTTCTTGAGCTAGTTTGTTTGTTCCTTTCAATTCTTCATTTTTAATTTCTTTAGGTACCTCTTTTTGTTGCTCTGTGTCTATATGCTCATGACTTTGTATTTCAAATTGTTTTGTGTCTATATTATTATGCTCATGGTCTTGTGTTTCAACTTGTTTTAATTCTTCTTCTTTCTCCTTATCTTCCTCAACATTAACTGTTTCATTATTTGTACTCATATGTTTCTGTGTTTCTACTTTAGGCTTATCTTTAGATCTAGTTATAACCATATTGCTTATATAGTTATCTGATTTTGTCTTTTTGTTTTGTTTAAACATTTCATATTTCTTTTCCCATGCTTCAATTTCTTGTTTGGAGCATTCTTTCAAACCTGTCAAATTTCCTATTAACATGTCATGTCTCATATTAGGCATAGCTACTCCCTCACAATGACCAGTATAGAATGGTGTCTCAATGAACACTTTAAATACTTTAAACTCCTTTATACTGCCATCTGCTAACTCAACTTTTCTACTATATCCCTTATAGTACTGTGGTTCAATCAGATCAGCCCTGACGACCAATGTATTAGATCCACTATCTCTAATCGCTTGAATAGGCACATTGTTTATAAAGGCTGGATAAAAAGCAAAATTGTTTTTGTTTTCCCTAACAAAATAAACTCTATCAGAATTTCTACTTTTGTATTCCCTGCTTTTGTTTCCACTGTGTGTGTTATTACTGTAATTGTTGTTGTAATTGTTGTATCTATTACTACTGTCTGATCTGTAATTGTTCCTATCATCTGTTCTATTGTAATTATTTGCACTACCTGATCTATTGTGATTGTTTGCACTACCTGATCTATTGTAATTATTTCTACTGTTTGACCTATTTTGTGTTCCCCAGCAGTTCATAGCTAAATGTCCTCTTTTATTGCATCTGTAACACACTACATCTCTGTTGTTTGTTCTATTTCTACTATTATTGTATCTAGAATGTTGGCTATCCCTGCTTCTATTTCTACTCCTATCAGTATTTTCTTGAGTGTATCCAACTAGATCAATATTCTTTTTGTCTTTACATGAAAAAGGGTTGTTAGGATAGGCATTTTTGTATGTCCTTATGATTTCAGTGACATCATCTAAAATTTTAGGATTTCTCTCTTTAATAAAAGATTGTAGTTGGGGTTCACATTTAGCAATGAAATTGTCTACTAGTATAAAATTCTTTAAACCCTCAAATGAATTTTCAATCTTCTCAAATCCTAGCCATTTATTAAAATAGTCCTTTTCCATATTTATAGTGGTTTGGGGTTCTGTCTGATTAGATGGAGTATTATCAAAGTATTTTTTCCTAAATGTGCTAGCATTGTGGCCATATGCATTGAGCAGTTCCTTTTTTAAAGTTTGGTAGCTATTTTGCACAGTGTGATCATGATTTTGGCATATTGTAAGAGCCTGTCCTTGCACAAAATCAAGCAGAATTTGAGACCATTCCTCCTCCCTTATATTACAGTTTGTCATTTTTATTTCATATCTTTTTAGATAGTCTGAAATACAGTCTCTAGCTTCTTGGAAAGGTTGTAGTTTTTTCCTTAACCAATGGTTATTGTCACTTGCAACATTAGTAGTGTTGTTTGTATTACTATTATCAGTTTCATTATGATTGTCTACACTGCCAGTATTAGAATAATCATTTGTATTAGAGTTGTTTGATTTTTTCTGTTTCTGTTCAGCCTCAATTCTTAGTTTCTCAAGGTCATATTGTAATTTCCTATCAGCCTCTTCTTTTATTAATTGGGCTTCCCTATCTTTTTCTTTTTCCCTTATTTCTGTTTCTTCCCTTCTTTCCTTATCTATTCTATCTCTCTCTAATGTCACCATTTGTTGTACATAGCTAGCTAGGTCCTTCCCTTTAAGTTCTTATCTTATCTTATCTTATATAATACAGACGTTACTTCAAAAAAGAAGATGATTACGTCCTACGCGTCATGCATTCAGTCATGCATATTTACCAGTGACTTAAATTCTGCCAAGTCACTGGTTTTCCTGGCTAGCTCAGGCAAACCATTCCATGCTCTAATGGCACAAGGGAAGAAAGAGCATTTGTACAGATTTGTCCTAGCATATGGGATGAGGAATGTGCCTTTATCTTTGTGTCTTTCTGAGTATTTTATTAAGTTTTGTTTTTGTATTTGGAGATAATGGTTCAGTGTTTTGTGTATAATTGCTACTTTACTCTTAAGTCTTCTATCCTGAAGGCTTTCTAAATTTAGTGATTTTACTAAAGGTGTTACTCTAGTGAAATGTGAATATTCGTTTGTTATGAATCGTACTGCTCTATTTTGTGTCTGTTCTAGTTTCTTAATGTTTTCTTGAGTTGAGGGGTCCCAAACAGAGGATGCATATTCTATTATTGGCCTAACCAAGGTTAAATAGCATTTTAGCTTTATGTCCTTTTTTGATTTATAGAAATTTCTTTTAATAAACCCTAATGCTTTGTTTGATTTTTTTATAGTTTCATCAATATGGGGATTCCATGACAGTTTTTCATTTATTATAACACCTAGGTATTTTGCGTTTTTAGTCTGTGTTACTGGTTTACCATGAATAAGATAAGTGGAATTAATTTGTTTTAGTTTTTTTGTTACTCTTAATAACTGACATTTTTCTGGGTGGAAAGACATGCTCCAATTTGATTCCCATTTCTGTAATTTATCTAATTCTTTTTGTAAAATTTCTGTGTCTTGTGTTGTTTTTATTGTCCTATATATTATGCAATCATCTGCAAATAATCTAACTTTTGTTCCTGAACTAATGCAATTTGGTAAATCGTTTATGTAAATTAGAAATAGTAGTGGACCTAAGACTGTTCCTTGTGGTACACCTGAGTTTACTGTTATTGGTGTTGATTTAGAACCATCTATTATTACAGTTTGTTCTCTTCCTATCAGAAAATCTTTAATCCACTGATGCAATGGACCATCAATACCAAAATATTTTAATTTTTTAAGCAAACTATGGTGGTGAACTTTGTCAAAAGCTTTGGAAAAGTCTAGTAAGATAGCATCTATTTGTTCACTATTATCTAAGCCTTTTGAAAAGTCATCAATTAGTCCTATTAGCTGTGTTTCACATGATCTATGTTTCCTAAAGCCATGTTGGTATGGAGTAAGGACATTATGTTTATCTAAGTGGTTTATGATGTTGCTACATATTATGTGTTCTAGGATTTTACATGTGATGCTGGTAAGTGATACTGGTCTGTAGTTTCCTGGGTCAGATTTTTCTCCTTTTTTAAATAGAGGTGTGACATTGGCTTCTTTCCAGTCCCTTGGTACTCTACCCTGGTTAAGAGATGCCTGAAAAAGTATTTTGAACACAGGTGCTAGTTCTTTGCTAAGTTCCTTGAGTAATCTAGCTGGAATACCATCAGGTCCAGATGCTTTATTCGGCTTGATGCTTGCTAATAGTTTTTGGACTCCATTTTCCTGCACTTCTATCTCCTCTATATTGTCTACTTGGTTTAAATTAATTGATATGTCTTTGTCTCCTGGGGCTGAGAATGCTGATGCAAAGTATTTGTTTAGGATGTTAGCTTTAGTTTCATTATCGTTATGCGTTAAGTTGTTTTCTCCTTTTAATGGCGCTATGCCAGTTGTTTCCATTTTCTTAGACTTAATGTATGACCATAGGTTTTTGTTGTTATCTTTAGATATTACATTGTTTATGTACTCATTCTGCAGCTGTCTGCTTACTTTTTGGGTTAGGTGCTTAATTTTTATGTACTTTTTATAAACTCTTTCTGCCTTAGTTTCTTTAAATTTTCTATATAGATTTTCCTTCTGTTTACAAAGCTTCTTTAATCTATTATTAAACCAGCATTTATTTATTTTATTTGATGTGTATTTAGTGGGTATGTGATTTTCTATAATGTTTTTAAGATTGTTTTTTATGAAATTCCAGAGGTCATCAACTGGTTGGTTAATGTCTTTTTCTGATAAGAATGTTTGTTGAAAGTTAAATGTAGCTTGGTGTAATTGTGTTAGGTTACATTTGTTCCAGAGTAAGATTTTTCTTTTGGGTTTAATATTGGCTACTGCTTTTATCTGACTGCGTATTTTAATGATCTCATGGTCTGATAGACCAGGGATAATATCATAGTCTACTACTAATCCAGGTCTGTTGGTTAAGAATAGATCTAATGTATTGTTTAGTCTAGTTGGTTTTTTAATGATTTGATCTAAACTTAGGTTGTGTAAAGTTTCTATGAAAAGTTCGTTTATGTCCTTGAGGTTTTGGTGTTTGTCTATGGTTAGAGTTTTCCAATTTATGTCAGGTAGGTTGAAATCACCCATAATCCAAAAGACTGCATTTTTATTTGTCTCTTTAAGTGTGGTAAGTTGATTACATAGGTCTTGCATGTAGTCTAAACTAGAGTTTGGTGGTCTATAAATACTGCCTATTATTAGGGATGTTGATGTGGTATTAATTTTACAAAAAATTGATTCTATATTTTTTGAGTTAGGTAAGGGGATTTCTTCTGCTATAAGAGTGTTTTTTATTGCTAAGAGAACTCCTCCATGATTATCAGCCCTATCTTTTCTAAAAATTTCATAATTACAGTTGAAGATTTCTGCATTGTAAATTTCAGGATGTAGCCAAGTTTCTGTTCCTGCAACTATATCTGGTTTCTCACATTGTAATAAAACTTCCAAGTCTGCTGTTTTATTTCTAATACTTTGAAAATTTATCACTAATGTTTTAAGGTAATTTGGTATTTCTTCTTTAGTAGGTTTGTTTAAAGAGGGTGTTGTATTAGTTTTAGATTTAACAGGAGTGGATCTGGCTAGTGGTTGGTGAGTTTGGTTTGTGATGATGTTTAGGATGTTGTATGGGTTAGAAGTGTCCGCATCAAAGGAATCAAACAGTCCTGATGTAAACTGCTAGCTGTTCTAGCTGTTTTGCCTCAGCAATAATTTGCTGGCGAAAAGTCTCCATATAATCATATGGTGGAGCTGTTGCCATTATGATTAATTCAAATAATGCAAATAATACTGTATTGATATGGCCTCCCTACTGGCCTAAATGTCACAATTTAGTTAAATACTTTTTTTCAATATATAATATATATATAAATACAAATATAGTCAACTCTTGACACCGTTGCCTTATCTCAAATATCAACAAATATCAATTCAGTGGACTTACTCACTGCCACAACAACACAGATCTAGATTTATATTGAAACTCAAGTGGACTTACTCACAGCCACAAACTCTTTAAATGCAATTGCAACTTAATTCAGTGGACTTACTTCTGGCCACATACACATGTACATATACAAATATACCTCACTTTTTATTGGACTTACTTGTTGCCAAATAATACTCTAGGACTATTCTAGTCTCTAGTCTAGATTCAATATGCTCAAATATACTCAAATAACTCAATAATATACCTCAAATAACTCAAATATCTCAATATTATACCTCCCAACAGTAAATCACACTTTAGTGATACTGATAAAAAACTCTGACCACTTAGAATGTGTTTGAACACATCTACAATATGTCAACCGATTAAATCGGGACAAAAGATCTATATATAAATATAAATAAATCCTTAGACTCAGATGTCTTTAGGATAAATAGATCTGCGTTCTCATGAGTATATAACAATGTAGTTATAACTCGAAAACAGTCTAGAACTTATACTAGACTAAACATGGCCTACCTGATCTCACTTAAGATAAAATTAATAATATATAATAATAATAAAGTAAAATAGACGTAATAAGACACAAAAAATAAATCTAGTCTAATGAGATGAGACTTTTTTAAGGAAAAGACAAGAAAGGTACAATGAATATAACGTCACATTACTTGTAAAAAAAATATAATAAAAGATCTAGATTGATTTTATGACGAAGATACAAACAAGACGAGACAATCTAAACAATTACTGAGACTTCATTAATGAGTAGACCCGCTTTTTTATGCCCTCATGACGCCCTGATCAGGCAATCTACTCTTAACAAAGATCTACTGTCCCTATAGACTTAAAACTAATGGAGAAGAAGATATAACTTATCTTAGTCAGAATCTGTCCCTCGGTCCATGGAACGCCACTGGTCAGCTTAACACACGTTCCCCACTGACGTAGGTAAGGTAAGGTGTGCTCCCACAAAGGCTACTTGACGGCAGTACAACGACGTTAGGTCACTCTCTCCTGGTGCTGCTCAAAATATGGTACAGGTACGAAGTCCTCTGGTTCGGTCAGGTTCCACGGCTCTTGGTTCCGGAATGTTGATCTGTTGGTGCTGTCTTCTGGCTTCAGGTCACTGGTCAGGAACAAAAGTCACTGAGACAAGCTGGTGGTGCTGTCTCAAGAGAGATGAGGAAAAATGGCTAAGTCCAACTCTCTCTTTTGATGAATACAACGTTGTTCAACTTTAAAAGTTGAATAAAAAATCACGCAGTGTGATAGTAGGGTTTATCATCACTCGTGTGTAGATGTATATGGTAGATCTAGAAGTACAGCAATACTGCAACAGTCTTGCGAACAATATAATCCAACAAGCCAAGGTGACGAAAGGTGACGTCAACGGTCGACTTGTAGATCCAAATAGTAAATATATCCAGAGGTGACTTTCCGTACTCCAATAAAATATCCAAACTGCCGTAATGAGGTATACTGGAGGTATATTAACGACTGACTGTCCTTAAATACTTGCAACGGACGAAATAACTTTCTTGCAATGGATCTCGAGTGTTAAGACTTGTAGATCTCAGAAGACAAAATGGCTGGCCACGCCAAATCACACTGACTGGTAGAGTTGAGTCCAAAATAGTTTCGAACTTTCCTTCTTCTGCTAAATCCACTGAAATAAGCGATGCCAAAAGGATCCAGCTGCAGTCCAGACCTAATGACACAAACGTAGGCTAGATCCAGTGAAAAACTGATAGTCAAGTGTACTTGTCAATATGTAAACTGTAGATCTAAGTTGTAGGCGAAATCGAAGATCCAACTGACGCCTAGATTCAGATCGGAATCGGCCTGTCGAGGGTCGCCACTTCTGTTAAAGCGTGGTTTTAGATTAGTGTAGTTGTATAGATTGGCTTGCGAGATCGTTCACACACGCTTACAGAAACATGCAATAAATTGAGTAACGATAGTTGAACTTGAACTTATTTACACTTTAATACTCAAAGTAAGGACACAGTCAGAAATCATGTTGCTAGTTCTAGGCGTCACGTCCGTCTCTATCTTTCGTCGTTATGTAAT
>JADKLZ010005243.1:15674771-15707573 GCA_021533235.1 Biomphalaria straminea
CACGTCATTCTATAGATACCCGATTTTCCCAATACTTCTACGCGTCAAGTCATTACAACATATATGCAAATATAAGAGAAAAAAAAAAAAGAAAAAATGTTAAGTATATCAGAGTAACTTGTTCATGCAAAGAAAAAGGATGATATCTCAGCAACAAAACTCTGGACATTAGTCCAGAAAAGATTGAATGATAATGTAAAATATTTGTTAAAATATTTTACATGTTTCAGATGTTCCCACAGAGTTGAAGACAATCTACACCCTAGCCTAAAATTCCCGCAGGGAAAGGCAGTGGGTAGGATATGAACGTGGAACAATCGAAACTACTGCACAACAGTCCAGCATGCATACTGCTCAACCAGGCAACCATCCATTTTCAAAGAATATCTAATGACCAACAACAGACAATCAAATGGAAATAGTCATTTAGATCATATTTGAGAAAGGAGCAAGTAGGGTGAATATGAATGGTAGCATTGGGAAAACTTTTATTTAATACATTTTGTAAGCTGTAAGAACTCAATATTACAATTTCTGCACATTTTTTTTTGTTAACAATAATTTTGCCAATAGTCTCTCAACATTTTAGTGCAAAATGAGGGGCGCCCCCAATCTACTTAGTTTTATAATTAAAATATTTTCTTTAAACAAAAATGTTCAAACTTACTGAAAGGTGACGAAATTTTATAAAAATGACTCATCAGCTTTTGCACTGCCAACTGTGGTATTTTCAGCCTAAATGATTCACTGGGGTGTGATAATTTGATAATGATGCTGTCAGTCCCAAATATGTCAACATTAAACTCCTTGAGAGTTGAGTCAAACTTGCTGCATTTAAGCTGTAGTGATATATATTAAAATAAAAATTAATATCATCCATTTTTAGTCATTTCAAGTAAGAACAAAAAAAAAAGTTAATTTGTGACTTATGCAGAATTATTTACAGTTGTGACATTTTAAACATTAACATTATTTTTTCTAAGTAATTAAAATAGGAGAAATATATATTTCAAAGCCCCAATAAAGGCTACTAGTTATATAAATACTTTAAAATGTCTATATTGTTTACCATTTGGCTATGCAATGACTATCATTGCAGGTGTCCAATGGTTTAAATCTTACTTAATAACTAAGTAGGTGCAGTAAATATTATTGTGGGTCATACATGATATATGTGTGCATGTATGTTGCCTATTATAGCAGTTTTATTAAAGATACTTGTTGCTTAGTTAGTTTTGTTAATTAAAAGTGAGTAAAGACTGATAATTTATCTAAACTTACCACAAAGGCCTTATGTTTCAGGTTAGTTAAAACATCAACAGGAACACTTAGCGAAACAAACCAAAACACGCCAAACTTTGACTGCCTAGACTTGGACTTTTTTTGCTGCACAGCAGGCTCATTAGTTTCCTCTGCCTCGAAATACAGCATGCTGTTGTCCTGACTGCCAACGTACAGCCAGCATACAGTAAAATCTGGAAGACTGTCTGGGAGTGGGGCAAGATTTGGACGAGAGAGAAGCTCTACTCTAAACTGGCCAAATTTTAACTGTTTTGGATTGGTGTTGGTGTCTGTTTCACAAGGATCATATTGTCGAATAGGAAGTGTGGAGTGGCAGCTGGCTAAGTTCTGATAAAATGTTTCAACACAAAGGGCATGCAGTGGTGTGCCATTGGTCCCATTATTGCCATCATCTGGCTGGGTTGCCAAACAGGCCGCTGATACTGAAGGGCCACTAACATTTTCTTGTAATAAACTGTCATCGTCACATATAAAAGAACTGGAGCTGGTCATCTGATCAGTCATGTTCCACTGCAGCTGTTGCCGCTTAACTTTATCTGCGAATTTGGGTGCATTTTGTTTTCTTTTACCCATTTTAATTATTCTTCTGAAAAATAGCAACATTATTATTTAAAGCAACAATGAATAATAATTGCAAAGAATTTACAGTTAAAAGAAACAAAGTTCATTCAATCAAGCAATTTTCAGGAAAATCATTAAAACTAGTGTGTAGGAGTAATCTTGCTGGAATGCCATCAGGTCCAGCTGCTTTATTCTGTTTAACGTTAGCTAATAGTATTTGGGTCCCCTTTTCTTGTACTTCTATATCTCCTATATTGTCCTCTTGGTTCAAAGTAAGTTACATGTCTTTGTCCCCTGGAGCTGAAAATGCTGATGCAAAGTATTTATTTAGGATTTATTTACTGAATCAAAACATAACCTTAGAAACAAGGCTTTATTACAATAAAACACGACTGATACACACAATAACACAGTACAGACTGGTCACGATTCACAGACTACGATAATGCGAACACGATTACAAATGCTAGCACGATTACAAGCACGGTTAACACAAAGGTTCATTTAACGATTACTCCAGTTAGCTTTAGTTTCATTTTCGTTTTGTGTTAAGTATCTTCTCCTTTTACTGGTGCTATGCCTGTTGTTTCCATTTTCTTAGACTTAATAATGTATGACCATAAGTTTTTGTTGTTATTATTAGATATGACATTGTTTATGTATTCAATCTGCAGCTGTCTGATTACTCTTTGGGTTAGGCATTTCATTTTAATATACTTTTCATAAACTCTTTCAGACTTAGTTTCTTTAAATTTCCTATATAGGTTTTCCTTCTGTTTACAAAGTTTCTTTAATCTATCATTAAACCAGCATTTACTTTTTTTTTATGTGCATTTAGTTGGTATATGATTTTCTATAATCTTTTAAAGATAGTTTTTAATGAAATTCCAGAGGTCATCAACTGGTTGGTTAAGGTCTTTTTCTGATAAGAATGTTTGTTTAAAGTTTAATGCCGCTTCGTGTAGTTGTGTTACGTTGCAGTTGTTCCAGAGTAAGATTTTTCTTTTGGGCTTTATATTGGCTAATGCTTTTATCAGACTGTGTATTTTAATGATATCATGGTCTGACAGACCAGGGATAATATCATAATCTACTACTAGTCCAGGTCTGTTGGTTAGAAAGAGATCTAATTGATGTTGGCTTTTTAATGATTTGATCTAAACTTAGGTTGTGTAAAGTTTCTATGAAAATCTCATTTATGTCTTTAAGGTTTTGATGTTTATCAATGGTTATTGTTTTTCCAATTTATATTGGTAATTTGAAATCTCCCATAATCCAAAAATACTGCATTTTATTTTTTTCTTTAAGTGTAATTAACTGATTGCATAGTTTTGGCATGTACTCTAAACTAGAATTTGGTGGTCTGTTGATATTATACTGCCTATTATAAGGAATGTTGAGGTGGTGTTAATTTTACAAAATGTTGATTCTATATTTTTTGAGTTAGGTAAGGTAATTTCTTCTGCAATAATAGTATTTTTTTTATTGCTAAAAGAATTCATCCATTATTATATGTCCTATCATTTCTAAATATTTCATAATCACTATTGAAAATTTCTGTATTATAAATTTCTGGATGTAGCCAAGTTTCTGTTCCTGCAATTATGTCTGGTTTCTCACATTCTAATAATATTTCTAAGTTTGCTGATTAGTACCTAATCATGCTTTGAAAATTTATTTTAAGGTTTTAAGGTACTTTGGTATTACTGCATTAGTTATTAGTAGGTTTAATTAATGAGGGTGTTTTATTTTAGCAGATCCAGTCCAGTGGTTTTGGCTAGTGTTTGTTGACTTTGATTTGGGATGATGTTAAGATGTTATATATGGTTTAGAGAAGTGTCTGAATCAAAGGAACCAAACAGTCCTGATGTAAACTGAGGTATTAATAGTATTATCATAGATTATAGATCTGTTACAATCTGGTTGATACTATAGTAGGTTCTTATATATAGCACAGCTCATCCGATTCTCCTTCAGTAAACATGGCGCTTTTTTTGTTTATAACTCATTTGTTTTTATGTTTAGAGCTAAAAATGATGTATCAGGACTGCAAATGTCCAATTTTAGATAAGTTCCTTAATTATTGTTCCACTTTTCCAAAGCAGAGGGCAGTTTTTGAGATTCTCTGAAACCATGTATATGTAAAGCTATTGTTTAAACCTTCCCGGGCAATTCTCCTACCCATAATGCCATACAAGGGATGAAGAAATATTTATTAGCTATAATTTATTAGCAATTACAAAGTAGTGTTTATTGACGGTGTTCACCGTGCGCTAAAGGAGAAAGCACAAAAACTGCGTGCAGTATAGGAGCATGAAGTGACGAACTGTATTTTAAAATAAAATCTTGACTATGAGTGGTAATTTTAAAAAACACTGCTATTTTTATAGTCCTTTAGTTGCAGAATAAGAATCTGCTTTCAGTTTTTTTGTAAGTTAAACTTTGATGAAATAAAAAAATAAAAATTTGACCTAGTTCCCAAGTCAGTGTGCCAAATTAGGCAAATATAAGAATTTACTATATATAACAAGACAAAGACATAGATGGTTTTCTAATTCTAGGCAGGTCTAAGCTTTAGGCCAAAGGCTGGCAAAGGACAAAGCTAGGTATGATTGAAGATTTGAAAGTAGAAGTAGAAGCTGACTTAGACTTGCTTGGCTTGGCCTTAGCAGAACTGGCAGAGCCCTCACCCAGTAGATTGTACTTGTAGTGCTGTACTTGTGCTAATATAAAATATATTACGTCATTGTTTATTGATTATGTTTTTGAGTGAACGTAAAAGATAGAGCGGAAATAAAAGAGTTCTCTATATGTCTACATTCATGAAGACAGTCTCGTTATATTATTTATTGTTAAATTTTAATGTCTACAGTAGTTTATTAATCTGTGACAACAGAACATGGTGTCATAAGGGTCAGATCTTGTGATCTGGTGTCAGAAGGGTCAGATCTTGTGATCTGGTGTCAGAAGAGTCAGATCTTGTGATCTTGTGACAGATCTGGAAGGTAGTGGCTTCTAAATTGCTTTTAAGTACATTGCTTTGTATCAAGTGGTATATCACTAGTTCATTTGAATTGTTTTAGATCTAGACATCTAGACATAGAATCTAGAATCTATACGCTCTACGAATAATGGAATTATTCGATCCTCCTAAACCGTTGTCACTAGACGGCAATCTATCTGAAAGATGGAAAAAATGGAGACAAAGTTTTGAACTGTTCATGGTTGCCACTGAAAAGGACATGAAGCCTGAACCAGTGAAGAAAGCTTTACTGCTACACCTGATCGGTGAACCCGCTCGAGACATCTACAATACTTTTGAAGTAATTGAAGATGAGACTGTAGACAAAGTCATTGAAAGGTTTCAGAATCATTTTATGCCTAGATCCAACACTGTTTATGACAGATTTAAATTCTTCACAATAAGTCAGAAGGACGGGGAAACGTTTGAACAGTACTATACAGATTTAAAGAATTTGTCCAAAGAATGTAAGTTTGACAACCTTCGTGAGGAACTCATAAGAGATCGATTGGTATGTGGCATACAGTCGGATCGAGTGAGAGAGAGACTTCTGAGAGACGTAGACTTAACTTTAGAAAAAGCAGCAAGCATCATTCGTGCTGAGGAGCATACACAGAACCAAATGATGGATATGAAAGTGGATATGAAAGGACTACAAATAGATGCTGCTAGTAAAGTAAAGAGGACAGAAGACAGAAAGCCAGTTAAAAACTCACACGAGAGTATGGCAAGGAACCATGGAACAAGTACCATTAAAGATTGCAGATCTTGTGGTAGATCGCATGGAAAACACAATTGCCCAGCATTCGGACAGACATGTCGAAAATGTAAAAAGAAAAATCATTTCGCTGCAAAATGTCGTTCGAAATATTTCAAGGCTGTTGATTTACTGGAAGATGAAAGTCAAGCAAGCCATATAAATGAGTTATGGTTTGAGGCAATTGGCACTGACAACAATGTCAGAGTTTGGATGGTTGATGTCAATATTATGGGAAAGATAGTCAAAATGAAGATTGACACAGGAGCACAAGCTAATGTGGTATCAGAGTCAACGTGGAACACTTTAGAAACTGAAAGTCAGTTAAAACATTCAAATACTACCCTACTAGCATTAGGGGATGAAGCACTAGAACTGAAGGGAGTTGCATTGGTCACATTTAAAGTTGACGATGTGGAAGTCAAAGATGATCTGTATGTGATCAAGAAAGAAATAAACCCAGCTTTAGGTATGAAGACATCTATTGCTTTGAAACTAATTGAAGCAAAAGAAACATCGAAGTACATATTGTCAAGCGACAAAATGAAGTTTCGCGAGAGTTGATGCCGAGAAATCAACTAACAACAACTAGTAGACCAAAGTCAGGTTCTCAATTGCATGAAGATGATAAACTATTACCTGCTCAAGAGCAATCGAGACCGAAGAAAAAATTGCTACCTCATGCTGTACCAGACAGACCATGGAAAAAGGTTGCGACAGATTTGTTTGAATGGCGAAACAATGATTATTTGCTAGTTGTGGATTATTTCTCAAAATACCCTGAAATAAAACGACTGGAGAACAAAACAGAAGAATGTGTTATCAGAGCACTGAAAGGTATTTTTGCTAGACATGGCATACCAGAGGAAATAGTGAGCGACAATATGCCATTCAACAGTTATCAATATAGAGAGTTTGCTTCTGAATGGAATTTCAATATAACTACATCAAGTCCCAGGTACCCTCAATTAAATGGTCAAAGTGAGGTGTATGTTGGTATCGTAAAGCAGATATTCAACAAAGCATACAAAAGTGGGAAAGATCCATATCTCGCTATGCTCGAGTATAGAAATACTCCAATAAGTGGACTGCCGTATTCACCATCACAACTGCTGATGAGTAGAAGACTCAGGGACATAATTCCAACTGATCCCAAACTATTTGAACCATCGATAGCTGAAAATGCAGAGAGATTACTCAACGAACGACAGATGAAAAGCAAAGTAAAATACGATGCAAAAGCAAGACTACCTAAAGATTATTCTGTTGGAGAGAAGGTGAGAGTGCGTCTAGGACAAACATGGCAGAAAGCTGTCGTCATTAAGAAACATCCATCACCCAGATCTTATATCATAAAGACCAATGATGGAAAAACCTACAGAAGAAACCAACAGTTTTTGAACAAGAGTTTTGATGAAGACATCTCTGGGTACTATGATACTGACGAAGACAATGAACAACAAACTGTTAGAACAACCGAAACAGACAGTTATAGACCAACGTCTAGAGAACTTGTTGTGCCAGTCAAAACAACCAGAAGTGGTCGAGTTGTTAAGATTCCTTCTAGATATCAGTAGGCCCTATTAAGAACTTTAAAAGGAAGGATGTGCTAATATAAAATATATTACGTCATTGTTTATTGATTATGTTTCTGAGTGAACGTAAAAGATAGAGCGGAAATAAAAGAGTTCTCTATATGTCTACCTTCATGAAGACAGTCTCGTTATATTATTTATTGTTAAATTTTAATGTCTACAGTAGTTTATTAATCTGTGACAACAGAACAGTACTGAGAGTCTGAAGTCAGTTTACAGTGACTGTAGTCTGTACAGTGAGTCAGTGTCACTCGTCAGTCAGTGTAAGTATAACTTACTAACTTAACTATACTATAAAATACTAGATCTATAAAATTAAAGATTAAAGAATCATATTCATACAATGATACATTCATAGTCAAGAATCTCTAAGACAAGAATGATCTATTCATCTAAGAATGGATCTACTATTAGTACTATGATCTAGATCTAAATGAGTAAATCTAGAGTAGAGAGCTATTTTATATCGTAGGTCTAGATTAAGATCTTGACTAGACGCCCCAAGATCTAGATTCTACTTACTAAGTCTAGATCTAGTCAAACAACTAGAAGATAGATCTATAATAGTATAATCTACAGATCTAAATCTAGACTCTAAATCTAATGTTAGAATGTTTCAATGTATACTTTCATTACATGATAAGCACTCTCCTAGAATAGGAAGTAAAATTGCCACTATGAAAAATACTCACGAACCTATATAGATTGTTCGTTTTTTGTTTTTGTTTTTTATATTGATCGCATCATTTCTAGAGCTTTGAATAGGGAAGTCACTACATTTAGTACATGTAGGCCTAGTCATGTATTGTGTTTTAAATTTTTAGACTTTGGACACTTAGATTTCATGGAATTAGATTCGCCATAGCATCGATAGTGGGTTTGTTTGTGAATTAGCGCAGATTCACAAGCGGATCTAGATCTAGAACTTTTGGTGAGGGAAAGGTGCGATTTTTTTTTTTCCAAAACCTAACTGACACTAACCCACTGGTGGGTCCATTAATAGGATGAATGGTGAGCTTTAGGTCAGGAGAATGCGTTTCTTCGGTGGAGAATGCAAGAAAATAATGAGCTGTGGATGTCAGGAGAATGCGTTACTGCAGTGAAGTATGCAAGAAAACGCTTTAAGCGTCGGGGCTTTGCCCCGAAATCTACTGATGAATAATGAGCTGTAGATGACAGGTTAATGCGTTTCTGCAGTGACGAATGCAAGAAAACGCTTTTGGCGTCGGGGCTGATGAATAATGAGCTGTAGATGTCAAGAGAATGCGTTTCTGCAGTGAGGAATGCAAGAAAACGCTTTTGGCTTCGCCCCGAACCCCAATGATTAATAATGAGTTGTAGATTCAGGAGAATGCGTTACTGCAGTGAAGTATGCAAAATAACGCTTTTGGCGTCGGGGCTTCGCCCCGAAATCTGCTGATGAATAATGAGCTGTAGATGTCAAGAGAATGCGTTTCTGCAGTTAAAAATGCAAGAAAACGCTTCTAGCGTCGGGGCTTCGCCCCGAAACTCACTGGCTAATAATAATAATAATAATAATAATAATAATAATAATAATAATAATCTTTATTGTCCGTGAGGAAATTTGTCTTACAATTTGTGCATTACACCAAACAAAACATCAATTACAGCTCTCCTCAGACTCCAGCTGGCCTCAACAAGACTGATTTTTGTTTTTTTTTTCACGAAGGTTAAAAAACAGTGCTTTTTTATTCTTGTAAGTATATATATATATATATATATATATATATATATATATATATATATATATATATATATATATATACACTGTACACACGTTTATGCATAGGGTTAGGGTTTACTGGGCGTTAGGGTTAGGGTTTGGAAAAAAATCGCCCCCTCCCCACTCCAAAGTTCTGGATCCGCTAGTGCTGACTAACCCTATGTATAAACTCACAAGCAAAGCACACACACACATACACACAAATTGGACATACTGCACGCGTCGTTAATCTTCAGACTCGAAGACAACCCTTATTGTTATTATTTTATTATTATTATTTTTAATATTTTTATAATATTGTTACGACCTCACCATGCGCATCGCAAGTCTGGTTAGCGCACCTCTAGTGAACGGACTAGAAGACAATGTTTACAAGAGAGAGTAACGACTTCCGCCTAAGTCTAGAGGTGGAATTAAAGACACTGTAGTTTAGTGATGATGTTATATGTGTACCTGTGATGTATTGTCAATAAATATGTGTCTCGTTGAGTTGGCCTTGTCACATATATTATTACAATGGTCTCAGAAGTGGGATTTTTATAGGCAACTCAACGAGACGAGGTAGGATTTGATCACAATGACATCGTTGAAAACACTAGACCAACTCTCAGTTAAAGAACTTAGGCGGGAACTCCTTGATCGATATGAGAAGGCTTGTGGTAACAAGGAGGTGCTTACAGCTCGTCTCCGACAAGCCTTGATAGATGAAGAAGAAGATCCGGAGACATACCTATTTGAAATAGAGCCAGATATTGTTGAGCTCATTGGCAAAATACAGGAAAATATTGATGCGATGCGTAAGCAAACCAGCAGGATGGGGAACAAGAAAGATGAGAGGGTATCACACGTAGAAGGCCAAATAGACCAAATTGATGACATTCAGTCGCAAGTAAAAGGAGGAATAAACTCGTTGATGAAGGAGCCGTTGCCTGTGGACTCGTTGGGGAAGAAGTTGCATGGTCAGGACTGTGGTTGCACAAACAGTGGTAACGGAGACGCTGGGGATTGGAGCGCCGTCTGTGTCTGTGTTGTGGGCAAGTCTTGTGGTTGTGACTTTAAAGACGAGAAACGTGACAACGATTTCTGCGACGATCTCGAACGGAAAGAGAGATATGAGGAAACTGAAGTCTGTTATGTGCCCGAAGCGTTTGTTCCTGTTGCACAAGAAACTGAAGTCTGTTATGTGCCCGAAGCGTTTGTTCCTGTTGCACCTGTTACCAGTACCTGTATGAGCCGGACAGATCAAGACAACGTTTGGTCTGCGTCTAAGCCTATTGCTATAGACCTTAAAGACCTCTGCCTATCTGCCGGTGCTCATGAAGAAAATGTGAGGCTCGACAACTGCATCCAGATCTTGAGCATGAACTGTACGTGTGGCGCATTACACGGGGAATGTGGATGCCAAGAAAACCATCAAGAGGACATGTGTACCTCTGCCATCATCATTGACATTAGCATAAATGAATGTCAGTCAAACCACACTACATCGGAGCTGTCAAGAGGAAGACATCTTCCACTTGAACTTGAACAGACCTATCTCCTGGACGTGAGACTGTTGGATGAAAATGACTGCGGTGCATTGGACTTAGTCTGCAACGTGGCTGCATGTGAACCTGCAGCTCTCATCAGAGGCGTCTGTCGGGAGGGTCTGCTGAAACGGCGTGTCCGATCAACGGCTGTGCTGAAGAAAACAGTGCTCGACACTATCTCGTTGAGTGTCAAACGGCCACACCATCGTCTCAACAACAGCCTGGTCAACTGGAGAAAGAGAAAGCGACGGCTGCGGAAAACTGTGCAGATGGATTCGTGGGCAACAGGCACCCTACCGCCTGTGGCTCCCACTGATCGACCTCCACCTGAACTGTCAAACCTCAGCTGCAGTGTTTTTTCTTTTCGGGACGAAAAGTGTTAAGACGGGGGCAATGTTACGACCTCACCATGCGCATCGCAAGTCTGGTTAGCGCACCTCTAGTGAACGGACTAGAAGACAATGTTTACAAGAGAGAGTAACGACTTCCGCCTAAGTCTAGAGGTGGAATTAAAGACACTGTAGTTTAGTGATGATGTTATATGTGTACCTGTGATGTATTGTCAATAAATACATGTCTCGTTGAGTTGGCCTTGTCACTTATATTATTACAATATTAAAATAATAAGGCTTGTCTTCGAATCCGAAGATTACTTAGGAATACAGTGTTTCCCGTGGCTGTGCAGCCCCAGCCGTGACCTACATATTTTGCCACATTCAGGGCAAGCAAAACCATTGTCCGCAGGTGGTCGGTTTAGATTTTCTTTTCGTCGTCTGCGTTTGTCCTCGGCGGCAGATTTTCTTTTGGTCTCAAATGTGTATCCCGCAGCCTTTGTGAGTGACCTCCAGCTGTCTCGTTCCGACGCCGCATGCAGCCAGGTCTTCTATGTCAGCCAAGGAAAGTTGACGCCTAAGCTGGTCTCTGAAGCGTTTCCGTGGGGCGCCTCTGTTACGTCGACCACCTTTTAGCTCACCAAAAAAGACTGCCTTTGGCATACGTTCGTCTCCCATACGGGATACATGCCCTGCCCAGCGTAGCTGTCGGACCATAAGAAGTCCCTCTATACTGTCCATACCGGCGTTCGCAAAGGACATTGCTGTTTGTAGTGCGGTCCTGCCATCGTATGTCTATGATGGAGCGCAAGCATCTTTGGTGAAAGCGCTCAAGAAGTCTTAGCTGTTTCTATATAGTGTCCATGTCTCAGAGCCATATAGAAGGGTTGAGAGAACCACACCGCCTGGTAGACATTAATATATATATATATAATCATGGGCGTAGCCAGAAGGGTTGGCCACCCCGCCCCTCGAAACTTAGTAACTGATTTCGGCTTAGTTTTTTGGTTTTTTTTTAAAGTGAGATTTTAATACTAAACCAGCGCAGCCAAGGGTGTTTTGCAGTTAAATCCCCCTGCTTCTATAAAAAAAAATGCAAACGACAATCTCCATATTCCAAGAGCATAGATAAGGAAGATTTTGATTTTAAGACCCCCTCCGAAATTAACGATAAAACCCGCTCTTCAATATAAGACTAACCATTCATCAGTCACCAGATTCTATTCTCCACTTTCATGGAGGTCCTTAGAGCAGGTGGCAAGAGGCTTCAAACATTAACAGTGACAGATTTTCGTGGAAACAGCTCGCCGCAGTAAAAATAGCACATTAGGTTTTTGAAATAAAACATTTTATTAGCAAGATAGTCATCCCATGTCCTGTCCGAAGGCTCCCAACGGTAGACGACCATATCGATTGACTGGGCCAATCCGGTTTGTGCCGTGTACACAGCGCACCGTCCCCGGTCCTGGGTCCACTCGCTATAAGTGGCCGAGAACACCGCTAACTGCTGGGAGCTTGTCTCATATTCCTATAATGTTACCGCAACGTTCCGTGCGAGGGTCACCAATCCAGATAATCCGGTCACTGATGACGGCCCCATCCCCTGAGTGAGATATAAAAAAAAGCTCACCCAGGGAGACCTGCTAGAAGGCCTGGTTCGCTACTCGTACTTCACTTATCTAGTTCCACTACTAGACGTTTTTACCGGAGGCGCCACGTTGAGGCGACGGAAGCCGGAATCCTCTGGATCACTGAGTACCAACGCTGAGTACCAATACTGAGTACCGGCATCTATTTTTTTCTTTTACAACAAAGGACTGCGTGATGGATGCCATATCTTATAACTACAAATAAGTTAATAATATTTGTTAAAATACAAGAAGAAAAAAAAACGGTGCGCACCGCACAAAAAAAAATATCTCTATATATAATTCTCTTCTTCCCAAAGTTCAAAAGTTCAATCGAGCAAGCAAGTATAAAGGAAAGGTCACTCACTTATTTCTGCGGATAGAGTTATCCAATAGCGCAGCATGGCGCGAATGGAAAATGGTGTGAATTTGTGTAGTAAATGGAAGGGAGCGTACAAAAGTGGAAGCCGAAAGAGATGAACAGGAAGAGAGATGATGAAATTATTATGTCTACGTAATTTGTCATAATATTAAAAGTATTTACAGATTGTTGTGTCGTAAGACTCTTGAAACTAGAACGACAATACACAAATAGAGTCTACTCTCAGGTTTCACTTTAGAAGTACTTTAATTAATATCACAAATTACGTTAAAACAATAATTTCTCTGGCTTCCTGTTCATATCCTTCTAGCTTCCCCCATTCAATCTCACTTCTATTTTCAATTTTTATCTATATATTTCGGATATTTTTTTTTTTACTTTACTTTTACTTTACAAAAGATTTTAATAGTTTCCTGAGATTTCCAGGACTTTTTCCTAGGCCTATATTTTGCAATTTCAGGAGATTTCCAGGAGCTCCTGGTAAATGAAGAGGCCGCTGGAAATCTGTTATATGTTATAAAATGGTTTAATTTAATAATTTATACACCTAACAATTAGCACGGGTCCAAAGAAAGTGCGGGACTCACTGCGGTCGCATATGTTGCAGTGCCTAAGACCTGCTCTGCAAAATAGCGGCGTATGCTAGGCCGCCGGTCGACTAGTTTATTTATATTTAAATAAGTAATTATGTTAACAAGCTTAGATTTCTTCTTAAGAAATGGAACCCAACCGTCCGCCCCCCCCCCCCCCGGATCCGTCAATGTGCAGATTCCCTATTTTGTAATGGAGCCGAACGATCAGTTGGAAATTACTCTTTTTTAGGAGTTGGGGAGATGTTCCCAATGACAACGCCCATGGCGTCAACACTTGCGCCACCCAACAATAAACAAAGGACGTGGTTGTGAAGACGTCCCTAAAATAAATCGTCATACTTTGGGGCTAGATATTATATTGATCATATAGAGACACAACACTTAGGCCTACAAATGGTTCTGTAATTACTTGGAGTGGTACTGGTATTAATATTTATTTAGCGTACATGTGAGTATCTCCGTGTTTACAGAGGGATTTTAAGTTCGTTAGGGAAGAGTAACTGCAATATGTAGGCCTACAGAAAGTGAAGTTTCGTCTTTGTTTTGTTTTGTGTAGTAGTAGGCCTAAATATTTAAAAGCTGTGTAGATCTAAATGTTATATACTGCCAGTGTCGAGTTTCGTTAAAAAGAAACAAAATTCATCGATGTCCCTTTATCAGTTTCCACTTATGAATTTTCTGGTGATGTGGCACAGAGGATTCCAGCAACCTGACGCTTCAGCGTGGAGCCTCAGTGGAAACGTTTAGTAGTGGCACTAGATAGGCTAAGAACGAGTAGCGAACCAGGCCCTTGCGAGATTCCCTGGGTGAGCTTTTTTGTTTTTTGTTTTTTTTTCGCACTCGGGGTAGGGATGGAACAAATAGCCCACACCCCATTCCGAAAAGTCCGCCACACCGTTACACAAAGGGTGCCGTCTTAAATGACCGGATTAGCTGCAGTGGCGGTTCCCGCACGGAACAGTGACGGTAACATTATAGGAATATAAGACAAGCTTCCCATGGTAGGTGCTGCTCCCAGCCACTTGTAGCGAGTGGACCCAGACCGGGGGCCGTGTACGTGGTACGGTCCGGTTTCCGCCCAGTCACCATTATGGCCGCAGAGGCGTAGCTAGGAATTTGCCATCATTTGGGGGCTCGGGGGGGGCTTGATCTCGTTGGGGGGCATTTTGCGTGATATTGAATATTTAATCTAAAAAAACACTATTTGGGGGCCCTCCTCAAGTGGGGGCCCGGGTGGATTTTAAAATTATCCCCCCTCCTCCCCCACCCTAGTTACGCCACTGTATTACCGTCAACTACTGGGAGCCCTCAGACAGGATACGGGATGGGGAATCCCATGTCCAGGCTTGGTTGTTGGACTGAAGCCTTTCTAACAATCAACGGGATCACGACGCCCCTGCAAGTGCCAATTCACTACTGGCCTTCATTGAAGATGATTTGGCAGGTCTGCAGTAGTACCACCCTCTGGGCACGAACCAGCGACCTTTCTTCTTCCTTCTTCTTGTCCCTCTACCACCTTTACAAAAAAAAAAAAAAAAACCACCCAAAGGCCCCCCCCCCCCCATTCAGTTACACCAATAATGTTAACTTTTCCTTTCAAACTTTAATATCACAACACAGGTTCTTGCTGCAATGTGACATCTTTTTACAAACGCATCAAACTAGAATTTTGAACAATTATTTTTTTTTACCTGACAACACAAAAATAAATTGGAAAAAAAAATTCAATTAGTTAATGAACTATTGGTAATTAATTATTTTGTTTGGTATCTCGAACAAGGGAGAGAAATTGTACTGGGCAAAGAGTCAAAGAGGTGATATAAGCTTAATTAGTCCCCTTTATAGATTGCCGCTTCAAAGTAACTTTATACAAACAATAGATAACTAAACAATCTTCTATTTTCTTAGGTTCCTCACTAGCAGAGTGGTTAGGATTAACTTCGGATGTCTGATTCGAGAGGCTAATGAGTTCGAATCCAGGTCGTTTCCCCTCTTTTTAATAAATCGTTTTAAAAAGCGAATAGGGCTACAGTTAAAAAAAAATTACTAAGATATCCCATCCTTTCAAAACTAATCATCCCATTTTCCCAACTGGTCCAGATAACTAGGTGATAGGATCATAGAGTATTCTGAATGCTAATAGAATGGAATCTAGTAGATCTAAAAACTGTAGTATAGATCTAGTAAATTGGCTAAGAAAAAAAAACACATGTTAAAACTAATGTGTGTGTGTGTGAGAGAGAGAGAGAGAGAGACTGAGAGAGAGAGAGAGAGAGACACTGAGAGAGAGAGAATGAGAGAGAGAGACTGAGAGAGAGAGAGAGACTGCGAGAGAGACTGAGAGAGAGAGATTGAGAGAGAGAGACTGAGAGAGAGAGAGAGTGACAGAGAGAGAGAGAGACTGAGAGAGAGAGACAGAGAGAGAGACTGAGAGAGAGACTGTGAGAGAGAGACTGAGAGAGAGAGAGAGAGAGAGTGAGAGAGAGAGAGATGAAGGAGTTAAGTAAATAAGTGTTGTTTTTTTAATCGCCACTCCCTCTCTTCACAAGTTTTGGATTCGCACTTGATACTCCCCTGATACAAATTAGTTCACGGAATTTAAAGCCATTCCATATTCTGTCAGCCTGAACACGAGTCCTAGAAAATCCCTTCTCTGTCGTCAGTGTTATCGCTGTGTCAACCTGGATCGCAAACACAAAACAGGTAATTTTTTTATGGTGGGTCTCATGTACAGGACAGAATTCCGTCCCTTGCCGAAGTTTGACGGGACAGATTTGCTTCCCTTGACTGGCATGTTATCAGTTGAGATTGTTTAGGAGGGTGTTTGTTCTATTGTTAACTTTTTGTGTATCGCGTAAAACAACTAGAATGTTAATATTACGATCTGTTCTGGCTGTAAGTACAGGTAGGAACCTAGACTTATTGGATCTTGATCTAGAGTCTATATATTTATGAACAAAAATATTAACAGAGCTAGTCTATGTAGATCTGGCAGCTTGTAGTGTATTTGAGAAATATAAGTTTTATTTTCCTACAAGACTTATTTGTTTTTATTTGCTATTGCATTCTGTTAATTGTTGTTGTTGAGCTGTGTATATACCTCGTAAGAATAACTTTTGCCGGCTATTTATAACCGTTAGCATAGTGCAGAGGTGAACTCAGCAGTACGTGGGGCCCTGGGCGAGTGTCGTACGAGGGCCTGGGAGCTGTAAGCGTAGACTATAGGCCCATATACCCTACCACATCACAATAACAGGCTTGTCTGCCTCTAATACTGTAGGCAGTGGCGTCACTAGGGTTGGTGTCACCCGGTGCGGTAAGATCGGGGTGTCACTCCCCCCCCCCCCCAAGGAAAAAAACCAAACCGAGTTGGATTTTACAGACGAGATAGTCTTACTTTGAAATACAATTAAATGTATACACGAGATGACTGTTAAAGGCGCCCTCAAAGTTATGTATATTGCGTGCAAGTTACCATTTACACCGATCAACATTGGTCATACAGATCTTGAGAAAAATAGAAAAGTTAACCTATTTAAGAGGTGTCAACTCAACCGATGGAGATACATATCATGGTGTTGCATGTCGGATTTTAAATGAGGAGTCGTCTTCAAAAAGTACGGCCTATTTGAAAAATAAATAAGCATAATTTTACCAATAGAGAAATCTTTTCCCGCACAGGCATTCGGCGTCATGACGCGTAGGACGTAATCATCTTCTTTTTTGAAGTAACGTCTGTATTATATAAGATAAGATAAGATAAGTGGCGACTGAACATGACCATCCAAGTCTAACATGGCGTCACACCTTTTTAGAAGTCCTGAATTTCGTGGACATCTGCTGAGAAGTGGCTGTGAAAGTCGCTTTGGTCTGATTTCTGTGGAGAGAGTTTGCAACTCTATGCGTCGAAGGGTACAGGTGGGGACTCAAGTCTGTTTGTCAACATCTTACATTAAAAATACTAAGTGGGCCCCTTGGCTGGTCAGATACGATGTTTGTGGGAGCACCTTTAGTCCTTTTTTTCTACATCTCTGAGTTTCAGAAACTGTTTCTCCTGGCGTCTACAGCGTATTACTTTCTCATAATAGGAAGATATCATGTTAAATAGAATTAAATTAAGAAGGTTTGGGACATGTTTATACTAAAGTGTAAGAGATATTCGAGGAAGTAATTTTTTTTTTCAAAATTTAGAATTTTGGAAAAGGGCATTTTTCATACTTGGATGTCACCCCCTGATGAGTGTCACACGGTGCGGCCCGCACCCCCCCCCCTTAAGACGTCACTGGCTATATGCCTTATAATTTTTTACTAAACAAAATAACTATCATATGTACTGGTAGTGCTGGCATACAATATTTCGAAACCAAAACAAGTATCATACAAATTGCGGGGAAAGTATTCCAAAATATTGAGTAACAACAAACAGATTTATATTCATGAGAACTGGTCTGTTCTGGTTGCCCCCCCCCCTCACCAGCCCATAAGGCCACCTCTGACCTAGTGGCTATCATAGAGATAATTATGTTAACAGACTTTGTTTAAAATGAATGGTTTGAATTAAAGAATCTGGTTACACGTTTGTAGATATGGAATTCCATCGGTTGAACTTTGAAATGCAGGCCTCTGTAGATGTTTACTATGTCTTGCTACTATTTACCAAGATTGTGTATGTGTTTGTGTTAATGTTTGTTCTTGTTTGTATCTCTATTTTTATTGTTTTAGTAACGATCCTGATGTGGACAATTGTAGTCAATTTGAATTTCAAATTTTTTAGACTAATAACATTATCTTATCTTATCAGTCTGGTTTATAGGGACGGACTAATGTAAGTGGACACTGTGCAGTTTATCAGTGCCACACCGTCGATGAGGCCTTAACAAACTAATTCTCGTTTTTCTTAAAAAAAAAGGACTCTTCAGTTTTTTTTTAGGTATATTATTTTTAATAAGTACATAATTATTCAAGCTTTCGAAAGAGGTGGGGGCCATCACAAAAATCCTGGCCAAGGCCTCGACTTAAGCTACTTAACTACGGCCCTGGTGGTTCAAACATTTCTAACACCCTTCAATTCTATCAATAATTTGAGTTGAACATTAGCGGACGATAGTTCTACTTTTCAAGCTACGAGCCCGAAAATTTTGTAATTGAGCTCGAGTTCAATGAACTCAGTAACCAGACATTGAAATTACTCATCCGTCTAAAGATATACAGCTAAAAAATACATAATGGTGATCTAATATTCACATTGATATAGTGGTGATCTAATATTAACATTGATATAGTGGTGATCTAATATTAACATTGATATAGTGGTGATCTAATATTAACATTGAATATCTGATTGAAATATAAATATTATATGCAAACGTCAATCCTTTGATCAAGTTGTATCTTCCTTTGTAATTGCTAGCTGACAAATCAATACGATTCTCTCGTGGGGTTTCAACATTTAATCCAATAACATTTTGTGGCTTCATTTCTTTTCAAAAGACTGAAAAGATTTTTTGGGGGGTTAGGGTAGGGGATGGATGGGAGGTGGAATTTTCTCATTCGATGAAATGGTATTGGATCAGAGCAACCTTTCATGTGTCTTGGAAGCTCGAGGTACTTGTGTCTTAAGTTGAGTCAGAACATTTCTTTGTGTCTAGAAGGGGAAAGTAAGGATTAGACTTGAAAGCTGAAAGATAAGAGAAAGTGGAAGAAAATAAATAAAACTCGCATTGATCGTGGATTTGTTGTAGAATTTAAAGAAAGGGGTTAAAATGGCTTAAGGTAAGTTTAATTGAAAACAGAGAGTGAGAGAGAGAGAGAGAGAGAGAGAGAGAGAGAGAGAGAGAAATAACGAAGGAGTGAACGAAGAAGCAAAATTAAAAATAGAAAGGAAAACAGAATAAACTAACGTGATATGGAAAGATTTGAAGAGATGCAAAAAGAAAGGAAATATAGTATAAACGAAATTTCATTTCCGTCCGTGAAGTCCGATCTTTGCTTTAATAAGTTGGTTTCACTGAATGCAAGGGTAGGTAATTAAAGGGATAAATGGATGGATAGGTAGATAAATAGATAGATAGATAGATAGATTAGATAGACAGACAGGCAGATAAATAGAAAGATAGATAAATAGATTGAAAGATAGTTAACATAAACGACTACACATATGAATGTATCTGGTGTTAATTGTGCAGACCAAATTCTTGTTGTCTATCTTCAATGTGTAAATTGAATGACAGAATTGACACCATCGGAATTGTTTTCACTTTGTGTGTGTGTGTCAAAATTAAAGCACCAAGTCTTTGAACATTACTTCAAATTTCCAAATGAATAATTTTTTTTAAATATCTCGACTAAAACAAAGGTCTTTTCTCTCATTCATCTATCTCCTCTCTCTCTCTCTCTCTCTCTTCTCTCTCTCTCTCTCTCTCTCTCTCTCTGTGTGTGTGTGGTTTCTCTTTTCATATTAGTATTGTTACTGATGATGACACCATGTATGTCAAAGCGATTCCAGACTAATTCATCCGGAGCGGAAGTCCAAACTCTAAGACAGTTGCTGATCCTTCCGAACTCACTCATTACAAACTCGGCGCGTAGTTTTTCAGAAATACCCTGTTGATTTGTAATGATGTTTTTAAAATTGTTTTTGAATCCAATATGCAGTGGCGTAGACAGGTAACTTTGGGGCCCGGGTTCTGCTAAAATCCACCCACATATCTTTTTTTTTTCTAAATCCTCGCCCCATCTCACTTTCTCGTCTACGAAAAAAAGTAAAGTTTCCCCTTTCAGACCTTGTGGTCTATAGGGCAGATGATGTAAAGGTCATCTGATTCTGTGGCCTACGGTTAACGAGGGTGTCATGTGGCCAGCACAACGACCAACCGCCTTTACTTTTCCCCAACTAATGTCAGGTACCCATTAGAGATGGGTGGACTCAAGGGCGCCCGAAAATCACGAAATAAAAATACCAGTCTTCACCAGGATTCGAACCCGGGACCTCCAGTACGGAAGCCAAGCGCTTTACCTCTCAGCCACCGCGCCCTCCTTGCGATCTATAGGGCAGATTAAATAAGTTCATCTGTTTCTTTTGCCAACATTTAACGAGTAGGGTTTTATGTGGCCAGCACAATGACCAACCGTCTTTACTTTCCCAACTAAAGTCAGGTACCCATTAGAGTTGGGTGGACTCAGGGGCACCCTAAAAAAAATTTCCTAAATTCAAAATCCCAGTCTTCAATGAGTTTCGAACCCAGGACCTCAGGTTTGACCACCGTGCCCCCCTCTTTCCCATCTGGTTCAGAAAAAGTGGAAGATCCAAGAAATAAATGTTATATTTGTTTTCTTTTTTTTTTATTACATAAAAATATTACATAAAAATTAATTACATAAATTAATTACATTAATTACATAAATTGATATTTCCAAAACACTTAAACCTATATGCGACAACTGTTAAACATTGATAGATAATAATTTTGTTTCCATTCATCAATAAGGGCTATTTCATTGGGCATGTCATTTCTATTGTATCAGTGGGTATCATAATTAGCCAAATAAACTAAAATCTTTTCTTTTTTGACCTTCCGAGCAGATCAATTAGAAATCAGTGCATCGATTTTATAGAAATGTATACTATAGTTGATACGCCACTGCCTTGGTGTATAATGTGCACGGCCTCTAAAAGAATTTATTATTAAAATCTGGTAGTAACTGTCCAATCTCAACTCCCACTAAGAAACGTTTCTCTTTACCCCTTCAAAACAGCAATCATTTTAGCCCTTACAGTTTTTATTAGCTTACATTAAATTATAAGTAGGGCCTACATAAAAGATAAACGTGAAGAAGTATATAGGAATTTTCCAGACCCTTTCCATTTAGTTTCGCTTCAATGGTTCAGAGTAGACTATGTAAATAAAGCTAGGGTTGGTTATATAGGCTTATCAGGAGATCAGACCCCCTTTGAAGGTTTACATAACCACGAGAACAGATTCTAGGCTTAAACGAGTTTCATACAACTTATCATTGTGGATATCACTTGAGAGTTAATGCTTGGACAGGCTTTCGATATTGAGAAGTGTACGTTTGATTATATAGTGAAAGACGAAACCAAAAACTTGTAGAACTTACTTGAAAAAAAAGGTCTGTGATTTACAATTCAACACATGCCATCTATGTGCCAAATTATGACTAATCTTTTTTTTTTTCATTATAACTTGCGATTTTTTAAACCATCCTCAACTCTCTCACCATTAGCAAACAAACTTAATATTCATCTAGACATAGTCCTTGTGGGGAAATGGTTAGGGAATGGTGGTTGTGATCGATTCTATTGTATTGTATAAGATAAGATAAGATACGGAAGTAACTAACTTTGGCAAATTGTCACTCTGACCAGCGAGACAAGATAGTCACTCTGTCAACGAGAAGTGAATGTAGCATTGTAATGTTGTACCCGATGCAAAGACTTTTCTTCTTTTATACAACCAAGAAGAATCGTTAATTCTATTTTATTTTCTTCATTCATGTATATTTGTAACATCATCTTATTTTATTTTTTATTTCAGAATGGAGTGAGCTACGCGGCTAATTATGACACAAACAGATTTTCTAGGCACAAGTATGGTCAGCAGAGGTCAACAGAGGCCAACCGATGGTAGCAAAGAGCATCCTTCAGTCTTACATTTGCTCCCCTTCTCCAACAATAACGCTGCAGAAGATGTCCATCGCACGACACCAAAGGACGCCGGGAAGTCTTCCAGTGCTGAACACAGAGTGTTTCCTGTTCTTGCAGTGACAAGATCTCTTCCTACTCACACACAATTGAGCGAAGGCTTTGAGCCCAACGGTCAAAACGTATCTGCAAACCAAAAGAGACGCTACTTGCGAGTCTCTTCAGAGAAGTTGTCGCGTCATCAGGCTAGATCTAGAGCAAGAGCCAAATCGGAATATGAAATTCGTGCAAATTTAAAACCATCGACCGCGACATTTTATATTAAAAATGACAATGAACTAGACGATGGAGCTAATGACAATACGGAAAATGCTGAAAACTGTTCCTTGTCATCTTCATCGCTGAAAACAGATCACGCGAATGGAAACACCTCTTCCAAAACTCGTTCTGCCCAAAAGTCACTGATGAGTTTATATGACCTTCAGAAGCAAGGTCACATCACTTCTTTCTGGCATAAGAAAGAACTTAGTTCTATTGAGTCAAAGCTGGCGAAACCCCAAGCAGATCAAACCAACACATCCACAACACCGTTCAAGAATACCGTCAAAATGAACGTCAAAGAATTGCCCAGGAGTAAGACACCTTTGGTTGAAAACGACCCAGACAAACTGAACATGAACCACGTGATAGCTTTTTTACAAAACACGGAAATAGATTCTCGGGCAAGCGATAAGAAAAAAGACGATCAGATTATAAGTGTGAAGACAACAAAGAAACCTGTTGCCTACGATCCTGACTTTGGTTCGCAGACTAAATCAGCAGTTCAGCTAAACCAAAGGCAGAATACAACGCTCCTGGGATCAACCAATGAACAAAGTAAACAGGCTATCGTCGAATCAAACGTTTACAGGTTTCCAGACTTCAGACCTCAGTCCTACCCATCGTATAGAGTGGATTTGATCAAAAAGAATGGCTCAGATAAAAAGCAGGACGATAGCCAGCAAAAACCCAGAAATCTTCACTACTCGGACCTGAAAACGTACAACTCCATCATGTCCGCACAACCGGAACTGAGAGCGCGCCCCGAATCACTGCGCTGGAGAGTTTCATCCGATCAACAAGGAGAGATCAATATCTCGACAATGATACGCAATATCAGCAACAATACTGGTGTAAACAACGCATCCGGTAGACCATTTCGCTTGCATCGATTTCTGACCATTGTCCCCGACAGGCTTCCTAACGTTGAGACAAAGGACCCCGGGTCAAAGGAGAGCAAAAGCAATTCCGTAGTGCGGGGCGGAACGGCCGAGCGGCCAATCATACATGTCAGATCAACTATATCTAATGACAATGTTGGTGACTCTAACAATCAAGAGCATGTTCAAAAAGAGAACAGAGGCTTTGATTCCCTCACAAATCTGGCTATAAATAGATTGATTAAGGACTCCCCAAGACGTAAAACCCATTCAACAATCCCTAGAAGAGGATCCCACTTTTCTGGAATGCATTGCGACGCTCCTGCTCAGTTTAATAGCACAAGAAAAAAAGCGGTAATTTGTCTGCCGTCTGCAGAATATGATTTGGACGAAGATGAACTTCCGGTTTATGCCCCAGCACGAGAAAATACTCGTGCAAGTTTGAAACAGCCGACCCAGACTCATCTCTATGAAGCCAGCACAGAACACGGAGAGTTGATAGATCTACCGATTGCTTCCACTATTAGTGGTCAGGAAATAGAAACTGACCAGGAAACTGAAATGCCAAAAACTGAAACACATGATGTTACGTCACTAACCAAAAACATTTCAGGCGAGAAGATGGATGTTTTTAACAAGTCTGACACTCAAAGCGATTTAAAACTTCATCCAGTGGACTTCACTGCTCTGGTCACGCATGATCAGGAACAACTAGACGATATTCACATTCATTCTTCACTGTTTCTGAACTATCCTTCACATTCACTATCTCACCATTCGTCGTATGCCGCTAGAGAACCAAAAGTTGATTTTTCGAAAACGCACCAAAAAGAAAGCGGACATTATTTTCCTAGTCATACAAATCTTAAGAGCAATTCCAGCACGCACCAGACGTTTACAGGAGGTCAAGTAAAATTAACTCTTCGAAAGGAGAGGGACCGGACAAGTGCACTTACCTATATGTCAGATATGGAGGTGCTTTAAAAAAAAACAAAACAAAGCCATTCTCACATTCAATATGTTTAGATCTATAGAACTATTATTCTAATAAACTTATCAATTTATTTTTTCCACTCTTATTTTCGCATTTAAACGCTTTTTAAAAAAGAATTTTATATAGGGCAGTTAGAATATAAACTAAGCAGTGACGTAGCAACCATTTCGCAAAGGGGGGGTTCATTGCTCCCGGGAGCACCAAAGGAGACCCAAACGAGCTCTTGTAAGGGAAAAGTAGGTTGACTAAGAATTTAAATGTTTATATTTCTTATAATATTTTACTGAAATCTTTGTATATTTATTGCTCCTAAATTATGTTTGACATACTTAACTGGTACAAAGACTTAGACTAAATAGAATAATTTAAAAAAATATCATATATCACTCAAATACAGCTACCATCTCTTGAAGAGCTTTCTCATGATAGATGCCTTTCCTAAACACTCATGATTCTTAAAGACAACCTGTACCCATTAAACCACTGTTACATAAGATCTGAACGAAGTGGTTGTCTCCTTTCCATTAGACTAAAACAGAAAGATTGAAAAACTCCTTTATCCCTTTTTCGGACAGAGTGTTACAAGATCAGCTGTCGTCATCGAGAAGTACATAGAAGTCAAATTGATAAAGCGCTGGTTGTGAATGTGTATGTGTTTCGTGTGTGAATGTGTATGTGTTTCGTGTGTGAATGTTGTTCGAATTTTTCATCTATATTGTTATTGTACAGTAGTTACGCTGAGGTTGTCAATTTTAGTCAAACTGAATTTCCATTTCATTGGGTAAATAAAAATTATCTTATCTTAAATTAAGAACCAATACCGAATCGATGTAAAACTCTTTGTAGCATGTAGTATGATATTAGAGGTAGATAACTTTAAACGCCTTAACCCTATACACTACATCGTTAAATTCGTGGATTGTAAAATATCTACAAATTGTGTAAAATGCAATTTTTAAAAATACGATTACAACTGCATGCCTCCAGAAATGAAATAGTTTCCTTCCTAAGCAAATACGACTTCGAAGCAACTCCTCTGAACCTAAACAATACTGGTGCCAATGTTGGTTTGGACGTCGCAGATCATGAGACTCGCAAATAGGAAGTAAAAAAAAACACGACTCTTTTTAGCGCCCCCCGTAAGGGGAAAAGCCGCTATTAGGTTTGTGCAAAATGTCCGTCTGTCCGTCTGTCACACTCAGGGCGCCAAAACTAGAAGAGATACGAAAAATATTTTTTCACCATTAAATGCGGCTTGAAAAGTTTAGGTGCAACGGCTACTTTTAGTTTTCTAAAAGCAAACCGTTTAATTTGTAAAATTAATTATGCAAGCGATTTTTTAATAAAACACCAATTCTAAAACAATTACGTAAATCTAAGGGAGGAAATGTTACTATAAGAAATGCTCTCGGCATGTAGATATCATGAACATTTTTTAAAATGAATTTCTGTCTGTCTGTCCGTCTGTCCGTCTGCCAAACTCAGAGCGCCAAAACTAGAAGAGATACGAAAAATATTATTTCACCATTAAATGCGGCTTGAAAAGTTTAGGTGCAACGGCTACTTTTAGTTTTCTAAAAGAAAACCGTTTAATTTATAAAATTAATTATGCAAGCGATTTTTTAATAACAAAACACCAATTCTAAAACAATTACGTAAATGTAAGGGAGGAAATGTTACTATAAGAAATGTGTCTCACATGTGGATATCACGCACATTTTTTAAAATGAACTTTTAGAAGCGACTTTCGTGTACTAGTGTAAAGCCCGGCAATGACATGATTCTAAACTAATTTCTTTTTTTTTTTTAAATCAGATTACAAAAAATTTGTTTAGTGCCCCCATTAGAATGAAAGAAGCATATTTTTGTGCGTTTTGTCTGTTCGTTGGTCTGTCAGTCACGGTTAGATAAAAAAAAACACTAAAGGCTTTTGAAAATATAATTTAACCTTTACTGTTCTTTCAGAAATATTGCGATAGTTTAAAGATGGGAGCATACAGGATTTGAGCCAGGGACCAAAGATAAATCCGAACTAAAGTCTAGTGCGCAAACATAAAGATAAGGCAGGTTTATACCCTTCTCGCCATCCTCCGTCGTCCAGCGAGAAGTTAATTATTTTCAACTTAGAAGGAACATCCGAAACATCTTGCGAATAGGCGGATCTAACAGGGATCCGACTCCGACGGGGGCCGCCTCTGAGTTTGTGTATCACACAAGCTCTCTTTGTAATCTTGTTTTTTTTTTTATATAACGACAACATTAACAAAGCTGCTTTCTTAACATGGCTCAAAGCAGGTCATTTCTACCATGAAGGCTTTGTTACAGCAATACAGGTCAGAGTAGCCTAATTAGGACACAAAATTAAAGAGAAGCATATCCTAAAACTCAATGTTTTGATAAATGCTGGAAATGTGGGCTAATCAATTGAACACATAATGTCAGTATCTGCCTACCTAGGTCGCCAAAACCAAGTTGCAATTAATACACCATGCTTGGCTTTGACACATAATTTGATTAATAAGGATACGCCTCCGTTATTAAAAAATTCTCACCACAAGAGGTTCTCAAGTCTACAGGTCAATCATTATACTGGTATCGGTAGATTGTAATTGTTCTGACCTGCTGTTTATTGATTAAAACAAAACCGCTACCATTATTGACATCGCCGTACCACTATCTCATAATCTAAGAAAAACTAAATGGAAAAACAACGAAGATATGGGAACCTAGGCTTGGAGATTAAGCGTTTATGGAAGTTATCTAAAATAACAATATGCCCATTTGTTATATCAATAGAGGGGATAACGACAACTGACCTCACACTTCACAGCAAAGATGTTGTGAAAAGGCAAGTGGGCGAGATGCCGCGGGCGCCATATTCAGGGGGGGGGGCGCAGCACACAGAGAGGCGCCAAAATAATAAAAAAAAAATTATTGTAGATATTTCAGTTAGGAAATACATTCTAAGGTTATTTGTATTATATTATTACTAAATACATTTTATTTATAAGCCTATATTTCTATGTGATGAAAAAAAGAAAAGAAAAAGAAAAAGGCATATTCCTCGTCCCATATGCTAGGACAAATTTGTACAAAATCTCCTTCTACCCTAGCGCTATTAGAGCATGGAATGGATTGCTTGAGCTAGCCAGGAAAACCAGTGACTTGGCAGAATTAAAGTTACTGGTTAATATGCATGACTGAATGCATGACGCGTAGGACGTAATCATCTTCTTTTTTGCAATAACGTCTGTATTGTATAAGATAAGATAAGATGTGATGTTCATGGAAAATGGGGGGGGGGCAATAAAGTTTCTTGCCCCGGACGCACTCCGCCTCTGTCTTACAGATACTCCTTCAAGGCCTTTAACATTCCTATGAAGACTCTCGTTGCCTGTCAGAGAGCGGTACTGCTGCAGACATGCCATATCACCAGACAATTCCTCAGTGGACACGGATAAAGGGACCACGATAAATTTTGTTTCTCTTTAACGAAACTCGACCCAGGCAGCGCCAGAGAAGGACTGCTCGTTCGTTTCTAACATAATAACTAATAACATTTAATGATTTACACATTTTAAGCGATGTAAAAGTTCTCCAATGATTACGCCTTCTTGAATATTTCTTTAATATTACGGTGTCCATTTACTCGATGAGATACATGAAATAATATTATGAGATGGCCATAAATTTAATTTCGTTATCGCCACAAAAATGAAATAAAGAACTTATGTGAAAAAGTATTGCTGAATATATTGTAAATGTTACATTAACCTTTTATTTTTTTTTTATTAAAAACTAAATGGTATTTAATTTAAAAGGCATCCTCAATTCACGACTACCTCCCAATCAAAGTATTGAAAAAATTAGTCCTTGCAAACTGTGCTCGAGACTACAATGGACCTCCCACTGAGTAGTATAAAACAACGATCTTAACAAATATGTTTCAAAAAACTTTGTTTTCTTCAATTTTGGGTAGGACATTCTGTCATGATAATTGCGCTGTGGGACATCCTCGGAACGATTCCTCTTGCATTTAGCTCGATAGGACAATTTCTACAAGTTCCTGTATTTGCAACAAACAATACACATTCAGAATATCTGAAGATTCAGCATGTGACTAGAAGCACAGCCAACGGGTAGTAGGTCACGCTAGAAGCCCATGCGACTTAAATGACTAACCAATGACATTAACTTTACAAATGACAACGTGTTTGAGGACCTTGTTCTAGTTTACCCCGTGAGGAACATATTCACTTTTAGTGTTGTCTGTTTTCTTTTTTTTGGAAATGTATTCTCAAAATAAACACAATATGGTTCAATCACATTAACAAACCAGAGGGGGGGGGGGCCGAAACCGTGCCCACGTTTACCCTGCTACGCCACTGAAACTAAGAATAGATCATTAACCTTCTTCTGAGTTCTCTTAAAAACATGAGACTTTAATTTTTAAAAAATCCACAATAATTAGTCATTCCTGAGAGCCCGATGCCCATAAACTCATTCGCCTCTGAGACTCATCCAGTACCCATCGTTACTAAATCTTCTTCTTATTATTATTATTAATTTTCTTTGGTTCAACTCAAGGCATTTTGCTTAATGGTTTGACCAACATATCTTCACTTTCATTAAAATGAAAGAAATCGTGTTTTGTTCACTTTCATTAAAATGTGAGCTTCTACATTTCTATATGTATTGTATGAATGTTCAAAGTTGAAAAAAAATTATATATAACAAAATGTTAATTTGGAAAAATAAATTATATGTCTTGCTAAACATGACAATATGTTTGTAACACAATATAAGTGTTTAAGAGAATGTGTTTGTTCCATATTATATAGGACATTTCAATGTAATTGTATAATGTTCTATGTCTCCTGTGAACAGAATACGGAAGCATTGATAGCATTGATTCGGATTGATAACATTGATTCGTTAATGTAAATTATACAATACTATTGTATACTATTATGCTATTGTAGGAAAAAGTGATCTTTCAATATAGGGATTGAAAAAAACAACAACGTTTATAAGCGCATAGTTCATGCTTACTGCACGCTCAGTGTCCAATCTCTTGTGTGGACCAGTGGGGGATGGGTATCGTAAGCATCCATTAAATTGGGCCCCAAATTTCGTGCTTTACAAACGGCCAAGAAGTGCTGAGCGTGTAAGGTGCAGCTTTTTCTGGAATACATGTCGGTGGTTGGCCAAGAAATCTTGTTTTATTCTTGGTGAGAGGTTCCGGGTTCGAATCCTGATGAATACCTTTTAATTTCGGGATCTTTGGGCGCCTCTGAGTCCACCCAGCTCTAATAGGTACTTGAGATTAATTGGGGAAAAGTAATGGCGGTTGGTCGTTGTGCTGGCCATATGACAGCCTTGTTAACCGTAGTCCACAGAAACAGATGACCTATACATCATCTGCCCTATAGACCACAAAAAATATTGCTAAAGTTTAATATAGTTGATTTTCGTTTCTGCTTCTTGGTAATTTAAATCGCAATGTCAAGAAAAAGTAGATAGGGCACACGTGGGTCTAAGTATAAGAAAAAGTAGATAGGGCACACGTGGGTCTAAGTATTTACTTGAAAAAAAAAGATCTTTCTTGGTCCCTCGAAAATTGTGTCTTGAGTCTTCTGTCTTCTCATATCAACGCTGCATAAAATCACAAGCATGCTTATTTCTTTGATACAAATAGTTCAATAATAATAAGGGGCTTTAATTTTTTTTAAACATCATGTAACGGCACAGACGGTACTGTCAAAGTGGTGTGCAGTGCGTTATCAACGTAAAGGTGTGAAAATTGTGTGTAGGCCTAAGCCAGACAAGATATGTGTGTGTTTACAGGTGCTTATCAGCTGTTGTTAAAGCTAAAATCAATCACAGGTGTCAATAGTTTCTCGGTCTAAAGAGTTTTAAGTCAGATACGTCCGTCAAACAAAGAAGAATATTGCTTCATAGGGACCTTATCTTCTTATCTTATAAATTAGAGACGTTACTTCAAAAGGGCAAATTATTGCGTTCTACCATGCATGTGTTTATCTAGTCATGCATGTTAATCAGTAACTTAAACTCTGCTAAGTCCTTGGTTTTTCTGGCTGATTCAGCTCTAATTCCATGATCTAAAAGAATAAGGGAAGAAGGAGCACTTGTATGAGTCTGTCCTAGCAGTGTCTGCAAATGTAGGCATATATATATATTGTTACGAATCTCCGATTCCTATCTCAGGCTTCCATAAACACTGCTAAACACATAACACAACACATCAAAGAATCTGACAACAAGAGCTCTAAAAATAATCTGGTACTTTACTAATGGAAAAGATAACAGCCAATACTAGACAATTGGCTACACATCAACATCTACAAATGCTACACTGTACATCACAGAACTAAACTCTACTGTCTCTATCTCTTCTGGACACGTACATTCACTTCAGGACTCGACCAGGACCGACTTCATAACCAGACTAACAGACCTGGTCTCCTCCGTGTCCTGTCTTGAACTGCTTGCCTATACACTTTGTCTCTCGTCTCTCCTACACGCAGGCCTGTGATCAGATGACCATAACAGTGGTCACGTGCAAAGTTCATGCCTTGCCCTGTGATGTAGCACACTAAACTATTTAGCTGGCCAGTGTCAAAAATATCAGCTGATCACACTGTTAACCCTTTTGCGCCGCCAATAGGGTTATAGCAATATATATATATATATATATATCCCATTCCCTGGGGGGGGGGGATTTCATTTCGGCAGTTACATATACGTCATAGTCTTCTAATATTGCCCAGACCACTAAAGACACCGAAAGTAGAGATAGTGCGCATGCGCTCCATACGCCTAGTCGCCTATAACGGAAGTAGCAGTCTGAATACAAAAACAAAACCTAAATAAAATAATCCCAGAAAGACTCACATATATTGGAACATTTGTGAACGCAAGTGCTCTTTCTTCCTCTTATGCCGTTACTATTTCAATAGTGTCAATCAAGAATACCAACGACTTACCACTATATCTACAAGTGGAAACAAAATTAAAGTTTTATACTTAAAAAAAAATGAATATTTCTGTTGGTCTTAGGCGACCTCTGCAAAATCGTAATTAGACCCCAAATGGGATCGCGACCCCCAAGTTGAGAACCCCTGATTTAGACTTATAACGAATTAAATGAATCTTCATATCAACGTAATCGAGGGAATGAATCAACTTGAACAAAAATATTTCAAGCCATCAAACTCAGGAACGGTAATACAATACGACTTTTTTTTCAAGAGTTTCTCCCCTGTGCTGTTGATATAAAAAAAAAATATGTAGGCCTATTGATCTATTGATTTCTCTATTAATTCAAATACCTTGGTTTATTGGCCGCAGTTAAACTCACACGTATGGGTATTGAAAAAAAATATTGATCGAGAATTAGCACATATATATTAAAAGAAAATGTTCAGTTTAATTATATCTTGCAAGAGCTGTGTACCAAACTTGTCGCCCTTTGATGAGATCGGAGCCCTATGAATAGAACGGTGTCATGTTAGAGAGTGCGCAAGCGACATAGTTCCAGCTTGTCCATTAAAAGTTCCAGTAAGCCAAAGTCACTTGTAATGTAACGAGTTCGCCTGAGTCTAATTAAAAGAAATAGCTTGCTAATGAAGAAAGTTTTGATTTCTTCATTGAGTAAACATTGTGGAACACAGAGAATAACATAGTCCAGTGGCGGAGTAACATATAGAACAACATAGCCCAGTGGCAGAGCCCTATGAACCCGGTCCCGCGGTTACCTTGCTACGCCACTGCATAGAATAACATAGACCAGGGGCGGAGTAACACATAGAACAACATAATCCAGTGGCGGACTAACACAGAGAACAACATAGTCCAGTGCTGAGTAACACACAGAAGAGTATAGCCCAGGGGCGGAGTAACACAAAGAACAACATAGCCCAATGGCGGAGTAACACATAGAACAGCATAGTCCAGGGACGGAGTAATACAGAGAACAACAGTGCCCAGTGGCGGAGTAATATAAGAACAACATAGCCCAATGGCGGAGTAACACATAGAACAGCATAGCCCAGGGGCGGAGTAACACAGAGAACAACATAGCCCAGTGGCGGAGTAACACAGAGTACAACATAGTCCAGGGACGGAGTAATACAGAGAACAAAATGGTATACAGGTAACCCTGCAGGACAATAAAAACATGGGACGTTTGGGCCACGAGGGCTTTGTCAGCTACAAAACAACCAACAACAGAAATAATTAACACAGTCGTGCTTCGCCTGGTTCGCCATTCTTTTTTTTTTTTACTAGGTCTGCCAGGATTACCTAAATGTATGTTTATTGCATTTTCTATACAGTCGTTTACCCCTGCATTAGATTTTTAAAATGTTAGCTTTGTAACGATGACTTAAAACAATGTGTTAATAAACTGAATATTAAAATATTCAGAATATGTGAGGTGTTCCTCTAAATATTCAGAATGTGCGAAGTGTTCCTCTAAAT
>JADKLZ010005243.1:15707583-15724497 GCA_021533235.1 Biomphalaria straminea
AATGTGCGAAGTGTTCCTCTAAATATTCAGAATGTGCGAAGTGTTCCATTAACGAAAACGTTTGGGAAACAGTGATGTAGAAAATGAAGACATTTGCCAACGGATCATTGTTTCTGCCTTTCCTAATCGGAATGCAATGTCTCAAACTGCAGCTATTCAGACAAGCCAAGCTATTGGACAAGAGACACAAATCCAGAGCAGTGGACACCAGGTGGGTAGAGGCTTCAGACGTTGCAGTTAATGATATTTATTGAGACAACTTACTTCCCAATGCCCCTAACGGCGCGAGAGGATCCAAGTCTAAATCAACTGTTCATATAGGAATTCTATAACCATATGCAAATATTTTAAAACATAGCTTGCATTGAGTTAAGAGAGACTTGTAGAAACCGCTGGGGCGTTGTTTAATTTGTGTTTTTCTTCTTTCGCAAGTAGCCGATTGATTAAGTCAATGTATTTGTAGATAGAAAAAACATTTCTGAAAATAGTGATTACGAATTATTCTATCTTACTCCAGCTATCTTTTAATTTTTTTCCCAAAGCTTAAATCAACTCGCTGTCTGTCTGGTAAAAAGGAAAAAAGTGTACACGTTATTTCTCCAATACCAAATCTTGGATGACGTTGAAATTTTGCACAATTATTTCTTTTACCTGACAAGACACGAATCAATTTTAAAAAATTGTCTCGGAAGGCAATGGATGCGACCAGATGAATCATTGGTTTTGGTTTCGTATTGAGACGGGGTAGAATCTGGTGTGGCTAATCAAACCAATTCTAGAGCGGCAGACTTCGCCACAATTTGTGCATGTTTATGTATCTGATTCAGGGCTAGCTGGCAGGGCAGCTTTCTTTTTTTTTCCCCTCTTGATAAAGGTCGCTTCAATTCTTTTGTTCTCAGCGAGGGTTGTCCCAGCACGCACAGTCTGTCTCCATGCACTCCGGTCTTTGGACTTTTTTTCCCCACCTACATGTGGCTCTCGTGTCTCGCTTGCAGACATCTTTATTGGTTAATCTTGGCGGCCCTTGGGCCTAACTCCCTCCACAAGCTCAGCATATAAGATATCTTTCGGGATTCTACCATCTGGCATGCGGGTGACATGTCCGAGTCAGCGTAGTCTTCTTTGTGTCAGGAAAGCGTACATACAGTTCATATCGGCCCATCTCAAAACTTCCTGATTGGAGACATGGTCCCTCCAAGAGATGCCCATTATGTGTCTCAGGCAGTGCTCTTGGTACATGTATGTTGACCAGCTTTCATTGTCATAAAGAAGATTGCTCACAACACAGGTGTTGTAGACTAGGGTTTTGGCTGCTGTGGTCAATTTGGCATTTTCCCAGACGTGCTTGGAGAGTTTTGCCAATGATGTAATAGCTTTTCCTATTCTTAATTAGTTAACTTTTGGTGATTAATTATTTTGTTTGGTATCGAAAAAGAGAAAGAAATTGACTGATGTGGTGGTATTAGATGAATTAGTCCACTTTAAAGTTTGAAAAAAAAAACAATGACTATAAAACCTATTTTCATAAGCACTTCCATGACACAGTGGTTAGTGCGTTAGCTTAAGCCCACGAGTTCCAATTCAAGTCGTTTAGTTTTCTTTTTATTATGTACCGGGTATTTAAAAAGCGATCACGGTAACATTTACCCCTTTTCTTTCTCCCTGTTATGGGATGTGCGTGTTTCTATGGTGACGATGAGAAGAGGTTAGTGATTGGTGTTGAATGATGCGAGATAAGTGACATTGTCTTATGCAGTCTTACGTAGGACAGACGGCTCCTCTACAACTAATGATAAAGCCATATTGACCTGCAATATGCGTGGACGGAAGTGTCTCTCCGAAATAGGGCTCCACTGCGACTTAACAGAGCTTATGTCACTGATTAACATGCATGACTAGATTGACATATGTATTCTTTTGAAGAAGACTGTGTAATGTAGAAGATATGTAAGTTACATGTGGGGAGAATTTCCCTTGGTTCCATTTAGCCTTCAAAGTAATTGTAAAGAATGATTTTTCTTGTCCTGTTGACTTAAATGTATTATAATAACGTGTCTATGCAATACGTTTGTCATTGATCCAAAACATTAACGGGGAGTGGAAATTTCCCGAGACCACGCCAAACCAGTGGTGACCTGCATATTTTGTAACATAGCCAATGTCCGCTATTTGGGGGGGGGGGTTTGACATACTTATAAATAAACGATTATTTATGTGTGTGTGTGGATGAAGTTTGTTCCTCGAGGAAATTAATTATAGAGGAATAAACGAGGACAAGGCAAACAGGGACGTTCACGTATAACATGGCGCCGCACTTTCATGAAGGATCTCAGAGCAGTAGACAGAGGCAGCTAACACGAAGACAGCTTTCTCGCTTAATGCGCCTGTCGACTCGGGAAATATCTAAATCTAAGTACGTACATTTATTTTAAAAAATCATCCTAGAATAACTTTCATTTTTAATATCTGAACAACAAAATGAACAACACAAGCAACAAGCGCTCTATTTTTTGGAATCAAGTTTATTGGACAAAAAAGCTTTTTGAAACTTATGTTCAAGAAAATGTCACTTGATATTATGTCAACCGTTTTAGTGATTTGTATGTTCCTAAAACATTTGCTTTGGCTGAGACAGAGAAAATGTTGACTGCTACCGCTGTGGTACCATGGGGCTAGGTAGCCACACAAAGACTTGTCTTAATGATTCTAAAGGAACTATGACACAGTAGCCATACAATAATATTTTGATCAACGACTATAAATGTGGCAACCTTTTTTTTTTTGCTACGGGCAGATAAGACTGCCCAGTAGTTAATAAAACTATTCTCAGACTATTCCCTAAGACAATGAAGAAAGCAGGTTAAAGATTGGTAAAGCTGAGACAAGTAGAGAGGGTTTGGTCAAATACAGGACTAACGCTAACAACAAAAACTTGTCTTAAGTGAAGATGAAACAACACTCAATGAAAATGGTCATCAATACAAATCATGTGCTCCTCAAAGCTTCATTACATGAGCACACTTGTGTGTTCAGGTCTAATAACAAAATGCCACATGCACACGCACAAAAAGAGCCTGACATTCACATTTTCCAAACTTTCTGCAGCCAACTTTAAAGCAAGTAGATGAGTTGTATGTGGTTTACATTAAACACTGGCTACTTTATTCACAAATTCCTCCCCCCCCCCAGCAACTTAAAACCAAAGTTCTTTTATTTGAATGTGTAAGTTACAGCAAAGAATACATCAACGACTGGCTCTCAAATTTATTACATGAAATAGTGACATAAAACAATAATCTACTTGTTTAATCGTAGCTTACATTCCTACAAGTCTGTTTTACATTTCCATAACACTAATTCATCTAATATAAAAGTATCATCAGACCCATTAATAATGAACAAAGATTTAATTGCTGCAAGGTTTCTTATATGGATGTTTGTTGTATTTTCTAAAGACCATAACTAAAAGAGAGAAAAAAAAACATCCAGTTTGTGACAAATTTGTAATATAAACTCTAATACAGTTTTAAAAAAAAGTTAACAAAATGTTTTCTGTTTATCACTAATGAGGAGGCTAGTACATTTCATCAGCCACACCAATTAAACAAACAAAAGCTTCATGTTCAGGGGGGGGGGGGGCCGTGGCCATTCAATGAAATGAGGAAAAGTACAATTATTTACAACATGTCACCATGGCACATTGCTAAACATAGCTAAATTTAATATGAAGTGTTATAAACACCAGAGATAGTGACTAACTATTAGTACTAGTTCTAATCTATGATCGATTGACTCATCAACTGATACAGAGAAAGCTATACCATCAATAGCTCAGAAAACAAAATATAGTTTCAATAAAACATCAAGTTATAAAAAAAACACACCATATGTTGTTAGCAACCAAAATTCAGACATAATGTTTTTACAGCCTTATACAAAGTTACTGTGAATTTAATTACCAGTTCAAAGAAAAGTGGGCTACCATAATCAGGACATGTTTTCCCTCAAACCTTAAGTACAATGAAAGACTGACATTGAAGTCTGCAAGTGGCACACAATGTCAAATCTGTTTAGTCCCTGTGTCTATCACACACAACTCCTGCCCCCAAATCCCAACTGTGTAAGTCCACAATGAGAGTTTTGAAAATCAATATTTGTTCTTTATTAAAATCAATATTTGGTAATTAACCTTTATAGTTCTTTACTAATTTGTATTGTCTGAGAAAAAAAACAACAACCTAACTATGACTTCAAAGACAATAAGGACAAGTTTCAGGTTAATAAGTTCAAAAAACAAAAAGAGAGAGATGGAATTGAGCATCAAGGCTGTGTATGACAATTGAGTCTCAACTGGTGGGTTAAGATCCCCTTCATTTAAGGTTAATAAAATGACAAAAAAACAAATAGTAACTAGTCCAAATCACCTACGTGGGGTAATTCTATCACAATCAAAGAAAACAAGAATTGGTTTTGAAACAGAATAGTGTTCAAGTCCTAATGATATAAGTACTGGATGCATTGGTAGAAGTAACATCATGAAACACAAGACAGAAGATGAGAGCAAGTCATTTGATTACAGGTTGGTACATGTCACACAGAAATACAAAAACATTACATATATTGTACTATTCACACTCAAATGCTGAGATAATAGATGACACAATAAGAATATCACATAGAGAAGCCAAACCAAGTTAAGACATTCCTATGATGTGTTGTCATGGTTTATGCTATTACAGTCCATGGACATGAATTAAAAAAAAAGACATTGAAAAATGCAAGTTGTACTTCTTTACCTGTTTAAAACAAAATCAATTATATAAATGAAATGACTGGATTTCATTTTTTACTGAATAGATTTACCTAAATAGAATTTGTAAATTTAAAAGACTTGAAACTCAAAGATACATGTCTTGAAAATAAAAACAATGTCTGGAATGCTTTGTCAACTTTTAGTGCAAATTGTCAGAATTATAGCATTTCACTGTCTTCAAATTGAGAACATAATAAGTTCATGCATAAACAATTTTAAATTATGTATAAGTTTAAAAAAGAAACAAACTAGAAATTATAAAACAAAAACATAACCAATTAATATTTCTATTCTGCCTCAAACAGGTTTGCCAAAAATTGTCACAGAAACAGTTATACAGAAATAAAACATCATATATGCCCCTGTCAAGGTTTTATTCATATTTGATATTAACATAACATAGAATACAATTGTAAGAATCTTAACAAGTTCCCTATCACTTGGTAATGTTTAGATGAAAAGTTATTTTCTGAAAAGTCAAATCTGCATTGTACACACCAAGTCTGAAGTGCATATACCAGACAAAGTTGAACAATTAAACTTACTAGCAAAGATTGTTTCAATCTAGGCACACCAATTACAAGAGTAGTCCTATAAAGTTTGATCTCTTAAGAAATGATAATAGTTTTAACTTTAGCAACAGCACAGACTGTGTGTCATGCTCTACATTCAAAATGAATGACACCAGATTTATTAACAGACAAAACAAAATGCTAAGGTGTGATGGCTTAGTTAGCTCTTTGAATTCTATGTCTAAATTGAGAGAAGAAATTAAGACTTCACACATTTCTTTGTATACTTGCTCTATGTATTAAAGAAACAAAAGAAAATGAGTCAATTCAACATAAGAATGTGAAAAGATATAAGGGCATGATTAGTCAGCACCAAAATATTAATACAAGACTTACAAGTCTGATGTGTACCAATTGTGCCAGAAAAAAAATCAAGCAACACTTGGGACCTGGAGCTTTGAACCCATGCCTTCAATATGTGGGTGTTTTCATGGTCCAGCTTGATGTAAACATGTGAAGAAATACAATGTCATTATGGCACAATGCTACACAGATTTATGATACATAAGAGACTAAGATGTATGTAGATACAAATAAAGATGAATGGTATCCCTGACTTTTGATCTAAGTCTTGTGTTGATGGTTTAAACAAGTATGGAAATCAAGTAAATGCAGAGCCTTTGTGTGAAGATGTGTATTACATTTACAGAGATATAGAAAAAAAAAATGTAATGAGCAACTCATTCAAAAATTTCCAGTATAGTATAGTCTTCAACCAGGATTACATTATAGAATGGTATCCATCTAATTGAAATACATAAGGAAAGATTTCATTTTTTGTCTTTATAAAATTAACATCCTTCCACTAGTTTTATTTACACTACTACACTAATCTAATTATAAATTGAAACATGATTCAAGAAAACACATGTAGTCGAGGCCATTAAAAATAAGAATATACTGTTTTTGTTAGAACTGAGATCATTTCATTGGTTATTTCCAATATATGGTAATCAAAGTCTTGTTTATAGTGTACCTTAATTCAAATTATTGAATGGGTAATTTAGAGCTTGCACAAATATTTTACCTAAAAATTATTGCCTGTAAAAATCATAATTATTTTAAGTGTATTCCTTGTGGGTCAGATTGGGACATTGATCATTGTTTAAATTTGATGTGAACACATAAAGTAGTAAAAATGGTCATGGGAAAAGTATTAATTTATTATTATTTCTTCTGTAAATAATCAGTAAATATCCAAATCACTGGGAAATTCAGGAGCTAAAATGGTCAATAATCCTTATACACTTTTAATAGAATCAGATGACCTTTACATCATCTGCCCTATAGACTACAAGGTCTGAAAGGGGGAACTTTACTTTACTACTTTTTAATAGGACCATACAAGTGCAGCATTATACAAATTCTAGTAAACAAAAACTTTGCTGTCTGTTCAAGAAGAAGTTTGCAGAAGTCAACAAACGGTTGGATTACAAGTTCTAACACATATATTTTTGGTTGGCCACTCATTGTTACTTCCAGCACAATGGCTAACATTTGCAATGACCAGCACAGAAATAGTTGGGTGAATTTACTAAAATATAAAAAAAAAAGATAAAAAAAAACAGTCAACAGACTCTTTATCTGTAACTCGTATTTGTACAAAGCTAATATCAACCCACTCTGTTACAAATCTTGGGGGACATGGTGTTTATCCCATTTTCCATTCACAGATCAAGTTGAAACTTTGCAAAATTATTCATTGTTGAAGGCAATATATGAATCAATAAAAAAAAATTAACCAGTAAGTGCTAATTAATATTTTTTAAAATTAAGTAGCTTTTGACATTTTGTTTGTTTACAAGCTATATATAATGCCCCAGTAAATAGTCAACATATTTTTGTAAGGAATTAATTAAACCCACTAGCTTCTATTTCTGGTTTGAATAATTCTTTCCATACCCTTAGCAAAGAAGGGTAGCTCTGAATGAGAAAATCTTTAAAAATAAAACATTTTGAAAAAATAAAAAAATTTAAGATCTAATTCAAATAAATAAATAAACAACTTTGGAAAATAGAATGATATGTCTAGTTTAAAAAATGTATACTTTTAACACCTTTAGAATATAAAAAAAAGCTTTAGAAAGACTCATTTTCCCAGGTGAGGGCTTATATCAAGCCACGCATTATCCTGTTGTAGGACATAAACCTAAAAAATGCACTGCAATAGGAGCTATTGGGTCAAGTTTGCTGTTGTTCTGCAATAACTTGATGTTAAATTGTGGCTCTAGCCTAGTTGCCAATTAACTTGAAACACAGAATTACATTAATAAAGAATTCTGCAGAAAATTATCTCCTTTCATCACTAAATGTTCTGACTAGATTTTATTTCCTGGTCAACTTCACAATTGCGCATTCTTATTATTTCAAAAGTAATCAATGAGGGAGTGGGTACATTGAATCTATTATCTTTTACAGATAAGAAACATTTGATAAGAATTCTTTCAATATATTTCTTTGCAACAAAATGTTATATTCAGAAACATTTATGAAAAGAAAAAAATGAGCCCCAAAAATCAAAGTTAAGTGTTGGATGTGAGTGTTGTCTAGTCTGTCAACAAGTGTAGTGTGTTGATAGGGTGTATATACAGGCACACAAAATATGTAGCAAAAAGGAACAAAACTTAATAAATAGCTTAGACTTGGATATCTACAATAAAGAGGGATCATGTGCAATAAAGTAGTCAGCTTTCCTAGGAAACAAAGTAGACAATTTGGTTTGGTTAACACTTGGCTCACCAGAACAAAACCTGAGTAGACTTGGACATGTTGTACTAGAAATGTGACACTTTCCAGGCACAATAGAAAAGCTCTTGAGTTTTTTTTTGTTTTTTTTTAAATACAGTTGAATTTCAAAATACTCAGCATTTGCATTGTAATATTTCCTTATGATCTAGTCCAGTGTATCCCAAATTGTTTTCTTAAGGCTCTGTGAGGCCTCTCTAAGTGCTAGACAAGCTTTAAGATAAATGATTTATTAGGCCTGCATGCTAATTAATTAGTAAGTAAAGGCAGAAAAGAAAATACAAGATTAATTGTATTAGCTCTTCTCAGTAAAAGAAAAAGATTCTATAAAATATGCATGAACTTTGAACTTTCCGTTTGGACAATTAGGCTACTAATTTACATGAGAATGTTGTAATTTTACATTGAAAATCACACCATATATTAGAATTCAGCTCATCCATATCAAGCCTGATATCAGGATATTATGCTCATCAAAGACAATTCCATTTAAGTCATTAAAGGTTACTTTTTCATAAGATTATCTGTATTTTTTCAATTTCAGGTTCATACTTTAAAAAAAATAGTTCTAGATTTAGAATATGATTAAATTAGTACTATTAATTTATTTCAATGATCTAACCTCTAAAGTGAGATAGGTGTTCTGCCAACTTATTGGAATGTGGAAAGTGTTCCGTTAGAGAAAAAGTTTGGGAAACGCTGGTCTAGTCAAATGTTTCACTTGGTCAAACTCTTATGTTTTGATATGATCTAGTATCAATTTTTGTAAGCTTTATAATCTTAAATTGTATTTGTATTTGTTTTTTAACCAAAACATGCTAATTTCTTTGTCTAGTTAACACAGTTTTCTTTTTTGCTAAATATAAAACAATCATTAGTGCAACAAAAATAATATTGTATACAAACACATATATTATAAAATAAATAACAATAATCTTCTTGGGATCAACAAAAGAAAAAAAAAAAGACTTAAAAACTCTCAGACATGAATTCTTAAAGACCAATAATAAAAACATGATGATGTAGAGGAGAAACCACAGAACAATGTGAATCTGATAACCATTACTAATGGTACATGTTAAAGCCACATAGAGTACAGTTGTCACACCACATAGAAAAGTATAATACATCAATACAAATATGTTTTTTTTCCAATGAACTTATCACTGCCATTACAATTTCCAAAATTCAGTAAAAACAATGTAAAAAAAAAGCAATATAAAATTAAATGAAGTATGGGACATGTCTTGTCAAAGTGGCTGATACGTTTATATCATTTCTCATTAACTACACAAGCTATCAACAAAGGGGAACAAATGATCAAAGAAATAGAAACACACACAAAATAAAAAGGGCAGGCAATGACTGTTGTGACAATAAAAAAAAGAACAGTAGATTCTCCCTCAGTGGCAGCTTGTTTAATAATTGACACCCTGGAAGTCTCCAGTGCTGACACCCCGCGAGGCCACATACTTTTGGTTCAGGTCTTCTCTGTATCCGGGAGACAGTGGGTATGGGTTGGATTGTCTACTGTTTTGATCCCTGTAGTAGTTGACACCACCATGGTTGACTGGGTAAATGTTGACTCTGTGACCTGAACAGTGAGATGATACCAAGAGATTAGTCGAAGGTGTAAGCTCAAGTAACAGGACATACACTAACAATAGTAAGCTGAAGTAACAATACACACACACACTAAAAAAAACATAATCAGAAAAAACAGAAGCTGTAAAAAAAGATATTTTCATAGTGACTTTAATTTCTGAGAATAAATTCAGCAATCTATCTAGGCCTCAATAACAAAGTTAGTGTACTTCAAGAAGTAGAAGGCATTGTCTAATTTTTGTTTGAGCTCATATCACTGTAACTAGAGATAAAAACAATCTAAAAAAAATAGTCAAATAAGATATATGCATGCATATTTATGTTCAATGTCTTAACTTGTAAGTCCTCAATTTTCCAATAAAACTAGAAGTTGAAAAATAGAATATTCTAATATAAATATTTTTTTTTATTTAAAGATGTTTAATTACTCATTTAACAATTCTTGTGAACTCATTGTAATATTGACGACTATATGATTTTCAAAAGATAACAGACGGTTAGAAATAAGTTTAAAATCTTTATCCTTTAAAAAAAATTTTTGATTCATTTCGATGGAACTTGTGACATAATTGTATGCATTTACATATTAAATGTTATGGTAGGAGAACAAGTAAGATTGTTCAAATAACTTGAAACTATCAATGATAACAAGAAATTTCAAACCAATGAAGTTTAACTATTTCAATGAATGCCTTAGTTCAATCAAAAGCAAACTGTTCAGCCTTATACAAGTGATACCGGTACACAGAAAATACAATTATGAACAACAACAAAAAATTCAACAACCAATGAAACAATAAGGTAATGGCTTCATCAGACAATAAAGGAAAATCAATTTGCAAATTGTAAAAAAAAAGGAGTGCACATATGTTAAAGTACATTAAAGTATACAGTAAAATATACAGCAGGCAGAATGATGCACATGCTATACAAGAGCTAAAGAAAAAAAAGTATATTAAAAAAAAAAAGATGTGAATTGTACTGCATTGACATCAGAGAATTTTATCAATATATTTGTAACATTTTTCTTCCCCACAAAGTGAATACAATCTAAAAACATGGAAACTGAGTGAGAGGTCCTGGGTTTGAATTTTGTTGTAGACTGGGATTTTCAATTCCAAGATTTTTAGGTTAGGATATCCTTGAGTCCACCCACCTCTAAAGAATACCTGACTTAAGTCTGAGAAAGTAAAGGTCATTGTGCTGGCTACATGACACCCTCGTTAACTGTCAGCCATAGAAAAAAAAAGGCCTTTACATCATCTGCCCTTTAGATTGAAAGGTATGAAAGGGATACTTTACTTTTTACTAGGAACAAATAATAAGTACTGAATCATTTAGAAGTGCATGTGGTAGTTTAGGTAGCATTTCTGAAACAGTCATTTCAAGGTTCTGATATATTGCTCTAGTAAATAAAGATAAAATGACCATTTAAAGATGTCAAGGAAGTTGACTCTTGGCTTGAATAATAGTGATTTCGTCAATAGCAGACAAAACCTATCAGGGAAATTATTGTACAAGTAAATGAAGAGCTTCACAAATAATTTTGAGATAGAAGATCTTCTAAGCTTTTTAGTCCTGTCTTTCCATTTCACTAACAATATTAACAGCACCAACACTGACCCTATTTGACTTGTATAGCTCTCAACAGAATTGGAAAACATATTATATTAAGAGACTTCAGCAAGAAAATTATACCTAGTAGTAGTACTGCCATTATATATCTGACAAGTAGCTATCATTCAGTGTTTTAAGCACTGAGCTCACATTGGTATTCATGTTTACAGCTTAACTCTTTACCTTTTTACTAAAGTGACAGTCAAAATTTAATCTTACTAGTTACATCCTCATGTGTTTTAATAGCAGTCAAGTATTTTTTCTTATTAGCTGAAGTGACAGCATATCACGATTGTAACTAAAATACAGTGAAGTATTTATTTTATTATTGGTAAATGACAGCTGAATATTTCTCTCACAAGATATGAAGGGCTGCCTAGTTATGAGCTTTGCATTTTGGACTGTTTTCTTGATGGTACTGTGTTCAAACCCTGCCAACTGCAGTCATGTAGAAGGTTTAAATACAAAGTAATAATGTTTAATCCTGAAGGAATATCTCATAACTAACAAGTTAAAGTCAAGTCAAATTAGTTATAGTGTGATAGAGTGGTATTACCTTTTTTTTTTAATTGTCAATGGCCTGCAACAGGATTTAATTGCTTAAATATATGCATTAACTATTTGAGTATTTATGAATTTCAACATGCTAATTTATTTAACAATATAGTTTACCTGAATGACTACACACATTACTTAGGTTACATATTTTTGCTATCATATTTAGAAGTTAGCAATCTGTATTGGTTACTGAATGTAATACATAAAGGAAAATACAATAATCTTAAGGCAGGTTTGCCATATTCAACACAACATTAGGAAATCATGCACTAAACAGAAATCACAACAATAATTCGATCTATAAAACAAAAGCAGAGAATGTGAAATTATAAAAAATAAAAAAAAGGCAGGCCAGCAATTTTTTGTTTCCCATATTACTTCTTATAGGTATAAGAAGTTACCTTTTTTTTTTTAAATTAAGAAATTAATTATTAATACAATTACTGACATACACCTAAACTTTATTTTGAGCAGTGTCATAAAAAACAAAATAGGTTTGGTCATGCTAATAATGAATAAATATCACAAGGGGCAGAGGTGCATGGAGATAATGCAGCGTAAATGAAAGTACAGTGTTAGATGTCTTGTGCTAATTTGTTCCTACCTTTGTCAACAATGATAACAAAATGGATGAAACAGGCTCAGTGGTCTGCCAACAGCAATAAAATAAAGTGAGGACATTAAGAAAAAAAAATTGACAACTAGAACAAAACAATATGTAGCATGACAAACACAAACAAATAAATTAAAAGCAGCAAAGAAACTGAATGAACTACAGCAAGAACACACAAAGTAGAACACAGAACTGGAATTGGGTAGGATGAGCATCAGCTAATCAACTATGGTTATAAAGTCTTCCTTAAGTCATTGAAACTGATTTGTAGTTGTAAATATACAATGTAGAATGATTACTTTTTTAAAAGAATTAAAAAAGAAAACTTTTTTTTTAATTTCAAGTTTCTTAAAGGCTGCCAAAACATCTTGCATAATCAAAGAATATTTGTTTTATTATCCAATAAGCAAAAAAAAAAAGGTTAAAAAAAAGTTAATCTGATTAAACAGCATTCAAAAAGGATATTGTAACAAAAGGACAAAATTGATAGAAGAATGAAGACTTGTACAAATTTGAAAAAAAAGAAAATAAGTTTTAGAATTTCCTAATGGACAAAAATAGCTAAATGTAATTTCTTTCTTTCTCTTAGGCTGCGCATTCAGAGTTTGCTATTCTGCCAATTTTAATACAGTGATACTTTCAAACAAGTATATAGAGTGAAAAATGACATTAAAACAGTTAGTATAAAGTGCATAAATTAGATTATAAAATAAACCATTATGTACTAATATAAGTCATAAATATATTGTTAGTAAAAGTATATGGAGGTATATTTAAATGATAAAATTATACAAAAATAGTTTCATGAGTATTAGGCCCCTAAATAAGTTACAAATACATGTAAAAATAGGCTACTACAAAGATGCAACATTAAAAAAGTACAGCTAGTTGTCTAGTGTAATGTAAAGCGTACAGAGAGCATAATACGCTCTCATAGTTCAAAGTGAATTATAGCCACAGACTACAAATAACACTGTAAGCAAACACAAAAAGAGAATCGCTTTTGTTGCCAAGTTTTATTGTACCAAAGCCCCCACCCCCCAACAAGAAATTTAGCTCACTGTGTAGGAATAGTGCATTAAATGAATGTACAATGAGTACTAAAAAATATTTGACACCACTGAATGCCAAAGAATTAAAATATATAGGATAGAGCTAAACCTGATACAATTTCATAGAAAAACTAGTCAATGTAACAAAGATAGCAAGACATTAGAAGGACAAGGGCAGGTACTAAGTTTATACGACAAATCGAATCAATGAGATTCAAAGAATTATTTTTTTTTAAACACATCCGTTCCAGTCCAGCGAACTAGTGGCTGGTCCATAGACAGAGACTTCAGAATCTAGTTACTTGATTCTTACGCTGAGACAACACCCATCATTATTTGTGAATGTACATTATAGAAGCCAGCATGCATTTCAACAGTAAAACCATTTCATAGACAACACCATGCCTGAGAAAAACACAAGGCTATGTACACTGAACACCAAACAACTGAGAGAAGGGGGGGGGGCGGTCACTTACCCAGGTAGTCTAGCTGGTTAAGGGTCATGTCCCATATATGATTCTTTTTTCCTGGAATGTTTAAGGTTGTATTTTCATTCAAAGAGCATTACAAAGAAATAAACAATATTATGTAAACAGCCCGTGCGCTCTACACAAGTATGGAGTCATAATTCCGAAAAGAGAAAAAGATTCCATCTAAGGAGATTTACCTTAAGTTACCTGGCACCATATTATTTTTTTATTAGACTAATTAGTAAACATATAGAGCTCCTTTTATTCTCAATTAAAAGTGAATTGAAATAGTCCTAATGTTAAAATTTTGACATCAAACACTGTTGAAGAATATGAAACAGAAAAGAAGCAACAACAAAATACTATCTGAAAAACCAAGTCAGTCTCACTAAAGTCTGGTATTGTAGCCCAATACTCTCATTCATCTAGTCACACAATTCTAACACTAGAAAATACCCCCAATAAACTACATAACAGAAAACTAAATACAACAAGGAATTACTAGCAGAAACAAAAAACGGATGACTAATAAGGAATGAAACATTTAGAAAAAGGTATATCTTGCTAACCATCAGTCTATGGAATACTAAATAATACTTTAGCCAAAACAAAACAAAAAACAGGATGGAAACTTTATAATACTTTTGATGGTCTGATGGTCATTTTAGTCAGCAACATAACCAAAACAAGTGGACAAGAAAAGATTTACATTTATTTTGGTCCATCTTATTAAAATGGCAATTTCACCCATAACCTACAAGTGAAAGCATTCAGTTACTTGAGATACAAGTCATAGTAAGATTTTTTTAATTAAAATTTCATATAAATAATTAAACAAACAAACAAAAAATACTTTTAAATCAATATTTCTCAAACTAACATTGAAACAATGACCAAATAAAAACGAAAATAGAGAAAATTAAATAATAATTAAAAGCTAAAACTTTAAAAAAAAAAAAGCAATAAAAAAAACTGTTGTAAAAGCTGCTATTAAACTTTATCATTCCAATTTTACTGGGCAACAGAATAGAACCAATGATCAAATATACAAGGAAACCATAAAAATGAAAATTCATAACAGAACAACCTATTGGACTCTGTGTGTATGGAGGGTGAGCTGATGAGGCTAATCTGTACACTAAAGCAGACTTTAATTAGGACAATTAGGTTTATTAAACCAAAGATTGTGTTATTGAGGTTCTAGTGTAAAATCTTTGAAAAATATTAGCAACAAGAGAATAGCACAAAAACTATTAAAACTGGCAAACAAAAAAATAAATCAATCTAGACCAACCCAAGACAAGGTTTAATTATATATTTTTTTTTATTTATTTTACAAGCCAGTCAAAAAAGTCTAGAGAAATAAAACAAAAGACTACATTCTAGAAAGATAAATTATAAAAAAAAAGTCTGAATTAGTATTTTGGTGGTTGTAAAATAGCCAATACTAACACTGCTAGTAATGTCAAAGTAAATATTTTAAAAAAAATTGGCTAAAAAAAAATTAGCAAGCTGTAGTGCTATATGCACAGCTGACAATCAGTTGACTGGAAGTCTAGGTCAAATACATAAATGGAAGACACATGAAATAGAAGAACAATCAACAATTATAAATATATCCAAGGTCTAGACAAAATATAAACATAGAGAACATGGAGTAGAAAGAAGAAACTGGGTCATGCTTTAAAACTAGAAAGAACTAGAAAGCCAAACAAATAGCTGAGAGGCAAATAAGCATGTATACCTATACAGTTGGGGCCTGGACTAACTCCTGGAGAGCAGAAGGTAAATATATACAATATGTAGAATCATTAGAAGGACCAGGCAAAAAAAAAAAGGGATAAAAAACATTCCTGTCAATTATTGCCCCTTAACATTATCAAGGGAAGGGACTTCTAAGTAAAAAAGCTTGACCTCCAGACATAGGAGTATCAAATTCAAATCTGGGTGAAGAATGGGATTTTTAACATGCCCTACAGTCTGGTGGGTACGTGACATAAAGTAAATGGCGACTGGTTGTTTGGCTGGCCTCAAGACACCAGTGTTAAAATTTCACTTGAAAATATTCCAAAATGATTTCTACTGGCACCCATACAAAAAAGTAAGAAATTAATTATAAATCATGAACGTAAAATTTTGTTGAAGTATTTATTTTGAATCCGAGTAGAAGTCTAAAATCAATGAATAATAACATCCTTGTATTTTGAAATTAAGTTTCAAGTGTCTTTTTAACAATAATATTCAATTGAAATATAAACTATACTACTCTCATCAATAGCATTCAACTAGTCTATCAATTGGAAGATGCCTCCAAATCAATAACTATGAAGATTTTTGTAAAGTCTATTGAAGAGACTGAAATACATTAACATTTTTGATGTTATGTTTTGAGCTAATAATAATCTACACAAAGTCAGTAGCTGAAAAAACAAAAGGACAAATGGATGGAGTTCAATGCAATTTTCATTCTGTTAGGTCACAAATTTGCATTGTCATGATCTGTCGGTCTACCATAGAACTTTAATAAGCGAGACAAATCACCTTGACCTGAAACAAAAAATGTTTTTAAAAAAACTTTGACATTGGAGGCTGATATTGCAGTCATCACCTGTAGATTGGTCAGTTGAATGATTAATGTATGCATACCTAAGTTAGAAGGTACTGTCAGCAAACACTCATCATGCAAACAAAATAATGAAACAAATACACATCTGCTCTGTACCATAACAAAATTAGCTTTCGTATTGTTGTAAACCTGTTTCCCCCTTACTAACCATTTTACATGAGTGAATTAGCATGATGCTTGTTCATACAGGAAGGAGTGAATGACCTCAGTGAGTGTGTTAATGAATGACCTCAGTGAGTGTGT
>JADKLZ010005243.1:15742749-15755106 GCA_021533235.1 Biomphalaria straminea
TCTGAGTTTGTGTATCACACAAACTCTCTTTGTCGCTGCTAAAAGTTTTAAGTTTTGAACAAAGTAAAACTTGCAATATGTTGCTATATATTAGATTTTTAATTGTCTTAAATTAGGTTTCATTTATATTGCATACTAATTAGGTTTTTTCTCTTTAAATACTGCTTGCATAAAATATTTTTAAAAATTAGATTTTGAGCTTTTAGAAAAAAAAAAGTAGCCGTTGCATCAGAACTTTGAATGATCGTGATGTCAGATTTTCATTATCTCTTCTACTTTCTGAGCACTAAACGGGACGGACGGAGAGACAGACAGACAGACGGACGGACAGACAGACAGACAGACAGACAGACGGACAGACAGGCCACACAAAACTAATAGCGTCTTTTCCCCTTTCGGGGGCCGCTAAAAATGAGACATCATTCAATTTGTTCTTTCCTCCAAGGAACAGATCCAGACAAAAAAGAAATTGGCAAGGAACATAGCCAGACAAAGAAGTCGACAAGGAAGTCGGGCTGAGTTACTTGCTGAATGTCGCTATGTACACGACAAATAAAACAGCATGACAGCAGTGTAAATACTTGAATATTTTATTTAGACTTATACAAGTTTTCTTTTTTTTTTTCAGCTAAAAGAAAAAGACAAGGAGGAACATCCTCCCCATATCCCATGATGTCATCTATGTAAGGATTTTGAACTCATTCTAACGATTTCCCTCAAATGCAGCTCTTGAGAGGAGTGTATCAAGTCACTAAGTCTATAAATAAACTTCGATTCTATTCAGCCCTCTCCCAACCGAAAACAAACGTAAATATCTAAATTTGGCTCTAGGGAGGTAAACATTGGGTTTGGTGTCAGTAGGAGACTGTAACAAGAAACATGTCTAGGAGTGTGCCACAGCCCAACACTCCCGATGACATAAATCAAATGGATGCCACGGAATCATTCACTCACTTTTTTTTTGTTTAGTGCAGTCGAACTTCCATCTATTATAGTCGTTCCTATCAGCCTTTGTCATTTCTCCAGCAGAACTACAATAAATAAACTGTAGTCAATCGAGTGATGTTCTAAGCTGATACAAGAACAAATTATCATGTTACACAGAAAGCAATGTTATTTCAAACTCGCTTATATTCAATTTATTCATTATTTAAAAGTCTTCAGTTAAAAGGGGGCACCTAGAAGTTAAGCTATCAACTACCGTTTTGACACTAGATATTTCCAACAAGTCAGAGTGAGCCTGCATGCACTGTCTCAAGAATTTCATTACATTTCAGCTGGAGCTTTATAGTTCAAGGCTGACGACATTCAACCGAGAGCCTACGCATTCCAATGGGTATCTCCTTTAATATCTGTTTCACGAGTGACTTGACCAAGCAACAGGAGCAATGTTGTCACGTTTATAAGCAAACTACAAACTTTTGATCGAAGATTTAAAAATAAAATATAAAAAAAAAAGCATATAGGTTGTGCCCTAAATTGGATGCTTCCTTTTCCCAATACTAAATTTCCCTTTACTCCCCCCCCCCTCACCACTGCGCCTCTGTATAATGCCTTAAGAGCACTGCTGTTCCTGAAGTTCAGTTCAGCCATTTAGAAATAGCAACTGTGGGATCGGGAAAATCCCATCCACTTTAGTTTTCCAACCAGGAGTCACAGTGACAAAGAGCAGAGAAAAGAGTTCCAATTGATCACGGACATTAGAGTAGCATTTTCATTTCCGGCGACTCACTTCAATGCGAGGTTTCCCCCGTTCGGTGTAGGCTGTAGACATTATCGATCTATCGTTTCACACTCCTGTTAGAACAAATAAAAACGTGCCTCGCTGATATGATTTATCTATCAACCTTCCACAGCAACACGATATGAAAGAGGAATAATTAATCTTCAAGGAATAATCGTCTTTATGGAGGATGTGACACGATGACGTCTGCTGTTCATTCACCCCTCCCCTTTGCCGTCAGCGACCTTCGTAATCCAAATTTATTTAGGTTAAGTGATCATTCTTCACCGCAGACAAAGCCAAATTATGTTTGATTTCAGTTAACAAAACTATAATGGCAATAAATCTATCATTAAGATTGATTTTCTAAACAGAAATTTGTCTAAATTAGGGTTAGTTATGTTGTCCATTTTAAAAGAAAAAATGTTAAATTAATGGTTTTAGTAGTAATTTTGCCATGGGCGCTTGGGTTCACACACACACACACAAACACACACACATATATATAGTTCGTCCAACGTGGTTCGATAACTTTTTGTCATCCAGGGGGCTGAGGGCTTTGCACTGGGGTTTTGTGCCTCCTCGTGTGGCTGGCGAGACTTATGTTGAGCCCGGAATGTTCAGCTACACACTGGACAGGTTATTCTCCAATGTTCAATCCACTTACCATGTGAAACTATTGTTACAATTTTTGGTTGGATAAAAAAAATGTGACAATGTTTTTTTTTTATAACGTTTTAAATGGCTTACTTCCAGGGAACTTATTTGTTTAAAGAATGTTCTGTATGTCACATTTCCTAATCATGTGGTACGACATTCTATGTAGTGGTCATCTCTGTATTACAATCACATGTTTTCATTGCCACGACTACTTACTGCCAGACTTGGGGATTCTCATACACTCACGCTCTAGATTTAGTATTTTATGAGTGGTTTACAATCCAACTAGTGGCGGCTCCATGGGAATAAAAAAAACCACACACACAAGAAAAGGACGCGCATGGACTTACACAATCAGATGATTTGTTCTATTGTGGTGTCAAAGAGTTTTCTCGGTCTGTCAATGAATAGAACACAAAGTTTTTTTTTTTTTTGTTTGTTTTTTGTTTCGTTTAATTCTACTGTTCTTCTAAGATTGGAGAACTATTTTTTCCTAGTATTAAGCATTAGCTCGGACTATGCGACCTTTAAACAAACATATAAATTTCAACCGCACCATTCAAAACTATTATCCCAAACCCTTTCCGTTAACAAAGGGAAGATTGACTTAGAATTAAAACAGAAAACTATAGAAAACTAAAAGTAAAAAGTGAAGATGTGAACCCATAAAGTCAACTACACTCCATTAAACAGTGGACTCAATAACATTTCTCCAAGCGTCCGTGCCGGGAATGTAAAACCAGAAATCCCGGAAGGCACACGGTAGACATCCTGGCCTATTGATCAGCCGGTGACATAACACGCCAAGTGTGAGACCAAAGATGTGAGTTTTGACTAAACGAAGAAGGGCAAGAAAGAAAGAAAAAAAACTAACGAGGTATAATCCAACACGCAACCACTATCACATGGGAGCTGTTTCTAGATCTAGATTTATATCGAAGGACTTCCAAAACGTACATGGAATGTTGGTTTTAGCTGAGGTACTGGTGCCATGTCTATTGCGACAATACTGAAGTCATGTAATATATTTATATATAAATGGTTAACTATTACTAATTCAAATAAATACAAGGTTACAGAGACAGTTTGTGTAGAAACACAAACTTTAAATCGGCCCCCGAAGTGGTCTACCCAGGCAGGTTTCAATATTTTCAAAAAGAACATCCAATAAAATTATATCAAAGACAAATGACAGATAAGAATGTAGAAAGAAGGTTTACAGATCTTATGTAGTGCCCCAGCAGATCAAAGGATAGGTGAAAGTGAATGTAAAGTTAGATATGAATCTTGACCGACAGAAGTCTTATGATTGATCTAAATGTTTTCGAATCCTCTTTTTCATTGTTTGTCGATTTTATACACACATTCTTGCGCAATTTGATTGCAATATTAAAAAGCGGAAAGAAAATGTAACTTATAACATTATTAATTGTCATAAATTAGGTCCAACTTATAATGCATACTAAATATATTTTTTTCTCTATAAAAATTAGTAAACATTGTTTGTGTGTAAATATAGTACTTTGTATAACATAAGTTACATAACTTAACAATTCAAATATAAAAAAATAAATTTTTGGCAAAAAAATCTACAACAGTTTGCATAATGTGTTAAATATAAGGTAAATGATCGTCTTCCCTTTAAAAAACCCAAGGAGGAAATTTTTAAAAGGGAAACCTCAGAATTTACGCTATTAAATTTTAGCCTTATCATTATAGGAATACTTGGGCCTTACGCCTCTTTTCTTTGCCTCTTTTATGAGTTAGTTACTTTATTAGTAACGAAAAAAAACGTGAAATTTAATGATGTTTATAACATTATTAATTGTCTTAAATTAGGTCTCATTTATAATGCAAACTAATTAGGTTTTCTCTTTAAAAAAACTGCTTGCATAAATGATTTTTAAAAATTAGATTTTGAGCTTTTAGAGAAGAAAAAAGTAGCCGTTGCATCAGAACTTTGAATGATCTAAAATATTGTGATGTCCAATTTTCATTACCTCTTCTACTTTCTGAGGTATAAACGGGACGGACGGACAGACAGACGGACCGACAGGTCACACAAAACTAATAGCGTCTTTCCCCCTTTCGGGGGCCGCTAAAAATAGTTATATAAGAATCTATAGCGTAAGGGAACTCATCGAATGTTTCTATAACATCCTGTGAAAGGTTTGCAAGTTAACTTCCACAGAGTCAAGTTTAAAGTTTGCCTGTGATCAACAGTTAGCAAGTCTCAACTGTAAAAGAATACCAATCAACCCTTTAGTTTGCTTAACAAATCACATGCAGATATCCATGCACCTACGTAGTCGAGAAATATATAAAATAACTTCGCCAAATTATCTTATAAGTTAACACACACAATAGTCTAGTCACTCTAGTCCAGGGGTCTCAAACTCATATCAGCGTGTGGGCCGCACTGGAAAGTAATAACCTGTCAGCGGGCCGCACCATGAAAAGAGAATGTTTTTTCATTAATTTTACTAAGACTATTGTCAATGCTGAAATATTAGTTACATTTAGTGTAGTTTATTACAAGCACAGGCAGTTTAGTTTACTTAAATAAGTTGACGTTGTCTCTGTCACTAATAAAAAAGTGAAACTGTAGTTTAAAAAAAAAATATTTTAAAAATTCAGATGTCTCGTCACTCATGTTTCTGTCCACTCAGCTGAGAGCGTTTGTCAGAGGCCAAACCATTGACGTTAGGCCTGAAGCCGCGTGTAGTGGCAAGCCGCAAGGTTGCTCTCAGATGCTCAGCAGTCAGTCGTGATCGTAATGCTGTTTTGTTAACCTTCATTCTGGAGAAAAACTGTTCGCAAACGTACGTACTTCAAAACATCTCTAGAATTCTAGCAGCTGCACAGAAAAAGTTTGTAAAACTTCTCTGGAAAGAAACTGTTAGAAATCTGGAACGCCAACATCAGCGTATTTTTGCTTCAGAACAGTGTCTCACTGCAGGTCCAGTATTTCCATCTGGACTTCCTCTGGAATTGTTTTCACGTCAACTGCGAACGGAGTGGCAACAAGGAAAAACTATGGTTCGAGAGCAGTGAACTGCTGAAAGCGGTGTTCAAAATCCTTCAGTAGTCTGGAGAATATGTCTACGTAGTCTTTCAGGCGCTTTTGTTCAACCGTTATGCTCTGTAGAAAAGAGAAATGAGCCAGGTTTCCATCTGCCAGATGAGTGGCCCACAAAGTCAGCTTGCATCTGAATGATTTGATGCGGTCAAACATCACGGTAATCAGGTGCTTTGTGCCCTGTAGTTGTGAATTGAGTGCATATAGATGTTGCGTGATGCCAGTAAAAGAGCAAGATCCTACAAAAATATTGGCTCACTGAGCTGTGGTTTGTCTCTGTCTTTCATTGCCATGAACAATGCTATTTCCCGTTTCAGTTCAAAAAATCTCTGCAGCAATTTTCCCACGACTCAATTATCTGACTTCCGTATGATACAGCAACTCTCCGTATTCCGTTTCTAAATCAGCTAGAAATGACACAAACTGTCTGTGGTTGAGACCCCGTGCACTTACGATGTTCATCGTCTTCACGACAACATTCACAACGCTCTTCATTTGTAGACTTTTGCCACAGAGTGCTTCTTGGTGCAGGATGCAGTGTATGGCTACTTAAGGTGCAACGGTTAGAATCAGGCTACCGTTCACCCAGCTTCTGCTAAAAGCCTGAGTGGTCGGTGGGCGACAGTGACACCTCATTTACTGATTTGTGCAGTTGTAAATCATTTCACGGCTTATATGTGGTCATTGTAAATTTTATCTAATTGGTTATTGTAAATTTTATCTAATTTTTTTTTTAATTCGCGGACGTCGTCGCGGGCCGCACTAAATAGTTTCGCGGGCCGCATGTGGCCCGCGGGCCGCGTGTTTGAGACCCCTGCTCTAGTCTGAATGTAAATTAAAGGCTTAAATCTACTAAGTCGTTGGTTGTCCAGGCTGGTACAGGCTCCATGCTCTACTGACACTGGGAAAGAAAGTGCATTTATACGAATTCTTCATATTGGAGGTAAGTGGACTTTGAACGGTCTAAGAGGTCCATCTAAAACCTCACGAAAGACTAACTAACGTTTTAACAAAATAGCAAAGTAAGTATTTAATAGTACATGAATAATACAAATCTTCGAATGTTTATATTATAGCCAGTTATTGTTATCATGCTAAAACATTCACTCTAATAGCTGTTTAGAATGAAAAGGCTTCTACGACTGATGTCGTCGCCTTTAAATTCCACGCTCCAATGTATAAAGCCAACCTTTGGTACAAAGCCGAGGACGTTAAGTGAATCCTCATTACGACATACAGACTGTCGCAATGGAAACTGTTAACCGGAGCCTGAACAGTTATAACGAGACGGAAGTCGTTTACATTTATCTTCTATTACAACATGTAGGCTAATGGGCACAAACTATTCGAAACAAAGGATAGCTACTTTCGAATTAGATTAGTTTTGTTTACTATGAAGTTTTAATAAAACCCTTCATCAAAGTATTCACTCTACAAGAATTAAGTCTATTAAAAATAAATCTAAAGTCTGCGAAATTACTAATAGGAATTGTTGGATGATTCCAAACAGCTGAAAATGAAAAAGCCTTGTGAAAGTTTAAAAAAAAAGAGATTTGATTACATTAACATTACGATCTCTCTAGAAGGAAACAACAACAGTTCTGCCATTTCTTTGGTACGACAGCAGCTTTTGTTTCATCCGTTTCCGTTACAAAAACATTGTAATCTAGTTGAAAAGGTCTAAGTTCAACAATGCTATAGATCTGCAGACGTGTCTCAATACACGACATTACAATTGAGATGAAAAAAATTATGTTTTTAGTCATGTTACTCGCCAATGCATCGCAGTACAGAGAGTCGAATCCATTCTGCTCGAGCGGGCCTGAAAGTGTACAATGAAACAGGGGAGGAGGGCGTCCATAGGTATTCACTGAATGACTCGAGCGAATCGATCCCCAAGGACGATTAGATTAGCACCACAACAATACCCCGCCCTCCACTGGAGATCGATACTTTCACATCCATTTAGTCCTTCGGAGACAGCGTGATGAGGGAGGAGGGTATAAGAAGTACGAGTGATAGCCAGGCCGTGATGTCATTAGGACCTCGTGCGCCTATAACCATGGAGGCTGCGGGGAGTAGCTTCCTTAATAGAACAAGAAACATTTGTGTTCTTAGCGGGGCAAGTCGAAGGACCTAATGTGATAACCACAGCGCGAGGTGTTGAGCACCTGAGAACCCCAAACAACACGCTGGTGTGCTGATCTGGCTTGGTCCAACCAGATCGATAAATGCCACGGAGCATCCGCTCTATGCCAAACACAGCGCCAAGGCAAATATCTATATTCCTTTACCCCGCGGTGCCTGTCAGTTCCGACATACAAAAAGCAACTGTGTGTGGTGAGTCAACTGGCGTGTTGTCGAGCAGTGTGTGTGTGCGCAAGCGGTCAAAAGTCCGATGTCTTATTTTGTGTTATGCGCATGTATAACGCCGACATTATATATAATTAATTAATCAGAGGCTGTTTACATGTCTCCTATCTTTGAACATAGAATAACACAGAAAAAAGCAAAGTGACTATAGAGACTTGTATGATTTGTAAGTTTCGGATGTCCCTTCAGACATGAAGATTATTACGTCCTAATCATAACCTCTTCCAGGACGGCGGGGGGAGGGGCAGGTTCGAACCAAGGACAAAAATGCATGCCACACTACCTGACATCTACCAATATGCGCAATACGTACAACACATGAATGAACTTGCTAAGGAACTGCATCCTTTCCTAACGTTTTAGTCACCAGTATTTAGCAGCAAACATTTATTGTTTAATCTAGGCATACCTATAGATTCTTGAACTGAAGAACTTGTATGTTTTTTTTTGTGTTTTCTATTTTAAAGCCATAACTATGAACAAGCCAAAAGTGGGAGGTGTATTGCTAAATACAAACACAATACCAATAATACTATTGCCAATGTCACTAAAATATCAAGTTACTGCTGCAGTAGAATGCCATGTCCACTATCAGTGTTAAAGGAAGATTGTGACTGACTTCAGGTGTTTTTTTTTTATTACAATCTCAAAAAAAAAAAAATCAATTCAGCAAACAAATCATTTCTAATGCATGGAGGGCAGTGCTGGCAGAGGTAATGGAGTTGTGACATACAATGGACCGATGTAGTAGTGATGGCAATATTTTGAGAACATACATAGTGGCATACGTTACAACTCTAGAACTGTAAGGAAACAACCATTTATATAAAAAAAAAATTAAACCAATAAAGCACATTAAAAAACAATTCTATATTATATAACATACTCGGTGTAAAAGACCTTTTTTAAAGAAGGCACATTATATATTAGTTCAGAGCAGTCTTCAAAGATTGAAAAGGTGTATGGGGGTTACAAACACAGAAGTGAATACATCACAGATATTCTTAAAAATGAACAGACTAGTGAACATAATCTTATGAATGAGTGGTTTGAAGAGACATTATCTTAAGTTTAGAACTAGACAGAAATCTTTTTTTTTAATGGAATGTTTCTAAATGAGTGATAGATAAATGATGTTTTACCTTTATAATGACTTGTACCTCACTCATAAAAGGTTTTTATAAAAAAAGTCAAATACACAGACAGTAACAAAAACTGTGTGTACTTACGTAATATAAGGTTAGTCAGCACACAGGCAAAGATGTAGATGCACAATAAAGATAATGAGAGAATGAACAAGTAAAAATAGCGGTAATTCCTCCGGCCAACACAGTTGCCAACCCAAGGACAGTGGTGGTCAAACCGTTCTGTGTAGAGAAACAAAATCAACACATTAAATACCATTTCAATTTTTAATAAATGAACAACAAACATAGATCTATTTACTAATAACATGAAAATGACAAAAATACTGTGTCAAAACAGATGTGTCTTTGAAGCAAGACATAAAAAACAAAACAAAATTATAGCAGCCATTTTTTTCTTTCAAAAAATACAAATACTAGTGACAATAAAAAAAAATATATTTTATCCAATTTAAAATTAATGTTAGATCTAGAACCTCCAAATTTTAAATTAAAAAGCAAAAAGTGAAATCATTCAGAAAAAAAATTTATTAAGAAATCTAAGAATTCAAGAATTTAAAAATATCCCAATGTTTTTTTTTTTACTTCTTAATATTCATTAAAATACGAACTAATCATCATCTTTTTTTTTTTTTTGATGAAATAAAAATAAACAAGATATTAGCTTCATTTTGAATAACTAATCTTGAAACTACAAAACACTTGGTAGAAACACTGAACAAGTCAAGCACAGTAGATATTTAAAGATAATACAAAGTTTAGGGCACACAGAACTTAAAATATCAAGCTAAGTATCAAGCCAACTACTCACCAACACAGTTATCACACAAACTGCAATGTGATGCCCTAGGTGGGCGAAATATTTTACAGGTAAAACAATACTTTAGCTTGATGACTTGGCCTTTGATCACAACCTCTTTTGTCCTGGGTGGTGGCCTGTATGTCCCAGGTGAGTTAGGATTGGCTACTTCTGTATATGAAAGAACAAAATAAATAATTAGATCTTTTAGTACAAACAAATTTTAAATTAAGACAACACTTTTTTTTTGACATAATAGAATACTAATATAGAGAATGTAAAAAAGAAAAAGGCCAAAAGCAGGTAAAATATTTTGCTATTGAAAAGACAAATAAATCTAAGTAGCTAGCTATGACATAATCCTAACTACTGCATTAAACACACATACTCTACAAAAAGTTATTTCAACATTTATTTTTTTGTTACCTTAATCTAAATGACACAGAAAGGGCATGATGGCCAAGTGATAAGTTCTTTGTTTCTGAACTGAGGGGGGTCTCTAGTTTTGAACTTGGATATTTTTAAGATGACACCAGCCACCCAAATGACATAGGTTGGTGAACTAAAGCTGATTGGTCTGTGTGCTTGACTTCCTATTTAACAATTGGCCATAGAAACAGATGACAAGGTCGGAAAGAGGTACTTTTTTACCTTTTACTTAAAAGCCCCGTAAAGTTTGTTGGAAGGCTAAATAAGTGAATCAGTTGCCATGTATTTTAATATAAGTTAAACTTCTGTATTTGACAATCTACTCCAGTAATCTAATGGTCATTACACAAAATATACATAACATAAATAAACAGAGAAATAAATTACCATTTTGCCTCTCCATTTCTGCTGCCTCTTCCGCCGAGGCTCTGGGTATAACCCCAGGGTCACTGAAGCTGGTACGCAGCAGTGTGGCCATAACAAATATAAACAATGCACCTCCAATGGCTGGGATGGCAGGCGTGACTTTTATAGCCAGATAAACACAACTGGAAAATAGAAAGAAAGAGAAAGACTGAAACCCAATTTTCTTAGAATTAAGAGATTCTACTGAACTACTTAGATCTAATCTATCTAGATGCTTAGAGAACAAAAAGTTGTTGAATGTAAAGTAATTAAGGTGGAGAACTAGGAGAGTAGAATCAACATAAACATCAGAGTTCAAGTGCAAAGTAATTTGAATTATTTTGGAACAGGTAGGTCTTAATGTTCTTTTTGAATTTAGTGAAGTATGCACTTTGTCTTATCTTAATGGGGAACAAGTTCCAAACCTTTGCTCCATGCACTAGAAATGCCCACAAAAATGAGATGAACTTTTCAAAAACATCAGCTATGAGCTGTGTGTTACAATGAAATCAAATGAATATATCAGAAAGAATGAATCCGTTTATGTTTAATGATAGCATCATATCAAAGGGAAAAAGTCAATATCATTTTAATGTCAAGCCTTTTGATCATCACACAAAGGGACACAAAAAGCAACTAATTTAGCATAAGTAGCAAGAACTATTGAGTGGGAGGGCTGAGTTCGAGTAGGCTAGAGAGAGAGACAACAATAAGAGTGATGAACAGCTCTCAGCTGAGGAATGCTGGAACAAATGTTCACAAAAACTGGGATGACTAAAATATGTTCCCTTCAACCAACTTTGGTGATTGAAACAGTTGGAGCACATTGCAGACACAAGGGATCTACACCTATAAGTATACACTGTGTGGCATTGTTCAGTGTAGGAATGTAGACTTAACATGTATTATAGTTCATAATGTTTGTCAAAATGTAAAAAAAAAATGTTAAACAACGTTAACTTTTTAGTCGTTAACTTTTTAGTCGTTAGCAGAAATAAACAGACACTTTTCATTGACATGTTAAATTATAGAACAGTTTTTTTTTTCACCTTAATTTTTACGACATCATTGATTCATATTGAATACGGCATTTTGAGGTTAATGTCCTATTCAGTTTTTCCCCATTATTTTTTGTTTGTTTGTTTTAAAACTGGAAATGGCATGTCACATTTTAAGACTCCTGTAATGGAATGACGTCACATGATATGTTTCTCTTCTTGACTACTTTCATCAGGGCGGGCAACGAGTCGGCTGAAAATCCATTTTGAATTTTGTTTTCTGTATAATGTTTTTCATTCAATTTTTTTAAAAAAATCTTTGTGTGCACGTGAGTGTGAGACAAAAGATTAATTTTGATATTACCGAAGCTACTGGAAAAAAAATATATTCCTATTATAATTCCCTGTCCGATCGATACTAGTCCAATCTCTTAAAATTACCTGGTAAAATACACTCCGTGGTTACTGTTATTTCCAAAATCTACTATTAGAAAATATTTTCTAAGCGAATGGACATGCAAGTAACATACATCATTTAAATTTGTAAGACGGGGATTTATAGAGCGAACAGTCATTGCTTGCTCAACACGTATGTCTACTACAGAATCTTCCGTATCTGGCGCGGACTCTGTGAGCTACACCTGGACGACAACTACAACTATGTTTGTAGCTACATCTGGACAACAACTACAACTATACTTGTAGCTACATCTGGACAACAACTACAACTATATTTGTAGCTACAT
>JADKLZ010005243.1:15755116-15772030 GCA_021533235.1 Biomphalaria straminea
GTAGCTACATCTGGACAACAACTACAACTATATTTGTAGCTACAACTATCTACAGAATTATTGAAAGGTAAGATGAGACCAACATTTCGATCGAACTAATTGTAGGTAAAGTGTTGGCGAAGCTAGGCACACTTATGGATCCACCAAAAGACTAACATAAAGTTGAGAGTGCACGAACAATGGTCACTGAGGGGGAACAGATCCAGGGAGCTCAGTAGGACCAAAAAAAACAAACAAACTAAGACCAATGCAGGCCAGGGAGAGAAAAATCAAACGCCCAAATAAGTGTTGCCACATAGTAAGGATACAAAAACAACGTCACGATTTAGAACTGAACATTGCCCAATAGGAGACTACTTCGCTCGCTAAGATCCGGGAAAATGTCGATTCCAAAAAGTCGCCACTGCCGGGAACACACGGTCACAGTTCTAAACATTCTCAAAGAGTGAAGCGTGCTAATGACAGAGCGAGAGGTCTTGAGAACGATACAACTGGTGCTAAAACGGAGATAGGGAAACCCCAAAGGAACACTACAAGATACCTGAAAGTGCTGCAGGTCATCGAGTCTCAGTACGGAGGCTAAGTGCTACAAATGATTGAAAACACACGATACAAATATAGTCAACAATAAGTTTTAGTATCGATATTTAAAGGAAAGAACTTGATTTCAGATATATAACATTAGATACTTCTCTTTCATTCAAACAAATAGAAAGAATAACTATATGGCATGCTATCCGTCTAAAGTCCCTTAGGGAAGGGCATTATTACGTTTTCGTTTAGAACTTACTAATTAAATTATTTATATGTCAAACAATTGGTTTCTATTTAAATTTTAAAGCATTAATTGACAATTCAAGCCTTTACTTTTATCTCCTGTCAACTCTAACGTAGATGGATTAATTGATTAATTAAGCCTTTACTTTAATCTTCTTTCTACTCTAACGTAGGTGGATTAATTGACTATTTAATCCTTATTTTTATCTTGTTATCTACTCTAACGCAGGTGGACATGAAACGATGACTCGACGTTGGGTTTATTATTTCGTCCTAGTGATGTACCAAGAGCAATAGATGCCTTGCTGCTTGACAGAGACCAAACCACTCTCATGATAGTGGAAAGTTGTTTTAAAATAAAATAGGACTAAACTATGACATACGAGGCACATTTTAATTATGGGTAACTTAGACTTATGTGGTCAAAAGTGTGCTATGAAGTGGTCAGTAAAAAGTAAGTGATTTTCATGTGTTTCATTCCTTATTGTCACGTACGCAAATCTAAGTTTATCTATGTATTTCATAATTTAGTAAGGCCACGTATCCAAACATAGAATCTGGGTTTTTAACAGAAACTCCTACTCTGGTTTGACCCAGGGAAATCACCTCGGAAAGTCCAGCGGCCATTTTGGATTGTTCTAGAATTTCGACGTCACGACCCTAGTGAAGTCTGATTGGTTGGTTTTGGCAAGATACGCGGGCTAAGCGTGGGTTTTAATCAGTTGTGCTTTGATTCTGCTTGAGAACAGTCATGTAATTGTAGATCTAATATTTTTGAATAGAAAGTATGTCTTTGTTCAACTACAAGTTTTATTAATATATATATATTTGTACATAGCTGTACTTATGTTGGATTCAAATAAAGGTTCCTGTATTTTATTATCTAAATATTACTCAAGTGAATTCTAGATCGTCTTCGTCATAATTGTTCAATCATTACAATCCCCGGCGTCACGGCACTTGTGACACTTATATTCTTTTCAAGGAAGCAAAAGGTGTACTCGTTGGAACTCTAAATTCCGAAACTGGCAGCCAAAATAACAAATTGTTGTGCTAATAATGTGAATGTTGTGGGTTCCGTTCCCAAACTTGACTTTTCCCAATATTTATCCGATTCAATCCAATCCGACTCTCTGCCGATCCGATCAGTTCCGACCAGATCCAGTCTGATCCGATCCAATCTGTATCAGATTCGATCCGGATCCAATTTTATTTAAACATAAATTAGACTTTCATTAGGGCCACTTGTTCAATTGTTGCTCTTTAAAAGACAAGCCCGCTTTAAAAAAAAAATCAATACTATTCTATACTAATACCATATTTTTTGAATGGTGAGTTTGAAGATAAGAAACTGACCTCCACTCTACGTTTTTTGAATCATAAATTATTTCTAGATTTCTTGATCTAGTGTAGGCAATGTGATATGTGCTGATTTTATGAAATGGATTATTTTTTTAAAAAAAGGAAGGAGGATTGTGTGTGTGTGAGTGAAAATATCAATTGTAATTAAAATTATGAACTTATGTACACATATGATTTAATTTCCAACCAACAGTACGTTCGCCTTCTGACACCCCCTCCCAAGTAATCTGAGCTAACATACTTCAGTTATTAAACACATTTCTCTTTCCAGAAGTCCTCCCACGCCACAAGTCTCGGCTCAATCAGAGAGAAGAGGTCGTGACCTTTTCCAATGGGTTGCTATGGAGGATGTCGCCCACTTTTCTCCTCCGTTAGTATTGTTCTTAGTTACAACATAACCCCCCCAATTAAGTACCTGGCGTTTAGTAAATAGAGAGTTAAATCATTCTGTCTTTGAGATGGGGACAAAAAAAATTAGAAAAAAAAAAAAAACACGACAATGCCTTCAGATTTGTGGGTTTCGATGAAAACCAATGTAATAGTAAGTAATCAATGAACAGAATCTATTGATATATTGTCTACTTGTAAGAGTGTCTCCACAGAACAATGTGCACGTGAACAAAAGAAAGACAAGTGTTTACACTGATTTCTAGATTGATCTCAATAATGACATTTTAAATCGACAGACCAGAGATTTTGACTTAGAAAGCGAAAATAAATGAATACATAAAATTAATTTACAAACGTTTATAATTATATATGTAAAATAAGTAATATATACAGTATGAACACCTTTATTTCTTTTAACACTATTTTATTTCTATTTTACCCTCTCCCACCTCAGGTATGGATAAACCGCTAATATTTGTGTTTATGCTAGCTGTCAACAAGTAAAATAAAATTACTTTATAGAAGGAGGCGCTTGGCTTTCGACCCGGGGGTCTCGGGTTCGAATCCTGGACAAGACTTAGATTTTTGAATTCGAGATCTTTAGGGCGCCTCTTAGTCCGCCTAGCTCTAATGGCTACCTGACAATAGTTAGGAAAAGTAAAGGCGGTTGGTCGTTGTGCTGGTCACATGGCTATATCGTTAACAGTGGGTCACATAAACAGATGCCCTTTACATTATCTGCCCTATAGATCTCAGGATCTGAAAGGGGAACCTTATCTAACGTAAAAACAAGCTTATAATGAGTGAATTAACATCAATAAAAATGAATAAAAATAATAATAATAATCTTTATCATCCATAAGGAAATTTGTTAATATGCATTACCCCAAACAAAACATGATAATTATAAAAACAGCTGCCCAAATGGGGTTTATTTTTTTTCCCCATGAATGACCTTACCAGCAGCATTTAATATTTTATGAGTTTATTTTTAATGTCTGATATTGAAGCTTAAAATACTGAAGATGTGAGCGTGATAAAACATCGCCAAGGCCTTTTCGCTAACATTAATTAAATGATGACATTTTTCTAAGTAATCGTAATCTTTGCTGCCCTTGTTGCTGATATCAAATAGACTAACAGAATCCAAATGGAGGTAGGCGGCCTAATGTGTAGGCAAACTAGGGCTTACTAGGCAGCCGTCAGGGGGCATCGGATGGTGGGGGCCTCGCACGGCACTCTTATTTTTTTAAAGAGAAGAACTAGCGAAAATTGTGCCCAATGTTATAGTAATCTTTCTCTTTTTTCGATAGCAAATAAAATAATTAATTAACAATAGTTAATTGACTAATTGGGTTATTTTTTTTTCTTATTGATTCTTGTTTATCATGTATAAGAAATAATTGTGCGAAATTTCAACCTGATCTGAAATCGGGCGTGAGAAAAATAACGTGTACAAACTTTTTTTTTTCATGCAATACTTTAGAAGTTTGTTGCCCCTTAAAGGATAAATCGTTTATAGAGCACTATTCTTTTTTGTCGGGGTGCGACTGTGCGTGGTTAATGTCACCGGTTACCTCACGCTAAGCCAATACATGTTCTATATTAATATGCTTACAACATGCTCCGTGCTCTATGGTCCAATAACTTTGTGGACCAGTTGGGGGGGGGGGGGGAATCTGGGAGAAGGTTTCCGTGCTGCCTTTTCAAAAACAATTCAAAAATATTATTAAAACGCATTAAAAAGGATAAAAAAGTTCACTATAACTCAAACTAAGCATACCCAACTCATGTAGCGTCTTTTGATCAAATCATAATAATAATAAAACACGCCAACAAAGAAAGAGTGGGCGCAAACATTAAAACTTGTTGCACATAAACACTATTATGTATTTATCAAGGTTACAGATGAACACTTTTTTACATCATAGATCGCAAGGTCTGAAACGATTATCTTACTTTTTTTTCACAACATGCAAAGTCTAAAGTAAAAAGCTTTGTGTGTGATTGAATGACAAGTATTTGCTGGACGTACACACATATATAATTTATACACGATTAACATATATTGAATTTCTTTTTGATTACTTTCTTTGGCCACTATAATAAAACGAATATATTGAATAGTTTGATAACGACACTTGCTGTTAATTCCACTACAGCACTACACAGCAGTATCACTATATAACAACGGTTTTGAAAAAGCTAATATGTATAAATAACATTGACATAGAAATATTTTATTAAAAAAAACAAAAAACAAAAAGGGCTCGCTTTCTAGACAACAAAAGTAGCCTGTTGCACGGTCCACCTGGAAGCAATCTATAGGAGTATCTTCGCGGTCCCGATTCCGGATAAAAGAGGACATCCTAACCTTCCAAGAGGTATGGAAAAACCTTAAAACACAGAAACCCTTGACGTGGAGCCACCCCCCCTCCCCAAGGCAAAACTGTCGCATCCGTTACTGTGCACGATCTGGGAACAAGCCCATGCAAACTAAATTACCTATACCAAGGTAATACTAGAACGACTGAAAGATACCCTAAGACTCTAGACAATGTATTACAGACAAGTAAAGGCTGGTTTCCGTTAGGCTAATTGATGTACTGGCCATATTGCTACTTTACGCATTAACATGGAGCATTCTATCCAATGGCAGTCCCCTTTGTGCATGACCTTTATATATTTTAAGCAAGCCTTCGTCAGCGTTGACGGCGTATTAATTTGGAAACTGATGAACTATTATGGACATTCATCGAAATTCACCATCATCAAAGAGTGATACAAGCAAATGTCAAGCAAATTGGCCAATCCATTTCCAATCAAAACAGGGGTAAGACAAGAATGCATGCTTTCGCCCTTTATATCTTTTTTTTTTGGCCATTGCTTGGGTCACGAGAGAGATAACAAATATGGCAACAAAGTGGACAGTAACTCAATGCATAGAAGACTTGTATTTGGGCGATGACATGCCTCTTTCATGTTCAAAGAAAAAGTATCAGGCGAAATTGATCAGACTCTATAAAAAGAAGCCAAAAACAAAAACAACCAAAAAACTAGATGACTGATCAACGAAAAGAAAATGTAAGTTATGAGATTAAAAAAAAAAAAAAAAAACAACGGAGGATAACTAAGTCGAACAACTAGTTCGATACTGACCCACTTCAACTATCTGTGAAGTAGGTTTAGAAAAGACTCTTGAACGGATTAAGATATATAATGAAATCGCATTAATGATTAGAGGTATTAACATTAGGACTTTAACTTTCTTCATGCAATCAGGCACACCTTCTTTACTGAACAAGATCCGAAGCTGTAACACAAACATTAAGTCGGTCCTTCTGGGCAGTTCCGAGACATGGAAAGTAACAAAAACAAACTTGAAATAAAAAATCCAGACCTTCGCCAACAGTTGCTTAGGCCGGATGCTAAGAATTAGGTGGCCTGAAAAGCGTGTGGGAGAAAACCAATCAGAAACTTACATCAACAAACAAAAAAAATGATGCTGGATATGACAGGCCTTTTCGAAAACCAAACTACAAATATTGCAAAACTGGCACTTGAAAGTAACCAAGTATAGAGGATAGTGGACAGGCCTAAACAAACCTGGAGCAGGTCGGTTATAACCGAAGGTAAGGATGACATGGGGGCGGCTGAAGAAAACGGCCCAGAACCGCGTGCGGTGGAGGGTTCTGGCTAAGGCCCGATGATCACCCAGAGGTACACGGAAGTAAAAAAAGACGTCAAGTCGTTGCACGATATTTTCGCTTAGTGAAATCGAAATTTCAAGTTAAAATAAAACTGAGTAATTTATTTTGAGCTGAATTCCGAACATAATAGTATAGCTGGTAAGCGTTGTGCTAATAACGCGAATGTCGCTGGATAAATCTCAATACTGGACCTTTTTTTTTTCTATGACAACTAAAATATGAATGTTTATCTTAGTCTATTATTTAAACATGAAGTAGACGTTAAGTTTAGAGATCTACAAGCGACAGACAGATAGTACTAAATAAATAGCAGATTTTCTCTTTTCGAAGTGGAGGGTGGTTCCCTTAAAAATAAAAGACCATTTTTGATAAGACCAAACTACAAACTTGTTATAGAAAGTGTGCCGTTTCAATAGCTTCGTGATTTCGATAAAATACTCTTTCATCAAATGGATCGATTTTAGTTTTTGACCGGAGTAGTCAAACAGGATTCATGTGTTCATGGATTTGATATTTTCACATCATTCTTTCGAGATAAAGTCTGCATGCAAAGCACATACACAACCTCTTGACATTTATATCAGCAGACGATAGCATCTCGAAGTTGGGACTTAGTTATTAGACCACTTCATGTCATTGAACACAGCGTTTCTCAACCTTTCACGACTCCAATGTTCATTTCTGAGGGCACACACATCTGCCTGCTGTCAATAGTTAGGCTACGACCAGAAAACAAACTTCCTCGTTTAAAAAACGTTATTGCTATTTATTTAGAGTACGGTACTCACTATTAACCTGTCGAGTGCACTCAGAAGTATGCCTACACAACTTGGGGGGAGGGGGGTAGTTTCCATTAGCTCTGTGTAAGAGTAGGTACCTAAGCGACAACAATATTTTCAGAAAGCCTAAACGGTGCCTAAACCTACTTCAGAGAATTTTGGATCAAAGTAAACATGTGTGTGTGCCGAAATACCCAGGCTTTGTTTTCTTTTTCTTCTCTGAAGTTGAATAAATAAAATTAGTTAAGGCATGACGGGTTTGAATATGAAGCGATTTAAATCATTTTCAAAGCAAATAAAAGTCAAACAGTTCACTGAGTGGTCAGGGGTCGACTCGTCTACTAAAAGTTACACAGAGGCTAATAGTTTTTATCCCAAACACCGCTATCTGTAACATGGGAGCCCAGCAAGACTACCGCCTCCATGGAAAGAGCTTAGCCTAATCACGACATTAGGGCCGGCATTAGTCACAATACCGATACTCTTATCGATTTTCTCAAGGACGGCACTGCGTTTAAGCCTTTCCAGTGCAACACACGAAATGTTGGGACTGTAAGACAGGAACAGAAACGTGCTGAGAAGCAAGCATTTAGTACAGCAGGAGAGATCTAGAACTATGTGTTGCATAAGTTAGCCATATTTGAAATCATGCTGTTGTGGCCGCAGCGTGTCAGATCGATAGAATGAAACGTAACTGGACACCGTTACAGAGCAGGCTAAGGAATCTAGGAAGAAATCCGCGAATGATTATTAGTCAGTAGACTATAACAAATGATATTCGTATACCGGTGTATATAATCCACTAGCAAAATAGTGGCAACATGTTCCGGGGTGTTCTTTGCTGAATCTTAAAATGAAAATAGATTCTCAAGTGTAAACAAATTTATGGTTTTAAATAAAATGAGGTTCTAAATTAAGAATTCTTAGACTTAAAAAGAGTCTACTGCCTAGAAATAATCAACAATGATCAGCAGAATTGTGTTTTGCCTCCCCGGTAAAATGGCAGGAATGTATTATTTGCACAAAAGGTACTGAATTGAGAAAATAATTAGGTTTATACCATGCGTATATCATCTTCTCTAAGTTAAGTCTTGCTTGATGCCCCAACGGTCCACCAGACTAAGGGATAGGTAACAGGTAATATCATGTACCATAGTTTTTTTTGCAATCCATTATTTAACTACTGATCGATACAAATAAAATCAATCAATAAATACACTATCAGATAGGCCTATTTAAATGGTACATCGAGATCTCAATTCCAATTGTTTTAGAATGCTTGCACTTTTTGGTGCCCACGGTGTATTTTTCTAAGCCAGTCTTAGCCAACTTACAACTCGTATGAAATAAGAGGACAAAAAAAAAAAAAAAGAAAAGCTATACATATATACAAACAAACAAAAAAACAATAAAGAACAGATTAAGTTTTTAATTTATTAAGGGATAACTACATAGGTCACTTTTGAAACCAAAAAGTCATTTTTACTAATTACGTATCCATTTAATTGATTTCAAAGTATTGCGCTCAATACATTTTTAGGGAGTTTAAACATTTAAAATCTATGAGAAAGGGGAAAAAAAGCAATGCAGCAAACAAACAAACTAAAAGAAACGTAACAATTTAAAAACTGAAAAAGAAGGGGAGCGGCGCACTCTGGAGAATTGTGGAGAAAACACAAAAGAAATACAATAAACATTCATATATGTGACCCTGCTGAACCAAAACAAAGGACGTTTGGGCCACGAGGCCTTCATCAGCTACAAAACAAACACAAAGAGACAAACAATGAATACAAAGAGGCTTAAAGCGAAACGTATCTGTCCGATGTAGTTCTCTATCGAGGCAGACAAAAAATGATCTTCGATGGTGTAAAAGCGCGTGAAATCTGGAAAAAGGGTTAGGGCAAGTGCCCATCTAATTTTAAATAAATATGCGTTGGTTGTTGATCCCGTGAGGTTGGAGAGTCCCTGGCATGTAAATAAACTTGTTTCCGATCTGGACACGCGTGTTTTTGTCATTGCATTGTCGTATAGCAGTGATGAGCAGATCAGTGGTACCCCTATTATGTGTGTTATTAAAATGAACAGACTAACTTTAGTAGCAAAATTACGAATGTCTCTAAGGCAGTGATGCCCAGCCTAATTCGACACGCGGGCCATTTTAATTTCCGACACTCGTGTCGCGGGCCGCATGACCGAAAAGATACAAAAAACGTAATGAAATGGAACTAAAACTAAAACCCTTGGATCTAACACTTACATGCATTATTGAGATTTTTGAAGTTTATCTTCTTTTCTACCCTTCAGAAAAAAAACGGCTTCATTTCGCTACTTAAAATGTGAACAACATTATATCTAGCTTAACCACAGACTCATTTTCTTATCTTTTTTTGACAACTATTCAATCCTTCAATCTCTAGGCATAGTTTAACAATAGAACAAGAATTCTGCCATATGTGTTTGTTGTTTCTTTTAACCACTCACACTTTCTTTACTAATAAAATCTACTAGTCGACCGGCGGCATACCATACGCCGCTATTTTTCAAGGAAGGCCTTAGAGGCACTGCAACAAATGCGAGCGCAGTTTGCCCCGCACTTTCTTTAGATCCGTGCTTATTTTTAGATGTATAAATTATTAAATTAAACCATTTTATAACATATAATAGATTTCCCGCTGCCTCTTGATTTACCAGGAGCCCCTGGATAACTCCTGAAATGTTATTAAATATAGACCTACGAAAAAGTCCTGGAAATTATTGAAATCTGTTGTAAAGTAAAAGTAAAGTAATTTGTGATATTAATTAAAGCACTTCTAAAGTCAAATCTAAGAGTAGTATCTATCTGTGTAGTTTCAAGAGTCTTACGACACAATATAACCTCTTCCGGCTTCCACTTTTTTAACCTCCCTTCCATTCGCTACACAAATTCTTAAGAGAGTTATATGAAACAAAAATTTGTGCATGGCAATTGTGTGTACTTTTTTTATGTCTATAAATTGTGTTTAATCTCTAAGACTGAAGATCATGCAATTTTTAAATTTGTCCATAGACATAAATAAATATAGACTGGTCAATAAGAGATTTTTATGAAGGGAAAATTTGTGATTTGCAAATTAGTGCGCTTTACTATACAGCATGAGCAGTATAAAAGTTAAGTATTCATAACTATTTCAGCCATAACCTATAGATCTATAAGTATTACAATATTTTTATTAGTGTTTTTTTTTTTTTAGCGTGACTAATGTCAATTAATCATAATGTTCATTTTTGGTTCTGAAACTGTTTTTTAATTTTAGCTTATTTGGACATTCTGCTGAAAAAATCCCTAATTTCACTAATTCATAGTTAAGGACTGAATCCATTACTTCCTTTTTCCAGTCTATATTTATTTATGCTATCTATGTTATTTTGTAAATGAAAATAGTGCGGATTTGGATACACCATTTTTCTTTCACACCATGCTGCGTAAATGAGGAGGCAGTGTAGTTTTGTTTAATCTCTAAGACTGAAGATCGTGAAAATTGTCAGATTTCGGAAATCCGAATACAATGGATATACATTTTTTCAAGTTACATAAAATTACTTCCTGTTTCCAGTCTATATATGTCTATGAATTTGTCATAATTTTTCATAATTCAATAGTAGATATTATATATAGATGTTTTCAAGTTACATGAAGTGACTTCCTTTTCCAGTCTATATTTATTTATGTCTATGCTATTTTGTGAATGAAAATAGTGCGGATTGGGATGCACCAACTTCTATTCACACCGCGTGCGTGCGCCATGGGATCTTTCCAATTACTTGTTGCTCGTTTGACCTCTTACTTTGAGGAATATATATACAGATTGACTTATTATCATGTTCCATAAAAAAAGTAAAGAACAGTTCACTTATCCTGTTACTCCATCTATTCTAGTTAGGGTCCTACCGTACTTAAAATAACGTTATCAACCTTTTTAAAGAGGGAATTTTCTACTTTTTGTGCCATCGTTTCGGCGGGCCGGATGAAACCACTTCACTGCTCTAAGGTGTTATTGGAGTCGTGTTTTTAAGGTCCTGTCTGTATTTCCAACACAGATCATTTGACACCATGAGCATATTATAGCATATATGACTCATCCACTATTGCAGTTAAATTTGCTACTGATCTTGATGGTCAGTTTAGGACAAGTGATGGTGGGTGTGGCGAGCGCGTGTTTAGGCCTACGGGTCTGGCAGTTACGTCGCTTACATGGCCAAGTGCCAGGTTCACTCGAAATGTTATGGAATTTAGTGTGCACTAATATGTCTTGTAAGTATTGGTCTCGCCTGAATATCACAAGAGGTGGGGATGAAAAGACGTTGCGAATATGTTCATTGGCTAGGAGAATGTAAATTTTTTCATGAAGATGTTTTTTTGCTCTCACGTTGTGAGGGTGATACATTAATATTAATTTAGGCCCCTCAACATTGCCAGATTTCGTTTTTTTTTTCTTTCTTGAAAGCTTGTTCTCTTTTGAGATTTTAATCTAGCGATAAGGATTTGTCTAAAATAGCTTGAGGGTAACCACGCAAGAAAACTCTCAACATTTCAATGTTTTCGCGAAGACGAAGGATACGCAGAAATTGGCAATCTTAACATGACGGTGGATGCGATGACGAGTACAGAAGATAACTTTGGCAATAGCTATTATAGTGTCTTTGAAATGGTAGATGTTGACAGAGAATATTGGGTTATGTCTCTTTGGATGTCTAAGAAGTGCACTCTAGTGCTCATATAGTATAAATAAAACGAATGGTGGAATTGAAGTTAGTAGTGAATTTAATAAATTGGATTAGTTCATCCTCTGTCAGAGATGTTATGCCAAGCAATGTATCAATTTATCTCCTAAACAATTTGTTTTTGACATGTATAAAAAAAGGTATGTCTTAGAGAATACATAGAGAATACATACATATACAATAATTAAAATTTTAATTTAAAAAGCGCTGTTAACAAGCAAAATGTAGGCTCAAGGTGTTGTAATAACATTACAAAACACACACACACACATATATATATATATATGTATATGTTTATTATAAAATTATAAAAACATATATATTTAATAATATATATATATATATATATATGAAATGTGTGGTGTTTTTGTTTCCCCATTAAAATAAATAGACAAGTTTTATTTGTCTTAATAACAAAAATCCCTCCTATTGAAGCAGTGTTCCTGGTAAATCCAAAGTATGCTGTACAATGCAATAGGAAGTTACCAGCAATTCTTATTCCCCCATAAAAATTTTTTTACTGTCTTGAATACAATGATGAACAACAGACATTTTTTAAAATAGTGATAGCAAAATGTGTGTTTAGCTTTTTTCTTTCATTTCTTGTTTAAAGCTGAAAGAACAGCTGTATCACCAAAGATGATTTTCATCTAAGGAAGGTTTCACTTTGCTTAGGTTATATACTATAATCATTTCAAAAGGAAAATGTGAATTTATATAAAATAATAATGGTAAATGCTCTGTATGTACTATGATTTTTATGTGTTTTTTTTTTGTTATATTATACTAAATTGAAAATGTGTTGTGTCTTTATTATTAAAGAAATTCATTGTGTATTTTTATTTCATATATATATATAAAGTTTTTGTTTTTTTTAAAGAATAGACAGGCCTGTCATTAAAAGACATTCTGTATCCTAGGCAAAACACTGGAATGGAGAAAGACAGTCAACAAATCTTTTGTGGCACCCCAAGAGTCCAACAGACTATGAGATAGGATCTATTTAGATGTAGATTAGATGTGTAAAAGACCCACTAAAACAACAAGAGTCAATTAACACATTGATTTTATTTGTCTTCTATTCATCTCCTTTACTCCAGCAACTTGTTATGAATCTAACACACTTTTACACACAGTCCTGACTTACACACTTTCTTAAAGCTGTTCACCCAACCATGTACACTGAAGGTCAATTGGTCATTTCATACATAGGTACACACACTGCACTACTAGCCACTCAAAAACACATACTATATACACTTAATAACACAAGATGCTAACTATAAAAAGTAAACTTATCTTGGGTCACCAGATACCTACTAGACACAATTAGAGGTTTTAGGACAACCCAAATGTACAAAGCAACAACAAAGACTAAGTTAACTTTAAAAGATAGGCTTATAAATTATTTATTTAATCAATCGGTCAAAGATTGATTTTGCATGGAAAATAATTTTCATCAGTCAGTCAATGTATTGTAGAGAGTCTATAGATTTATTTTCTTCTTCTATGTCAATTAACTTTTGACTCTAACACATAGCATTATGCCCAAGAAAGCAAAAGAAAAAAAAATCCAATCCAATTGGTTTTCTTTTACATCCCCGAAAATATAATACAATCTCATCTGCTCATTTATATAAAAAAATGCTGTCGAAAATGTTAAATATGTTTAACCACAAGTCTCTGCCAAGATATGAATAAATATGATTATCATGAAAAAGCTGATGGATAAAACACCATGGAACAGAGAGTCTGAGAGAGTAAACAGGTTAACAGGACATTTTCCCAATTTAAGCCAATATAACTGCAAGACCAAGGACCCTACAACAACAAAAAAAAGAGACTGAATGGTCTGAATGGAGGACATGATGATGTATTAAGTCAAATTAAGATATATTATATATAATAATCTCATTAGATTGGTCATTCATTGGCCATTCTTTAATATATATATATATATATATATATATATATATATATATAGATCTAGACTCAAGTATAGATAGACTAAGAATAAGAATAGATCTATTATCTATACTATAGTAGACTAGTCTATACTATATATAGATCTAGATCTAAATCTAGATCTATTTCTAGTACTTACTCGAAAGCGAAAAAAAGTCCACTTGTTATAATTATGAGTGCACATGTGAGATAAAATACTCCAGCTTGTCTAGCCATCATTATCCTTCCACCACAATAGAATTTGTTTTTTCCTGGGAAAACTTCCCATCTTCTCACTGTTTTCGTCATTTTAATTTGTATCTCTTGAGAATCTTGATCCTCACCGGTTTTCGAATTGGAAAAGCCAGTTGTTGACACTGCAGTGTAATAGTCTTTCATGAGTGAAGCAAATACGCAATTTAAAGGTCAGCAATAAATCCGTCATTGAAAACAACATCCCAGTTCTTGTATACTTCATTTACGCGTTACTTTTGATGTCTTTACATTGTGAGAATTTTTAAAGCTTAGTGTTGAATAAAAAAAAATAATGATAATCTAAGAACTATCCAATGTTTTTGTTAGAAGGAAATGTCGCCAAGACTTTGTTGATCATTATGTCCCATATCACGCATGCGCAATAAGTCATTATGCATTTTTTTTTGTTTGACAATAAAACTTATAAATATAGATCTAGATATTAAGGAAAGTAATAATGAACAATATTCAATGTGGATTTTTTTTTTCAAAAGTCCTTGTAATCTATCTTTGTTGTTGTTTTTTAATACGAAAAAAAAAATACGTAACTAAGGCGAGTGAACTAGATCAAGATCTTTTTCCGGGTCAAAATTTAGTAAGGTCAAATGTATTTGTATGAGTTAGCAACATCATGAACATGATCAACATGTATGAAAATGTGATGTCTTTGTAGTCTACAAACTAGAATCTAGCTGATAATATACTCTATTATCATTAATATTAATATAATATTAATATAACTGATTTTTTAGATCTAGCATATGTATAGATCTTTTTGAGAAGACATGGTCTAGCTAGATAGTAGATCTAATTAGAATCTAGATCTAAATATAAACAACAAAAAAAAAGGTTTCTTGAAATTTCAATTGAAAATGACTACAAAAAAAGACCAAGTCCAAGCACCTGTGCCATCTGCCACTGGTCCATCATTATTGACTAATGAACCTGTCGACAATAAATACCAAAAATTAAAAGGTATAGATCTATAATGTCTATATCTATCTAGTCTAATTTACAATCCCACTACATAGAATATGATGATAGAACTATACTTTTATTAGATGTACTCATTTTCTAAATTAAATCTAGATTATTTAAAAACCAGCAAAAGTAAAACAGACTTATTAGACTTAGATCTAATCTAGTAGTCAGTAGATCTACTACTCAACTACTGTCATCATTAGAAATATAAAGTTCATAAACTTCACCTAGTCCTAGAATAATCTAGATTCATCATTCTAGATTATAGATTTATTATAATAATTATTATATACCGGTATATCAAATTATTATATGAATTTAAGTCACGATTTCTACTTCTAGTCCGAGAAGATTAGAATTAGAGTAGATCTACTATATCTAGAATAAAAGTATTCTAGAACTAGACATTAAACTACTTCTAAACTAGATATCTATATAAATGTAGTATAATATATATATATATTAATTAATAATGTTTAATAACTCCTTCATCACCAAAGTCTACAATCTAGAAGTCTTGATCTAGATTCTAGATCTAAAATCTAAGTTTTTCAATATTAACTATAATAGATCTAAAAGTAGACATCTAAATTTAAATTTTTAAATACACTTTTATGATTTTTTAAATGATTTCGTTTTGTCTGGATCACTTTTAGGGATATAACTTGTTATGACATGATTAGAATGTAGATTTATTTCGGTAATAATAAAGGGATAAGATTTACTTAGTTACGGAAATGACGAAAAGTTAGATTGAAAATTAGAATGATAGATGAGACGCTAAAAACAAGACGCTTTCTCTAAAGTGAAATTAAGGAATAAGATCTCTAAACGGCTAGATACAGACGACATTGGACAGGACCCTTCTTAAGGATTAAAAGTATTTCTTGCTAAAACTAGTGTCGTCTGTCTATTTATTGTTCGGCCTTCATTTGTGTTTTGAGTTGTTAAAGTTTACCTCCTGTATAGTGCATTTGTTGGATCCAACACTGCGAATAGGCATGTAACAAACTTAAGAATACTTTGGTCTAGATTAACTTTAGACAGTTGTTTAATTGTTGAAGGTGAAAATAATAAATAAAATGTGTACATTTTTAAAGCCTTGTTCTACTTTTCTAAATGTTTTTTTTTTCAGCTGCAATATTTCTAACAACAGTGACTGGCATGTCAATATTAGGAGGATTTGGAACCACATTAGCTATGTCCAAAAGACAAGATCCCACAAATTTTTCTAAGGTAATTTCTTTTATGATGCATGTTTTAAAGCCTACATTAAGATGTCTGTCTCACTTAACACTGATGAGAATGTTATGCTCCCTCTTTTGATTATGAACTTCATGAATGCTGTGTATTGCAAGAGCCACCACAACTTGTAATTTTTTGAACCTTGCAGGATGTATGGTAGCATACAGGTTTTTTTCTCCAGGCTGTTTCCTCAGATAAACTTAGGTTTCAGAAATTCAGGTTTATTGCCATAGCACAACAGGCTTGGTGCTGGGCTTAATTCCCAGAAGTGCATTTCATTTAATAGTATTTCTATATAGACAGCAGGAGTTTATCTTCACTGACACCTTCATTTAAAATAACTTGAAACCTCTGTTCTACTATACAAGTTTTAATTGATTACATCTTATTACATTCTAACTAATATTATAACTATCAATAGGTTTTTATAGAATTTAATTTATTCAATGAAACCAACTTAACTTAAAGCTGTACTGTAATTTATTTTGTTTCCTTGTCAATTGCAATTATTGAAAAAGGGTATCCATGGTTCCAGAGAGATTCCAGAGAGCGGGATCAGTTTAGCAACACGTGCCCTGGCTAGAGGATCTCTCTACTCTGTTGCTGGTGTTAGTTTAATCTGCTTTGCGGTGTGGAAACTTTTGGGAGTTCATGATGTGAGTGTAACGTTTATTTTGTTCAATGAGTGTAACGTTTATTTTGTTCAA
>JADKLZ010005243.1:15772040-15802490 GCA_021533235.1 Biomphalaria straminea
TGTAACGTTTATTTTGTTCAATGAGTGTAACGTTTATTTTGTTCAATACATCTTATAAAGCATTTTTTAAAGATTTATTTTTTTCATATACACAACATTCAAACAAATCTTAATGTGTTTAGTAAGCTTCATAATAGTGTGTTAATTTTTTTTTAAGTTGAAAGAATTCCGGCATAAAATGGGATCCATTCTACCCACAATTCCCAAAAAGCCTGAACCTGGCAGAAGTGAGTTTACTACTATCAGAGATTTATTTAACTACATCATTGAAGAAGATGAAAAAGAAAAGAGAGCCAAAAAGCAGACATGATAGCATTCCTTCATCTGTAAATAATTTATTACAGCATGTAAATATTACTTTGTCATAATTATTTGTTAATTATGTGTTCATTGATGTGAATTGGCTTGCATTTACTGAAAGCTAAAAATCCATGAATGTAAATAATGTTAATTTTTACACAGGATCATTCTTGAATGTTAAGAAGTATTTGGTTACACGTGCTATTATTTTTCAGTATATTCATTAGGGTTTCTGATTTATGCAATTTTTGTGTAACTTTCTAATGTTAAAGTTGGCTACATAAAACATTTTTAATTTACCTTTTATGGTATAGGTATAGGTCAGCATTTTCCACAAACAAATCTATACGATCTGCTGTAATGTGCTACTGGGAAGTGTGGTCGAGAGGCTAAGTATGGTACTTTTGAACTTGGCTTGACAAGCTATGAAGGCTATGAAGGGTCTCAAGGTTTGACACCCATCTCGACCAGAGTTGTGCCCCCCCCCCCCCCACCATGAGATTGGACCATAGCACTTTGAGCATGCTATAAGCATGAGCAATAATTATATATATATATATAAGAGCTATAATTTATTTACTGAAGCTATAGACTTATTCACATAAGTCTTTTAAAAACTCAACATCAATCAGAATAACAATGTAAATCCCCCCCCCCCCCCCCCCCAAAAAAAAATGTAATCATGTGATTAAGTGGTAAGAGCTGAACTAACTGAACCACTGAGAGTAACCTTAACCGCTCTGGTTTCTCTGAATTCACAGTAAACTTTTCTTAGAAAATTTGTACATGCTGACTTGTTAAATTATTTAAATATTGACTGGTCAAGGGCTTTGACTTGAATCGTCCTTTGATCTCCTTTAGAAATTATCCCCTCGTAACTGAATGCATTGGGGGGGGGTGACAAAGAGTAACTGGTGAGTGCAAAATGAGTATTTGTGATGCTATTATTTCACATGGCTGTTTGACATCGTCTACTGTTGCTGAAAAAAAGTGGGATAATTGCCCATGCAATTAAATGTTTACATTGATACATAAACTAGTCTTGGTATTTTATTTTTGTATTGAATAAAAACAAAAGTAAAACAAAACACACCCAAGAATGCAAAATGTGTGTTTTACTAGTGTCTTAATGTTCTCATTACAAATTTAACGGAATATTTTAAATATCAATGTACCATTTTGGCTTTGTTGTATTAAAAAAATATTATATTGAAGTAGTTTTGGGAGTAAACTATCCTGAATATAGTTAGTATGAATTAATCTCAACATAAAAATGTATTGTGTATAGTTTTTGTGATGAATGCCTGAACATTTTTTAAACATTTAAAAGAAGATAAAAGAAAAAAAAAAATTATTTTGTGTACATGGCATTAGTTTTGTGAATTGTTTTGCAATGTGAGATAGCTAGTTTAATTGAAATGTTGTTTTCCTTGTATGAAATAGTAAAAGTGCTATAAAACTATGTTTACATCTATGATATAAATATAATTACATTGTTAGTTAAACTCAAGAAGTCTAGTTTTAAATAATTTCTTAATTATTTATTTTATGGTGCTTTGTAAAATAAAAAATACAAACTATTAAATGTTGAGTAAACTAACCATTTATGATTTATTTATCATGTCAAAAAGATATTAATCTAAAAACTTCTACACATAAAACTTATAATGAAATTACTAATCCTGCTGAGAATTTTTTTTTTCATACAGTATGTTGAGTCATATAAAAGGAAAGGTTTATAATACCTACAAACTAATGTGAAAGATTAAACATATTTTTTATAACATAAAAATCAACCAATATCAAATTAAAAATTACTATAATACAATGATACAATATTTTGATAAAGATATTTTATTAACTTTGGTTTTTATCACAGAAATATAAAGAAATACATTGTAATATAACAATTGACATGGACGGATCTCTTTTTTTAGTATTCTACAATATTTATAATGGGAGTAGCATATCAGATCTGAGCATTGTCAAAATATAGAGACTTATTAAATAAGTGTAGAATAATCTAAGCATACGTTTTGGCAATTACTATGTACAATTAAAAACAAAATATTTACAAGTGAGGCAAAGTAAGCTTAAAAGATTTTTACACAATGCAATGACAATATTGTAAGCTTCATTGGTAAATGGGTAAAGTGAGAAGTATTATAGCTGCCTTTAGGTGCACAAGAATCACACTTCAGTTCAAAATAAATCCCAAAATTTTAACCTGCAGCCAATCCAGTCAGGCTACTACATCACTTAGTAAACAACAAAAGTACATCAAATATTCAAATCCTTACAAAAATATTTCAACAGTGATGTGTTCAGAAAATGACCAGGTGTGGTGAAATTCAACAGCATTCATGAAATGTTTCTTCAATGGTGTAAGAGAGAATCCTTGTAGGCTTTAGAACATCTGACTTGCTATATGAGTAAATTCTTTTAATATTTTTTCAGACTCAAAAACCTGATTTCACTATTTTGTAGCATTCATCCAAACCAAATTATGTAATATTACCCTTGTTAATATTAGGCAGGATTCACTATGTACTTGTATGCAGTACACTCTATGACTTTTTAATATATAATTTTATGGAACTAATTAATCATAAATTATAATATTTGTACACATATAAAGTATGTATGAAACTTGTATCTTTATCTATCTAACAAATACACTCTAAAACCCTTAATAGAATCATAATATATGAGTTAAGGAATCTCTGGTATATTTGCAAAGTATAAATTTTTTAACCACAATTATTCAGTATCTGTACTTTCATACACAAATGACGCTAGACAAAACCAAAAGATCTGCCCAGACTGATTATTCACTATTTCATAAATGTAAAGATAATAAAAATATATTGATGAACTATATACAAGTACATTTGTTTTGTTCAGAAGATTATATTATAAATGAATTTAGTATTCACTACACATGCACAGTGTGTGAAATAAATCCAACTGATGTGTCTCTGGATAACTGTCCGAAACTGTTGTACTTGAGCTGAGCATGGGTAACACAATAGTGAAGATCATAAGACTGTACATGTTCTGGACTGAAAAATTGAAAGATTGATTAACAATAGCAGCTCTATAGTGATAGTGTTCAAATCCACATGATTTTCTGTCATCTTAATCATCTAGTGTATTGTCAAAAAAAAAAGTTGATTGCTTAAAACAAAAATGATAACAAAATAACTAAATAAGTCTTTTATTAAGGGAAGCATAAACATTTATTTTACAAAATAAATTGAAAAAAATATTTACATTTGAAAGATTACTATAACTTTCTAAAATGTATAGCCTTTTAAGCCCAACTAAGTTATTACTAAATTTTTAGATTTAATAATTTGCCATTTTTTTGGGAGGAAAAAAAAAAGACTAATTCAGTAGATAAATGGAGTACAACATATTAACAACAAATATGGCATACAATGAAATCTTTAATTTAACAATGAATGTCAAGGTTTTTTCTTTCTTTTTTTTTTGTGTCCATGTTGATTTTGCTACATTTAAATATTAAGACAAGATTTAAAAACTTTGATGTTGCCCAATCAGATTATTTTTTAAAAATCGTCTATGCACTATCTTTGTCTTAAGCAATAAGTAATTTACTGTTTGTCATTTTCATGCTTGACCTTATAGCACACCCAACTTATTTCAGTCTCGTATGTGGTGCATGGACACAAAAGTATGAGTGTCATCATCTGGACCAAAATCTAATATCATTTGTAATTATCCTTCAGATACACATATATGTTTGTAGTATTCTTCAGCCATAGGTATATGCCTAATATTGTCAACATTTATGAAAGTTTTATGGCCAGTGAGATTATTCATAATTTTATTTTTAGTTGTATGAAATTTACTATTAGACACACTAGATAGCCTGGGGTTTCCAGACATATTAAAAATTGATTTTGTGTGTATTCTAATTAAACAAACCTAAATGATTTTTAAAATGCTGTCCTAATCCAAAATTCAGGCAACATTTAAAAAAAAATCTGGAATAAATTAACTGTTCTAAAAAAAGGGTTTAAAAATTGACAAGCAAAAAGAGAAAGGCAATCTACTATAGAGATCAGTTGTCTTGTAGTTTGAGGAGGGTGGGGACCTGTAAATGTCTATTTCTGGTAACTGGAGTAAGATGGAAATCTAATGGAGGATAGGGTATAACACAAAATAAGACTGGTCCTCTTCAGTAATTATGATCTTTACCCCAAAAAACTGTTCTACTATGCACATAAAATGATCTAAGTGAATGACTAAAGTGCTATTTTTTATGGAGAATAAAAAAAATACTTGCTTTTTTTGCAGGAGGCTTTTTATTTTCATTTTTATCTTTTTCATTGGTTCCATTTTCAATGTCAGATTTTTTCTCCTCTTTTTCTTCCTTCACTCCCTTTTTCTTGTTTTTATCATTTTTTTTATTAGATTTCTCATTTTCTTCTTCTTCATTTTCTTCATCTTTCTTTCCTTTTTTCTTCTTTTTATCAGTCTTTTCTTTTTCTTCTTCTTCTTCTTCATTCTTTTTATCTTTTTTATTCTTTTTATCCGCCTTTTCGTTCTCTTCTTCTTCATTCTCTTTATCTTTCTTTCCTTTTTTTTTCTCTTTGTTTTTTTCTTCTTTATTTGTTTGCTTGTCTTTTTTAACATCATTTTCTTCTGTTTTGTCTTTGTCTTCCTTTTTTCCTTTCTAGTTGTCAATAAAATGTAAAAAATAGACAATAAACATTCCTGTTCAACAATCATGGGGCAGGAGTAGGGAGAAGCAGAAGGTATTAGCAAATATCTACAATTATCTATGTTGGAAACTTTTATTTTCTTTGTGTCACTATGAAAGAGTGGGGCAAAGACAAAAATAGTGTAACATGAATCTTACATAAAACAGGATGAACAGGAAATAATTGATACAGGAAACATAAAGTTTACCTTTGATTTGAGATCCTCTTTTGATTTGTCTTCTTCATTTTTACCTTTTGTTTTTTCTGAAAAGTGATTTTAAAAAACTATAGTTCAAAGTAAAACTCTATAATTTGATTATAGGGCAAATAATGATGGCTTGTGAAATGATACAGAAGTTAGTAATACTTATTACTAATAAAAATAGCATGATTATGAAAAAAATATTTCTTCTGCGAAAAATGTAAATTAATAGCTAGATACTTGTATGTATTTGGATGTTAGCTGTAAATATTTTTTTTTATAGGGAGCTATTTTTATGAAAAAATAGATTAATAGTGTTATTTTTTCTTGCGATGCTACTGTCATGAGTTAATCTGATGTAATGTTATATTTTTCTAGATGTAATATATCCCAATTTTTTAATCTTTATCATTAAAAGATGCTTAAAATTAAAAATTAAATACTTTGTTATATTGTAACTTATTGGTCCAAACCATAGTTAGATTAAATTAAATCTTGTACCTATTGGTAAGCAAATGAAAGACATCTAGTAATCTTTCACTGAAAAAACTTTTGTTTCCGTAGCCTCTCACACCACAAGTTCTCACCTCATGGTCTGGACCAACTTTTTACAGCAGTTTGAACAAAGTAATAAGACTTGAACCCTGACCACTTCAGTAAACTTTAGTATCAGCCAGACACTTACCAGGATCAAAAGTTTACTTACCCTTTTTGTCTTTTTTAGTCTTTTCTTCTTCTTTACTCTTTTTGTCTTTCTTATCTTTATTCTTTTTGTTTTTCTCTTTCTCTTCTTTAATGTCAACATTGAATGAAAAAAAAAAAGACATTACCATAGGGGTGTATAAACGTTTTTTTTTTTTTTTTAAATTCCTCAGTTCAACTCACGGTTCTCAAAAACAGCAAATAAAACTATTTTCTTACAAATTGGAAAGTTGATGTATATCTATGGGAAAATTACAAGCTCACTAGCCACGCTGGGAACACTCTAGTTTGATCATTATAACGTTTGAAAGTAGAAAAAAAAAATTATTTGGCTAGAGGACTAGACAATCTTTATCTTGAACACACTACGTCTTCGGGTATTTCTGCATGTAGGCCCTATTAATTGAGAAGGTCATAGTTTGACAAATTAATAGATGCTCTGGAACATTTTGCACACCGTCTTCTATGTCTAGATCATTACCCAATCATTACAATTGTATAAACTCTTCTAGATTTCGATTAACCAGTTGTTGTTTTTCTGGTGATGGTATGGGGAAACAATGTTCATTCCTTTAAAATCCATCATTCATTAATTATTAAGAGCAAATTAATCGCTCTCTAATCTGTATAAAGGTAGGATTTTCTTTTTTTTTAAAATATTTTTTTAAAATTTACTTGTTTTCAGAAATAAATGGACTGATGCAAACTTTTTTTTAAATTTAGAAATAATCCAGATATATATCTAAATCTAAATACCCAATACAAAGGTGTATATGAGACCAACCAAGAAACTATATGACCAGCCAGACATGAATTAAAAAAAAAATTCACACTCCAACTCTAATAGAATGACTATTCTTAATCAGAATCCCTCATTATCAGTGTCTTTTTTTCTCTATATATTTTTACAATATGTAATTTAAAAAAAAAAAAAAAAAAAGAACTTTTTTGTTGTCAAAATGTGAAATATAAAAATAGTATTCTTAAAATGCATTTTTGTAAAAAAAAAAAAATGATACTAGTCGAAAGCTTTAACATTTGAACTGGAAATATGGTATTCACATTTCTAATGTACAGGTATGTAAGTACATCTGCTGAACACTGATTTATTTCTTTAGATTTACTTTTACACTTATTATTACCTTCTTTTTTCTGTTCTTTGGTCTTCTCCTTCTCTTCTTCTTCCTCTTCATCTTCTTCCTCATCTTCCTCTTCTTCATCATTGACCTCTTCTTTTTCTTTCTCTTCTATCTTTTTTCTAGGTGTAGGCAGAGGACCTTTTTTCTGGTGCTAATGGTTACAACAAAAAAATATCGTGAAAAATAGAAAGAAAGATCTAGATAGCTCAAAATAAAACTGTTATGACTGATAATATACAAACCTTAGGATAGTTTTTAATGCCTTTTAAAGATAAACTAAATCATTCTTTTAACATTTGAAAGCAACAGTGCATAAAACATTTTATAACTTTAACAAATATTATTCAAACTAAAATATCTAGCACTTTTTCAAGACCTTATTGTTTAATAAAAAGGATGATGTAGAGTTGTCATGTTTCAGGGATGAAAAGTTGAAGCAACAGTCTTTCCTTTTTTTTGTACTGGCCACATGACACACTGCTTGTTAACCATAGGCAAAGAAACAAATGAACTTATCTGCCCTACAGATTGCAAGGTCTGAGAGGGAAACTTGATTTTCTTAGCTAAAGCTCATTCAATATCTGCCCTACAGATTGCAAGGTCTGATAGGGAAACAACTTTCTTAGCTAAAGCTCATTCAATATCTGCCCTACAAGGTCTGAGAGGGAAACTTGACTTTCTTAGCTAAAGCTCATTCAATATCTGCCCTACAAGGTCTGAGAGGGAAACTTGACTTTCTTAGCTAAAGCTCATTCAATATCTGCCCTATAAGGTCTGAGAGGGAAACTTGACTTTCTTAGCTAAAGCTCATTCAATATCTGCCCTACAGATTGCAGGGTCTGAGAGGAAAACTTGACTTTCTTAGCTAAAGCTCATTCAATATCTGCCCTACAAGGTCTGAGAGGGAAACTTGACTTTCTTAGCTAAAGCTCATTCAATATCTGCCCTAGAGATTGCAAGTTCTGAGAGGGAAACTTGACTTTCTTAGCTAAAGCTCATTCAATAACATGACTGAAACAAAACTTCCAGCTATGTATCCAACTGGAGGTGAAGTGGCTGAGTGGTAAAATGCTTTGCTTCCTAATCAAGGTGCCCTGGGTTCAAATCTTGGTGAAGACTGGGATTTTTAATTTTAGGATCTTCATGGCGCCTCTGACTCCACCCAGCTATAATTGGTACCTGACATTAGTTTGAAAAAAGTAAAGGAGATTGGTCACTGAGTTGGCCACATGCCATCCTCATAGTTAATGAGCAACAGAAATAGATGACTTTTACATCATCTGTCCCATAGAGATAAGCTCTGTGAATATTGTTTTGTGCAAGGGAAATACAGTGAGAATTGTACATTAAATAGATTAAGACTGTAATAATAAATAACTTTTACTAAAGTTAAATGTTGCAGGAATATACATCACATTAACACTCAGCTGAAAAGCACAACAAATATCTATTTGTAAAAACGTTAAGAAAGAAAAGATTAATATATATAAAATTGTTAAATTTTAATATCTAAAATAAATAAAAAATATAGGAGCAAAAAAATAAAAAAAAACTTTTTTTAAAATTACAAGCATATTGTCTTTAGTTAAAAAGTTGAAAAGTGTTTTTTTTTTTAGAGTTATTATTTTCATGCACATCATAATGTCTTAGGCAAAATAATTGCACTGAAGTTTTTGTTAGAGCAATTAATTGTCTAGTTGACTGTTATTGAATCTTTGATCAATTGTACTCCATCTCTCAGCCTTTTCAGAGTCCAGATATCTGTATGCTGTTGCTGTTTGGGACTCAGTATCAAGGATTGTTAAGTCCATTCTGAGGATCTAGTATTGGGGACTATAGTACATCCAGCATTAGTTCTAAGACCACCATGGTATATTCAGCTCAGAGTGCCCATACTGATCGTCTGTTGCCATAGTTTCAGTCAAGTTTGAGTTGAGTGAGAGAGAAGCTATCATGTTCAAGAGATCAAGTAAGTATTGTAGAGAGTGTCTCTTTTGTGATTTAACTATCTACATAGTACATAGAGAGTCTTAATACATACAGCATCTATGTATATCTGTTTATCTCCAAATGTACACTCGCCCTTAAATGTCATCTTGTTGCCAACCCACTATCAATTATTCAAATATTCTAAGTGGCTGGGGTGACAAGGGCAATAAGCATTGGACTGATATTGTACCTTCCTGATTTTTCTGATTAAGGTAAAATGTGTTTTGTTCACAAGTAAATTTTAAATATTTAACATTCAATGACAAAATACCAATGCTAGTAAATTTGGCATTGTTTTAAAATATTGTTTAAATAAATGTTTATACTCTTTTATTTTTGCTATAATCTAAATATTAATAATTATTTTTACTGCAACAAAGATTTTTAAATAAGTTATTAATAAAAAGCCAAAAGCACCATAAACTCAAAGCACTATAACAAAATTTTAAAAAATGCAGTTAAAAAAAAAAATTTCTTAAGATCAGGTCTAAATGGAAATTTCCTTATCTGTTGATAAATAAAACATATATGTAGTATGTTAGATTTTAGGAAAGCAGCTTAAAAAGCTTTGAGTCGTGTGAGTTTCAAAAAGTGAAGCCATGCAGCAGGTGTAAACAAATTAAAAAAAAAAGAAGCAAGCAAAAAAAATCATTTAGAAAAAAAAAGCAATAAAAACCAAAGAACACACCGCAGTATCCACAAAAGTTACTCTTACTGTTGGTGTGGAGTCACTTTGAGTTTCTTCTTTTGACTTCTCTGTATTGTTTTTAAGTCTATCTTCCTCTTTCACTTCCTGCTTTATCACTTGGCTCTCAACAATCTCATCGTTGTCAGACTTGGTTAAACTTTTAGGACCAGACTTACTCGCCAGCTTTTCATCCTCGCTTGCATCACTGGCATAATCTTCTATTTTTTTCTTCATTTCATTGGTCACAGCCAGCAAATCTTCATCTTCTTCATCTGACTTTTTATCAAAGTTCTCATTTGATTCTGAAGCCTCCCCATCAATGCTGCTATCATCATGCTCATCATCGCCATCACTACCATCTTGAAGACTCTGAAAAGCCATGCAACGTTCAAGCAATGTACAGAAACTATTCTAAGAAATAAAGAGGACAGGAAAATGTTAACATGCATAAAACATGCATGAACTATAAAAAAGAAGATACAATTAGTTAGAAAAAAAAATTGGCTGAATATAATTCATGTATATTTATGATAATCAATTATCTAAAAATACATATCTATTTAAAAAGACTTAAATTGTATGACAAAAAAAAAAAGTATATTTCTATTTAAAAGCCTTTGAATGCATGACAAAGAAAAAAAAAAGACAACATAATGGTTCGAAAAAGTGTTAACTGAATTAACTTTAGAACTAATTGCTTTCCAAAATGTTTTCTGCTTTTCAAAAAAAAAAAAAAAAAAAAAAAAAAAAACAATAATTTTCCTTATAACTTTTATCATACTTATGGTGTCAATTTAAACATGAAAGGTTGCTGGTATTTGTAACATATAAATAAAGGAGTTATAATTATACAATTATAAAAGTATAATAATTACTAGTTCAGATAAGGGATGCAAAAGTATAAGCAAAAATATATTCTGTTAAGTACCTTAGGACTATGTAGTTTTCTTGGTGTGACCATAGGTGAAGGAGCCTAGAAAAAAAAAAAGTTAAAATATATATTATCTCATTGTAATTTTATACAAAAAAAGTGCCCAATGAATGAACATTTGCATTAAAAGCAGTCTTTGTGGATAAACTTTAAAAGTTTCTTTATATAAAACAATAAAGACCTTATTCATTAATAATTTTTTTAAATTTAGAATAAACAAATTCTAATAACTGAAGTTTATTATTAAAACAAAGGAGATAAAAAAAAGAATTTGAAATATAGTCACACTGTATCTTCTTCTTCAAGCAAGCAAGTGTTGCCAAGATGTTCTCATTCTGTCTGGGTAGCATGGTGGGGGGAGGGGGTATAAGATGCTAGGGTGTGTGTTAGTTTTGTTTATTTGTTGTGAGTTGGAAAAACATGTGAATTGTTGCTTTTTTTTAAACATGGTACCGGTACTCTTTTAAGGAAGATTATGTGTGCTTGTCTGGAAAGTCAGTTGCAGATCATGTCCTGGTCAAATGTTTTTGTTTCCTCTATAATGCTGAGTATTTTGTACATTACTTTTATATTAATGGCAATGTCTTGAGTCCAAAGTTTAAGGATAAGTGCAGAGTATCATATGACTATGCAAACCCAGTTTGACCTGCATAGTTTTTCACATCCAATGCAGGCATTTTGTGTTAGTCATTGATAGCATTGGACCTAATATGTTGTCTATGCACTTTGGTTACTTAAGTATAGCCAGCTGTAATTGTTATAACAGTACAAAAGTTTTCATGAGCCTGGTTTTTACAATAGTCAATAGTTTTAAGAACCTCTGATTCAGTTAAATGTACATGCCAAATAACCTAATGATTTTGGGATATATCTACATCTTTTGTTTGATACTGTTATGTAAATAAATTATACGTTGTGTAACTCCATTAAGTGTTTTAATGGGTTACCTGTTACCTATCACTTAGTCTGGTGGACCATTGGGGCACCAAGCAAGACCTGAAGACCGTCTTTCTCCATTCCTCTATATCCTTTGCCCTGATTAGAACTTCTTTCAGTGGTAGGCCCGTCCATTCTTTAATGTTGTCTTCCCATCACTTTCTCTGTCTGCCTCTTCTTCTTTTTCCTGGTACTGTTCCCTGGAGGAAGGTCTTTGCGAGCCCCGAAGATCTTGTTATATGGCCATACATTTTGAGCTTGCGTTTTTTCACAGTGGGTTACTGCAAACTTTTATCATAGTTACTATTTTTTTAGTAATTTAATATTCTCACCATTGCAAAAGTAGCCAATATCTGAATCATAACCTTGAGTAGTGTCGTGTTACATCTATCCTCACCAAGCCTATTGGCCACTCATCACACACACAGTCAACCACCACCCCCTTTACAGTTTCAGCATCCTCGTGCCTTACAATTGGGGTGCCATCCACACATTCCTGCACTTCACATAGCGTAACTATCACAGTAATCACATGCCAACTACCATTCAGTAATTTGTTTAACAAGTCTGTGGACTTTACCTTGTTTCCTGCAACTTTACTATGATCTTTTTCATCATGACTTCCCTTGTTAGACTTCACACCTAGATTTGTATTTGTATAATTATTGCATATAAAATATATTTAAATGTTCCCCTATAGTATAATGTTCCCCTATAGTATAACTCATTGAAAAATTGGAAGTTTGCTGTAGAAAAAAATCTATAGAGGTGAAAAAAAAACAGCAAACAATAAGAAAACATGTATTGTAGAATGCCTTATGTCACATCGATATGGCCTGCTCAGGATCCAAAGCAAGAAGAGAGCTGATTAAAGGTTAAATAGGGGTGGAATCACAAGAAAACATTACCACCAAGACTTACAGTTAGCAAAATAGATTCTATACTTTCACAAAAGAACTCCCCGGCAAAAGCAGAATTAGTAAGTAGAATGAATTAATAAATACAAACTTCTTTTTCTTTTTACAAAATAATACACTTTTTAAGCTTCTGAAGAAAACTAAAAAAAAAAAAAAAACAGCTAAGAGAAGCAGTAAAATCTCCAATTCAGTTTCTTATTCTTTAAAAAATGAATTCTCATTGTCTATGGTCATAGGAAGATTAACTGCAATTATTTAGGTCACCAAGACCATTGTTGTAACAGTGAAAATATACTTTTAATATATAGCCAAGTTTTTTCTTCATAACACTTTCTCGCCAAGAGATGGCTGGGCAAGAGATAGTTGGGATTATATTTGAATCTTAAAAGAATTGATTTTGGAACATAACATAATTTTCAAACAATGGTATATTGTGATTGAGTAGCTGGTGGATATACCTAGTCTAATGTTTTAGAAATACATCCCTATAAGCATTACAAGATATATTTCTTTTTTTTTTTTTCAGAATATAATATTATGTGAAAAGGGCATATCATTAATTACCATTCTCTAGAGCAAGCATAGGAGCCACAGTTCTACTAAGAACATCCCCATTGACTTTAGGCTGAGATTTCAGAGCAGGCATTGTTGTGCTAAGACTGGATCTATTCAAAGCTGGAAGCAACTCAGTCAGAGTGGAGAAAGATCTCTGTTAGAAGCCAAAGTAAAACAAATAAATTGAAATATAAAGAAATATGCCTCAGTTGGCATTAGTAAATGCTAGAAATGTCATTTATGAAATCTGACTCCAGAAACTACTAGGACCATACAGGAATATCTGATTGAACCCAAATCAATCAGTGAGACTTATGAAATAAAAGTAACTAAGATTAAGGCTTCTCTTTGAGTCCAAAGATTAATGAGGCATGCAGTATTTCCCATGATATGCACTCCAGCTGTGACCTACATATTTTGCCACATCTAGGACAAGCATGTAACAAGGTAACACATATTGACTTACTTGCAGTTCATATTGCAGGTCAGTAAAGACTATTTACCTGATAATTACACCATAACTATAACCTAACAAGAGATGGGTCACAATGCTATGAAATTAATGTAACCCAGCAGTAAGTACCAAGTCAAAGGAGTATGAATCATAATACTGTTGCAGACCCACAGGACTGCAAAGGAGGGCTGGCAACAAACTTTGCGCTTTACCATGGACAACCATACAAATAATAAAAGAAGAAAAGCAGATTGCAGACTATTATAGGATTTACATGTTGATCACATACTATTACTAGTTCAGCTCAGCCGTGCCCATTTACATACATGTTTTTTTAACTCTATTTTAAAACAAATTCTATCAAATTGTTTATGATGGACATAAAAATACCTAGTGGCATAACTCTAGTAGTCTCAAAATATTTTTTTCAACATACTTTTCACTGCAAAAAAACAACATTTTAATGAGCCTATGTATCAGAAATAAATTGTTCTTTAAAATAGCTATATCATGAATAGTACTGTTTAATTACACTAACAAAATTGCCTAAAAGCTCAAATATTTCATATATTAATATAAGAATATTTATCCCCCTTCATAAAATTAGACAATTTTCTAGTTATTTGGTATTCCTTACTGTGACTTCATTTCTTCTTTTCTCTCTGGCAGACAAGGACCTGGAGAGTGTTGGTGAGCCTCCATTCATTGTCTCTAACAATGATCTGTTATCTAACGACTTCATTTCATCTACATCACCATCCACAGTCACATCATCATCATCCGGAGGTTTTGGCTTGGCAGTGACGATCATGTGGCAACCACCACACGCTACCTGAACACAGGCCAGATTACAATGTTATTTAGTCACATAGTAACAAACCTTATCATGTGGCAACCACCACACTCTACCTGAACACAGGCCAGATTACAATGTTATTTAGTCACATAGTAACAAACCTTATCATTGTTTTTTTATATAACAGTGGCTGTTAAGTATAGTGTCCCCTTCAGACCTTGCGATCTATGGGGCAGATGATGTTAAGTTCATCTGTTTCTTTGGCCGACGGTTAACAAGCAGGGTGTTATGTGGCCAGCACAACGACCAACGTCCTTTACTTTCTCCAACTAAAGTCAGGTACCCATTAGAGTTGGGTAGACTCAGGGGCGCCCTAAAAATCCAGAAATTCAAAATCCCAGTCTTTACCAGGATTCAAACCCAGGACCTCAGGTTCAGAAGCCAAGCGCTTAACCATTTGACTACCGCGCCCCCGTGTTATGTATAGTTTTCAATCAAATTCAAATACATTGGAGACATTGAAATTACATACATCAGAATTGGTGGAGACAAAAGAAATCTAAAATTTAAAAAATTCCTGTTCAAAAGTTTGTCTTTGCGATGAGACATGATGGCTGTGTCCAAGATAGATGGGAATTATCCTTTCCAGAATAGGCCTATATCATTATAATTTTCTTTTCCTAACGAAAATCAACCTAAAACACATTTTACTTTTCATTAGAAATCAGCATTACTAACTTCATCAACTTGTCGGACATCATCATAAAACTGAAATCAACTAATTAATTTAATTTGCAATAAATTCATTTTAAAAATAAGTCAGCAATGAGTCATTGGTTGTCATTGCCGGAAGTGGTAATGGATGTAAGCACTCCACTACCTACAAAATGCTTCCTAATGGCATGCGTCTCAAATAGCCTCTGACAACCAGTCCAACTCCCGGCCTTCACGTGTGGCTCAGATATTGAGTCCGGCGGAACTGTTCTTACTAACAGGAGAAGGGGCACAGGCGAGTAACTGGCGCCTTAACCTGTAAGCTTTGGGCAGGAGGGGCTCGTTAGCCATGGCTGGCTACCCACCTAGGAGAAGGAAAACTCTGATTTCAAACCTCTGCTGCCTTGCAGCTATACCCAACCAAGGGAAAGGCTTCGGGAGTTAACCCTGAGGAAAAATCAGGAGCTGGCGACCCTAAGGCAGTTTGCAGCACCCAGTGCTACACTCTGGCAGAACCTGCGACGCTGCTGACCCCAAACTGTATCGGCACTGCCGTTCCTTTGGATACATCAGCTGCGTGGAGAGGGGGGAACTGATGTGTGGGCGACATTGTTCCGACCACAGCTTATGCCCAGGCATTCATCTCATGGAAATGAGATGATCCATAGTCACTTCGCGACTGACGGTGGCCATAGAATGAGTCCAAGGAGACTTATGTTAGTCTTTCTTAACAAAGCATTACATTTGAATGCATGATTCCTAAAAAAACATTTTTCTTAGAATAGTTTAGCATATTTCAAAAAGAAGTGTAAATTGTAATGCTTTCCAAATTTGTTTATTGTGGAATGAAAAAAAATGTAAGGCTAATGGAAATTAGTTTCTAAGATGTCATGAAGATGAACATTTCACTTTCAATTTCATTCAACAAAACATTTTTATTTTTGAAATATTTTTATAAAGTATTCACAAACTTGCTCAAAGTTATTACTCTCTGGCAGTTTATTCCTTCAACCTTGCCTTATATTTAAATTGGTTTATTGGTATGTTTTATTTGCAATAACCCATTATTTCTATATTTTACTATGTAATCAGTTTAGTGTGAGCAATATATTAATAGGAGGCCTGGTGGCTGAGCGTTAAAGCACTTGGCTTCTGAACCAGGGGTCACGAATTTGAATCCTGGTGAAAATTGGTATTTTTAATTTTGGGATCTTAAGGGGATTCTGAGTCCACCCAGCTCTACTGGGAACCTGACATTGGGGAAAAGTAAAGGCAGTTGGTCGTTGTGCTTGACACATGACATCCTTGTTAACCTTGGGCTACTGAAACAGATGACCTTCACATTATCTGCTCTATAGATATCAAGGTCTGAAAGGGGAACTTTAATATATTAATAGGATTTAATAATTATTGGTTTTCAACCTATAGTTTCCAAAGGATTTGTTTTCTATGTCCCTTTGTTGTAAAGGACTAGTGAGACATAGAGGTACCATTAAAAACACTGCCATAAAAGAAATTTTTAAAAGATTGTATTATAAATATTTTGTCATTAAGACATTTTTAGGTTAGTCTAGTCATCCTAAATAACTTTTGATCATCTCAGAAAATAAATGTAAACATACAATGGTCAGGATGGCTCAAGTAAAAATAGAATATATATTATTTTTATTATTTTATGTGGGCAAAGTAGCTTGAAACTGTCACTATTTAGCCGACTAGCAACAAACCTGTTTAAAATGTGCACTGATTATCTTATATTGAATATCTAATTGAGGGCGCGGTGGCTGAGCGGTAAAGCGCTTGGCTTCCGTACTGGAGGTCCCGGGTTCGAATCCTGGTGAAAGACTGGGATTTTTATTTCAGGATTTTCGGGCGTTCTTGAGTCCACCCAGCTCTAATGGGTACCTGACATTAATTGGGGAAAAGTAAAGGCAGTTGGTCGTTGTGCTGGCCACATGACACCCTCGTTAACCGTGGGCCACAGAATCAGATGACCTTTGCATCATCTGCCCTATAGACCACAAGGTCTGAAAGGGGAACTTTACTTTTTTTTTTACTAATATCTAATTATCTTATATTGTTAGTTTCATAAGTTTAAACATTCCTCTAAAAATGAAGATTATTATGTCCTAGCCAAAACCTCCGACAGGACATGAGGAATAACAGGTGTAGCGTTGGAAACATCAAGACAGCAGTGAAAAGTGAATACCAAATGGACAGTGTAGTATTCTATAATAATAAAAATGGTAAAAAAACATAAATAAATGCAAAGGACCTGCATGAAAGCACACAAATGCATTGCTTCCCTTTGACAAATTAGATTAGTTCTTCTTGCCTGGCACTTACAAACACTGAAGAGATAAAATTGCAAGTACAAACATTGAAAAAACAATTGTTACCTTTGTTACAATAAAATTAGAAAATCGTTTGCAGTGATAAGGTTTGTATTGATTGGAGAACTGATCAGCACCATGAGCTAGTTTTCCATGTCTGCCATCACCAAATGTATACAGCTGACCTTTTTCTGGAGGCAAAGCAAAGATTTTATGTGAAACAATGTCTGGGAAAAAATGACTGCAATTTGAATATGACAATAAAATTATTTTTTTTTAAATTTAATACATTTAATTAAAGAGTCCAATAATGAAAAAAAAAACAAAAAAACATTTGCTTCAAGATAGTCTACTAACAGAGACTCAATAGTATTAAGGCTAATTTAGATAGTCATGAATATAAAATACAAGACTAAAATATTTTAAAAGCTAAAACAAAAATGTGTTGTTTTTTTTTAATTACAAATAAATTCTATAAAAACCTGATATCAAGGCTGTGAAAGCTTGCCCACAGTAAGCTTTTTTCACTTTGAAAGGCAGTTTTAAATGTGTTGGTTCAGTCACTGAGTATGTCTCAGTACCAAGTCCAAGTTGACCACTTTCACCTTCTCCAAACACATAACAGTCACCACTTTCTGTTGGTAAAATGGAAATCTAGATTTTAAAAAAATCTAAAATAAATTTTCCCTTTGAGACCTAGTGATCTTTAAGGATGATGATTTTAAAGTCTTCTGTTTCAATGCTTAAGGTTTATGAAATTATTATGTGGCCAACAAAACAAACAGCAGACATTACTTTCCCCAACAAATGTTGGGCCACCCATGGAGAGGCATAGACTCAAGGATGTCCAAATACTTTCAAATGGAAAGCAAAAGAAACAGCTGACATTACTTTCATCCAACAAATGTTGGGCGACCCATGGATAGACACAAGGATGTCCAAATACTTTCAAATGGAAAATCCCAATCTTGCAAGGGTTATAACTCACTACATACACACACACACATATGTACCAACACATGTGCTCAAAGAAAAGAGAAACAAACAATCTAATTACAACTTATGATATTGTACTACTATTATTACTAATGAATATTTCAAAGAGTTATTAATTATTTTTTTAAAACATTTTCACTGTAGAATTCCAGGTGTATGAAAAAGTTCTCTTGTTTCTATTAACTTATTAATGGCCCACAGTGACAGCACTACAACCAAAAGCATGTATTTTTGTCAAGTACCTATTGGAACTAGGTGGACTCAGAAAAGTCCTAAAAAAATCCAAAACTTCTCCCAGGATTGAAATGTTGGTCCCTTCAATGTGAAACATTAACAACATGTAAACATTAAAGACAATTTACTTAAAAAAAGTATACCTGATGGAACTGTATGTGAGCTCCCACACTGAACAGTAAACATTAAAGACAATTTACTTAAAAGTGTACCTGTTAGAGCTACTGTATGTGAGCTCCCACAGCTCACCCATCTGACTGGCTCAGTGATGGCAGTGACTTGTTGTGGTACATTTGTCTCCCCTGCATCATCAGTCAAGCCAAGCTTACCACCATCTGACTCACCCATTGTAAATAGTTTACCATCATCTACAAGTAAAATAAATGGTGAAAGCTGTGTTAAGTGTGAATACTGTGATGAGGTTTTTTTTTTTTCAATGGACTAGTTTGGTCTAAATTTAATCTCAGATACACTTCCCCTTAAGTTCTCCTCCCGTCCTTAGTAAATATATATTAGTAAAACATATTTGTTCAATATATTTTTACATTTGTACCAACGATCAATTCAGGGATTTTACATATAAGATAGGAGGCACAGTGGCTTAGTGGTAAAGTGTGTGGCTTCTGAATCGAGGAGTCCCAGTTTAAAATCCTTGTGAAGAGTGGGATTTTTAATTTAGAAATCTGAGTCAATACAGCTCTAATGGATACCTGAATCTAGTTGGGGGAAAGTAAAGGCTGTTAATCATTGTGCTGGCCACATGGCACCATCACTAACCCTGGGCCACAGATGATCTTTACATCCTTTGTCCTAGAGATAAAAAGACCTGAAAAGGGAACTTACTAATGAAACAACTTCAAACATTATTTCATCTATTTATATATAAACCCGTTAAATCGTGACTCTCTCTGTTTATTAAGGACAACATTTGTTACTGTAGATATTGTAGACTGGTTTAGCTTATCTCTCTTAATCACTCAACTTTAGTCTTTTTTTTCAAGTTTGACATTTGGTTGAGCAAAGCAAATATGAACATTAATCATTTAAACATTTCAAAGTTTATTTTGAAACAATAATTAAACATTACTAGATTTATTGAAGTCAAAGATAGGTAACCTGTACCATGTAAAATTCACATCTTTTATTTTAATATTTGATCTTTTCTTACTACTAAGCAGCATAATGATTTAAGCTGCAATGAAATCAAATGAAAACTAATTCTGAGATGAATGCATATGAATGTTTTACCTATTAAATCCATTTATACTGGCATCTGGAAACATTTCTTAGTAAAGAGATTTCAATATACTTATTGTCATACTTCCATATTAACTGGTTAATTGTTGGCTATCAAAAAATGTTAAAACCAGTTTGAAAAATCTTAGTTTGATGTAACCATATAAAAGATCCATTCATTACACAGAGCTCATACATTAGAAATAGTTTAAATTATTGGTTTGTCACATTGAGAAGTTTTCTTATTACCTAAACAAAATATATCTCAAAAGTTATCACTATCCTACCTGTTACAATAGCTGTGTGGTAATAACCACAAGCCACGCAGACCACAGGACGATCCATGGGCAACTGTGTGGGTTCCTCCACTATTTCCACTTCCCCTAAACCAAGTTTGCCATCTTCGTTGTTTCCCCACATAAATAATCTACCATCCACTGTTGTTGAAACAAGAAAACATGACATAAAAATGTAGTGATTTTTTTAGCTGCCAAATTTGAGAAGAAAATAAATCTTTAGCTAGACATTACTTGCCTAAAACTCTTAGTTATGTTAGCTATCATACACAGAAGCATTAATGGCCAACATAAATAAGAACAAGTTTTTAAGCATCTTTTAATTGTTAATAAATTAATATATTAAAATGAAACCTTTTATGCCAACAAAGCTTTTATTGCCTGTTGTGTTTTGAACTGTACAAAATATGACTCACTTTAAACTGATCACAATATTAATAATAATAATAAGGCTGATCTTCAAATCTCAAGATTAATGAGGAATGCAGTATTTCTCGTGGCTATGCAGCCCCAGCTGTGATCTACATATTTTGCCACATCCAGTGCAAGCATAACCATTGTCTGCCAGTGGCTGATTAAGATTTTCTTTTCACCCTCTATGTTTGTCCTCAGCAGAGTATTTTCTTTTAATCTCAAATGTGTATCCCCTGGCCTTCGTGAGTGATCTCCAGCTGTCTCGTTCTAAGGCCGCATGCAACCAGATGCACTCCTCTATGTCATCTAAGGCAGGATGGTGCCTAAACTGGTCTTAAAAGCGTTTCTGTGGGGCACCTCTGTTGCCTCGACCACCTTTCAGCTCATCAAAAAAAACTACTTTTGGCAAATGTTTGTCCCACATACAGGAAACATGCCCTTCCAAGCGTAACTGTCGGACCATAAAAAGTCCGTCAATACTGTCCATACTAGTGTTCGCAAGGACATTGCTTTTGTGGTGCAGTCTTGTGCTCCATCATAAACAGATCACAAAAAATATTTTTTAAAAAGCCAGAGCTCCACTAAGTAGAAATATACAATATTAACATTTAAACGTGGGTCCAAGCTAGATATCTCATAAGATTTAACTGTAGTTATACTATTGTTATAAATAAAAAAACATTTTTAAAGACTAAAAACCACAGCTAAATACTAACCTGTAAGAGCTACAGAGCTGTCAGAGCCAGCATCTAACAATTTGTATTTAGTAGGAGGCAATGACTCTATAAGCTTTGGTATATGCTGATTTGTAGTGGCTTTGTAGCCAAGCTGCCCATCAGAATGATTGCCACATGAATAGATGTGTCCTGACTCTGAAAAGTAACATATATATAAAGAATTTTATTTTGAATATGCAAGAAAATGTTTTAAAAATGTGGTAGTGTTTTCTATGGATCCCATCTATGAAAGATAGGAAACCTCTAAAGCTAAGCATAACAATGCTGCATGAAACTTTATTAAGATAAAAAATCCTACCATTAACCGGTCAAAGGTTATACCTGTTGAGATCAAGGTATGACTTCTTCCACAAGCAACTTGCTTAGCTTTTTCATGCTTTAAAGCTGAGGAAAAAAAGGTAAATATATCAGAAATTAATCATGAAACTAAAGAAACAAAGTTTTAACAGAAATGCTCTAACAGCAGCACAATTACACAAACTCAAATCTCTCATGAAATACGCTCTTCAACATACAAAATCATTTAGCAAATCATACATTTAACACAGCTTGGTTTGTTAACACCATTATTCTCCTGACCAAGACCAAGTTGACCCCATTCATTGGGGCCAAACATAAAGACTCTGCCAGACTCTGTAAAAAATAAAGAAAAAAGCATATTTATATTTTTAATATATTGTTTTTTAGCTCAGTTTTTTTTTCGTTGACTAATTTTGAACAAAAAATCAAAGAGAATGTAAATGTATTGCTTAATGGAAGATTAAAATACTATTAATATTTAGTGAAGTGAGACTTGTTCACACTTTCTGTACCTGCAATAAGGGCTGTATGTTCATCACCACAAGCAATTTGAAGCACTCTGTCATTTTTCACCCAAAATTTGTTAGGTAGATTATCAGCAAATTTACTTTTACCAAAAGTAAATACAGCACCAGTTTCTGTTTAAAAAAAAAGGTTGGAAAAAAACGTTTAAAAATATTTAGCCTGAATAAGTAACCAATCTAATGCTTATTGATTGGTATACAATTTGTAACAGATGAATTATATTTAGATATCTAGATAATAATTTCAGAATCTAGATTCTAGATCTATTCTAGTCTAGCCTAGAAAGAAAAGAATATAGAAGACTAGATCTAGATAGATCTAATCTAGTTACTACTAGACTTAAAGGGAAACTCTCATAGTTTTTCAAATTTGAGTTATTGACATATTTAAATTCTGCGTAAAAAGTTGTAATAGTAAACATTATATCATTTTTTATTTAAATGCTTAGAAAATTTTATATTTAATAAATTGGACAGTAAATTTGCCACGCCTCCTAAAAAATGGGGTTTTTTGAAATTCTGTTTTTATCTTAGACATACGTCACTTCCATCAACAATACTGAAAGGGAAACTAGATTTAACCAATCGTATCGCTTCTTTCTTACAGTAGCAGTCAGGCTCTTAAGCTTAGTGACGGTATAGTCCAGACTATGCAATAGTTTTATATGTATAGAGAGATGCAAAAGCATTAGGAGAAAAAAAAACATTTTCATCTAAACCTCTCCCTATCCCAAAAAGTAAATATATCGTGTGTCTGACTGATTCGAACAAACTGGTCAGTGTAAGGCTAGTCTAGACTACGTGTAGTCGGTCATGACAAGACAACCAAGCGATAATGTTTGTTGTGTGTTAAGTGGTCAGGCGAGAAATATATACACTGCCGTGGTTAGTCAAGCATGTAAATCTCCTTTTAATACGCATTTTGTTCTTTGCTTACAATATCCTAGATCTAACCGTATAGACGGCGATTTATTTTTTAATGAGAATTTGTATGGTCTCACGCTATAAAATGAGTCAATAGATTAAATTAATAGGTTAGTGTGACGTCACATAGAAACCCGGTGAAAGTCTGACTGTTTTGGATGCGCAGAAAAATAACGTCAGAAAAACATCAATTACTAAGTTATTCTTGCAAATTAAAAAAAAGAACAATATATAATTCATTATCTGTGAATCAAAACGCATATTATATCAAAAATTGTCAAAACCATCGGAGTTTCCCTTTAACTAGTCTGTCTAGACAGCCTAGACCTAGAGTCTAGTACTTTCACTTTTACTAATCTAGATCTAGATGATAGATTTTTATTAGATCTGTAAAGTCTAAAGTGACTAAAGTGTAGTGACAGTAGTGTTACTGAGTGTTAGTTGTTAGTGTTTGAAGTCTAAAATTAAAAATACAAATGTAGATTTGATTTTTTAATGATTCTATTCTATTAAATCTACATTTTGAGTTCATTTTTTGGTCTTCTTAAATGATAAATGAGATCCTGGTCATCTTGATCTAGATCTAAAACTAATTTGTAACGTAAAATCATTATCGATATTAGGGGACTATTCCAAGTAAACAACTTGTTTTCGATTTCGCGGGAGGTAGCTATGTGTTTTTGTGGAAATCTAAACTAAACAAATAAAAGATGAGGTCGTTTCGATATAAATAATCGTGTCAAAACATAAATCGATGTATTCTAATTCAATTAATCAGAATCTTTATTGGTTTGTAACTATAAAAGCAGCCAATAAAGCCAACCTGGAACGTCTGCGTCAACTGTAGCGGCCATTTCGCTTCACGGTATCCTAGCGTAGATATGCGACTTCACAGACAGAAAACTTCCTTTTTCTGTTTTCTGTAAAATCTGAATTGCTATAAGGCTATAGACTCTAGATCTATATAATAGATCTAGACGTCTATTTGTCAATCGCGAGGTCGTAGATCTATTGGAGGAGATCTACATTCGCACATCGCACATGCTGACTTTGATTTAACATCTGCACCTAGATCTGGATTTGGAAACACATTTTCTATTTTTGCTTTTGGCCTGTTGAAATAATTGCCCTGGATTTTTTTTTAGGTATTGAGATCTATACTCTATAGCCAAATCCGAGAGGACGAGGTTAATTACATCAGAATTGGTGATAATTATTTGTATACTGTGACTTGTGACTATATTTGCGTCACACATGTCCTGTGGGACATGACCTGCTTCCATGGGCGCCCGCAGGGGGGTGCAAGGGGGTGCACTTGCACCCCCCTGGAAACTGAGTAGCAAAATTTTAGACAATACAATTTTTTACATCATTAAATCAATTAACTTCTTAGTAGCCACTGAGCAAGTAGTAATTCCACTGTAGTACAATCATAAGGATTGTTAATGTTGACAAATCTAGGTCTAATAGTAGGCTAATAGGAATAGATGGCCGACGTGCATCCATCTAGATTCTAGTAGCCACATTGTAGCAAATTAAAAAAAAGTTAATTTCTTAGAAGTAGCAATTTAAGAAGTTTTGCTTCCACTGAAGTACAGCTGTAAGGAAAAACTATTGTTTCAATAACCAGAATATGCTAATCAGGTGTTGATGGCTGACCATGTACGCTTTATTATAGTCTTTTTTTTGTACTGTAACAAAAAGTGTGAAATATTCTATTTCACGTAAGTCGTGACAATTTGTTATCTCGTGCACCTAATTGGACTTATTATTATATTTAGTTATAATAGGGCCTAGAATGGGAGAAATATTTTTCCTTTGTCTTGGAGAAGAAATCCTTGCTGATTTTATTTCAATACGATAAATGTGAAAGTTTCTTTGAACAAGAATGAGGAGTGCAGTCATATGTGTAAATGTTTTTATGTCAAGCACAGTTAAGGTCGGTTTTAGCGCTAGATAGCATGTTAAACACGTCCACCAGTTTACGATTGCAGACTTTACATGAAAGCTCTTAATAATAATAAAGTTTAATTTATAGAGCGCTGTTTACACACATGATGTAGGCTCAAGGCACTATGATAACATTACAAACATAATAAGGTTACAAAGACAGTTTGTGAGAAAACACAAACACATTTACAGTCCCCGAAGTGGTCCACCCAGGCAGGTAAAAAGACAGGTATCAATATTTTCAGAAAGAACATCATAATTAAATTCTTTCAAATAAAAATGACAGAGAAAAATGGAAAAAGAAGGTTGACAGATCTTGTGTGGTCCAGCAGACCAAAGGATGTGTGAAAGTGAATGTGAAGTTAAATGTGAACCTGGCCTAACTGATGTCTTATAATGAATATCTAATTGATCTAATTGTCTGTAAGGGTCTATCTCTAAAAAAAATTCTTTTTATCGATTATTATGTCCATGGTGGCTCCGCAGTATTACAGCTGATAATATGAATACCTACTTATTAATTGTTGTTTTAAATTATGTTTCACTTATTTCACTTATTTGCATTTTAAATATATTTTTTCTCTTTAAAAAAAAAGAAACATTATATTTGGATAGACATAATGCTATGCATGATAAAACTTAAGTAGCGTAGCGATACAAATGTAAAAAAATAATTTTCTAAAACTATTTGCATAAATGTGTTGAAAATATAGTAAATGATTACTTCCCTTACTAAAGAGCTTCCAGTGTTTGTTACTATTTATAGTGAAGAGTTGTAAAAGTGGTGTATTTTATGAAAAAAAAAAACCTGCTTGCATAAGTGATTAAAAAATTAGATTTTTCGCTTTTAGAAAAGCAGAATCTATTCTTGTTTTCCGATGGGCTATTCTTGCGGCGTTATTCAAAATTCGCTGTTGCTTTGCTATTTTGTCATCAGATATACCTGCTAGTAAGGCGTTTGCAGTAGTCAAGTCGGGAGAATGCTACAGCTAGCTTTTTGTTGACTCCGTCATCAAACTGACTGAGTCAGACATGGTCGAATATGACCTAATCATTGAAGCTGAAGATAACGGCCCTTGCAGAGCTGACATGTGAGGGTCGACAGATGAATACCATCGTACTAGGCAAAAAGACAATTTGAATTAACGGAGCAATGGCAGAAGCAAGAAACAAAACAAAAAAATACGAACAGCAATATTAGCTGGATATTTTGGTAATGAAACTGCAGATGTCTGAGTCATTTTCGGTTTGTTTGTTGATGGCGATCGTATTTGAGAACAAGTTACTGGTTTTGTTCCTTTTCAGAGAAACACAGTCTGTGTCTAACGTCATTGTCAGCGAATACATTAAAACATAGTCGAGACATGAATATACTACTCGGCCAAGAATGCGATGGCTGCCCCGTGATGCTTAGCTTTCAGAAATATGTTACGGCAAGGATTGGTGAACAAAAAGTTTTATGGAGTGAGAAATAAGAACCCAGTCACAATGTTAATTGCAATTCGTTGTTAACATTTTCTGTTAGATCGACCGCAGGTAGGCATAGACAGAACAGATAAGCTTAACAACGCGTAAAGTAAATTGTTTGTTCAAATGTTAAATATTTTATTCAATTTGAAACAAATATTTACAGGTCACTTATTATCGTATGTTGTTGGGGGGGGGGGGGAACCAGTTCCTTTCTTTAGTATTCTCCGTAGACGGAACTTTGCACCCCCCTGGAAAAAATCCTGCGGGCGCCCATGCCTGCTTCCCAGCAGCTGCAGAGGAGATTATAGAGTTCAAGGAGTAGGGCTGATTCGTTGACCTTATAACTACTTCCACTGGGATGCCATCACTCCCTGGGGATTTTCTATTTTTCATGTCGTTAATAGCTTTTTTTTTTTAGATCATCAAGGCTAGGAATTGCATCTAGGCATTCCAATACTGGGAGATCTGGTAGGGACGCCAGGGCGACAGCGTCTACTGTATTCAGTGTGGCATAGACATCGAGGTATTGCTCTGTCCATCGTTCTAGCTACTTTGTTTGTCGGTAATTTTTTCTTCAGATTTTGATAGGAGCGGAGCAGGCTTAGACACTGTTGGAATCAGGGCCGCTTTAATGCCATCAAACAGAGCTTTACTATTTCCTAAGTAGAGACTTTCTTGAATTCTGTTGCAGGTATCCCGCCAGAAGTTGTTAGCACATTGTCTAGCCATTTGTTTTTTGCCTTTTTATTAGCAGGTTTGAAGGCTTGCAAAGATTTTGGACTTGGCATTGTCTTGTGAGCGAGGTGTGCAGATCGCTTTTTCTCGATGAAAGGTTCCATCTGTGCTAGATTCGCCTCAAACCAGTCTACATTTTTGTGCTTTTGAGGTCCAAAGGCGGCAATTGCTGAGCTGTAGATTACCTCTCTTAATTTCTCCCATCTGATGGAGATGTCTTCTTCATCACTTAATGAGGGAATTGAACTGTTCAGGAGCTCGCCAAAGAATGCAGACTTCTCTGGGTCACCTACATAGTTAATGTTAATTCGCCTAGTTCCAGGTTGACTGGATGTATAAGCCTTCTTCAGAGCTAGTTTGATCTTGCATAGCACAAGTGAATGGTCTGAGTTGCAGTCCGCACTATGGTATGAGCGGGTGTTGATAACGTTTTTCAGATCCGCCCTTCGAGTGATGCAGAGATCAAGCTGGTGCCACCTTTTTGAGCGTGGGTGCTGCCACGAGTGACTGTAACAATTATAGGGGTATCTCTCTCCTCAGAATAGTTGGGAAAATCTTTGCTAGAGTGGCACTATCCAGGCTGCAAGTGATAGCTTCTAGAGTCTACCCAGAATCTCAGTGCGGATTCAGGAGTGGTAGATCCACCGTAGACATGATATCCTCTCTTCGACTACTGCAGTAAAAATTCAAAGAGAAAGACAGACGCCTTTACATCGTTTTTTGTTGATCTGACTAAAGCCTTTGACATGGTCAGCAGAAGTGGCCTTTTCAAGCTCCTAAGGAAAATAGGTTTCCCTCCCAAACTACTGAAGTTCATTGAATGTTTTCACGAGGAAACGAAATGTACTGTCAAATATAATGGAGCCCAATCAGCACCTTTTGAGGTTAGCAGTGGTGTCAAGCAGGGATGTATGCTTGCACCTACTCTGTTTGGTATATTCTTCTCTTGTTTACTACACTATGCTTTCAACGACAGCAACGAAGGTGTATATCTCCACACAAGGCCCTCTGGAAAACTATTCAATATATCAAGGCTGCGGGCAAAAACCAAGGTTAGGAGGATACTTATTAGGGAACTCTTGTATGCTGATGATGCAGCTATTGCAGCTGACTCGGATATTCAGCTCCAGACATGGTTGACAAACTATCTGCTGCTTGCCAGAAGTTTGGCTTAAATATTAGTCAAAGCTAGACCAAGATACTGGTCCAAAACACTAATGCTGCACCTCAAGTAAACATTAATGGCCAACCACTTGAAATTGTTGATCACTTTTGCTATCTTGGCTCCATCATATCCAACGATGCTCTACTGGATAAAGACATCAACAATAGGATAGCCAAAGCAATGGGCACCATGTCACGGTTGCAGAAAAGAGTGTGGGACAACATATTGCTGACTACTAAAGCCTTAGTCTACCGGACCTGCGTGATGAGCACTTTGCTATACGGAAGTGAAACATGGTCAACCTACTCATGGCAGGAAAAAAAAAGCTGAATGTATTCCACCTCCGATGGCTAAGGCGGATCCTTAAAATAAGGTGGCAAGATAAGATAACCAATGAGGAAGTGTTATAAAGAGCAGGGTGCCAGGACATACGCTCTGTTATCATCAGCAGACGCCTTGGCTGGCTCGGCCACGTTCGCAGAATGCCAGTAGGTAGACTACCACAAGATATACTGTATGGCGATCTTATTGAAGGCAGGAGAGCCGCTGGTCGCCCACTTTTACGGTATACAGATGTATGCAAACGCGACATGAAGTTATTTAAAATCGACACTAGCAGCTGGGAAAAAGTAGCACTGGAAAGATCCACATGGAGAGAGAACATAAGAGAAGGGTCTCGGATTGCAAATGCCATACACAACAGAAGCAGAAAGAAGGCTGAAAATGCAGCTGCGCCTGGTGATTTTATATGCCCAACCTGCAACCGCAGCTGTGTATCAAGGATTGGCCTCTTTAGCCACACAAGAAGTTGCAAAGGGAAAAGATCTTCTCTCGAGACGTAAAATGCCACAGAGAGGTGATAGTTACGTATCATAGTAGGCTAATAGTCCCACTTGGCTGCCTGGTCGTGTGGTATACGCACTGGTAGATCTATGTCCCGGGTTCATGCCCACTGCAAGCCCCGTCTACATTCGGGAGGTTTGGACTAGGAAGTCGATTATCTTCAATTTTGAAAAAACATCCTAGCTACGATTGGCGTCAAATATTTGGCATTTCGTAACTACAGTAGCCTACACCGAAAATAACCTTTCATTGAGTAAAAATAATTCTCTTGAAATAATGGAAATAGTAAGCAAATATTACCGAACACTAATGAAACTGAAAGGCAGTAAAAGTCTGGGGAAAAAAAAAAATTTATGTTTAAAACACATCTAAGTAGGCCTACTCTACTGTAAGGAGATTAGTCAAACTTCTTACAGGAAAGAGCGAAAATTAAATTCATAAAACTTTCGTTGCTTCCATAGGATCCTAAAAATTAAGAAAGAGTGTGTAAGAATTGGTCTTCCCGACACCTTGACTATCCTCAGACAACGCAGCCTTCGTTGGTCATGTCCGTCTAATGAAGCATAAATGTAACTCGAAAGTCATCCTTTATGGACAACTCGCGATGGGCACACACAAAAATTGTGGTTGCCCCGACCTCCTATATTCTTTTTTTTTTTTATTCCTTAAGATAAAAAGGAAGCAATATTCGTAATCAGTGGGAGGCATTGATATTGACTACTTGGAAGTGTGTGGGAAGAGATAGCCTAAGACAGGACAGCATAGAGACAGACTGTGCATGCTGGTATGAACCTCACAATGAGCAAAAGAAACGAAGCCGCCTTTGTCAAGAAAAAGAAAGCTGCCCTATCAGCTAGCCTTGCCGCATACACAATAAAAAAAACAAAAAACAATAAAATACTCAGAAAGACGCAAAGATAGTGGGACATTCCTCGTTCCATATAGGCCTACTAGGTCAAATTTGTACAAACGCTCCTTCTTCCATGGTGCTATTAGGGCATGGAATGGGTTACCCGAGCAAGCCAAGAAAACAAGTGACTTGGCAGAATTTAAATCATTGGTTAACATGCATGACTAGAAACATGACTAGATGCATGACGCATACGACGTAATGATCTTTTTTTTTTTGAAGTAACATCTGTATTTTATAAGTTAAGAAGATACGATACACATGCTAGAACTGTGGCAAACTATGTCACTCCATAAGTTAAGAAGATACGATACACATGCTAGAACTGTG